>JADNYI010000006.1:600000-922715 GCA_015501065.1 Infundibulicybe gibba | reverse complement strand
TGCGATGGTGATAACCAAGATTTCCCCGGTATCTATACCGCGAATGGCCAAGTCATGACCTATACCAACCCGACGAAAAAACTTGGCCCCATCACCACCATGCCCTACCAGCCCAAGGTCCCGCGAGCTCCAACTGCAAACAGTTCTCCAGCACCAGCCTGTACGCTGCCCTCGCCACCGTCAGCAACCCCGGTGTTCCCGCTGCTACGCAGCACCCAGCGGATCTACCAAGGCGCCCAGTGGCTCCGGCACATCTACCGCATCCCCACGGGCTCCGCCGCCGCTGCCCACCGGAACCTCGAGCGGGGCCTCGTCGTTGGCTATCTCTGGCGTCGCTATCATCACTGTTATGTTTTCTGTTGTCTTCCTTTCATGAGATTCCTTTTATGAGACTTTCCATCGAACATTAGGCCTACATGAAGAGATACGTTATCTAATACAATAGACTCTTCATCCGGAATGGACCTGGCTCGTTGTTATTGCCCATAACTACGATGATGTCTTATAGTATATACCAAGTTGAATTGCTACACACTCGTTTGTTCGTAAACCGGCTTGAGATAAGATCGGATTGACACTAGGGGACCTGTGCCCGTCATATCATAATTCATCTCTACTCTGTTCAATTGAATGCAGCATGATGGCGAGAATCTGTAATTACTCCATAATTACACCATACGCGTGCAGTAGGGCGGTCTTATTGAGACCGGCGGCCGCACTACTGTGGCTCGGTGGGCTCAGCATGCCGAAGAGTTGAAGCGCCCACAATTCGAGATTCCTCGTACATCAGGCGAGCGCGGTAATGGAAAGATATCATATACATAGGCTACAGTCGCTACAAGTTTGAAACTATAGTACACTAGGGGTCAAATTGGATGGCGGAAAAGATTCGTTCACGGTGAGATCAATGATGTCCATATTTGGTCGCGGGTTCACGTTCACAGGGGAGCGAGGTTCTGGTTCGGCCTCTATTTTCTGGCGTTTCGACTTGATAAAATCGAACTGAGACTACATTCGCCGTTAAATGAGTAAAAATGCCCAAAGCCGAGATACGTACATGTAGTTCCAATTCCTCCCACGTAGTTCCAATTCCTCTCTACGTAGTTGCAGCTCCTCTTTGTGCACCCGCAGTTCCTCTTTGCGTATTTCCAGTAGCTGTTTCGGCGCTCGAACTGTCCCTCGTGGTCGTCCTCCGGCTAGCGCGTTTTGCTGATTAGCAGCATCGGCCTGTTTATGTGGCTTCATGTCGGGCTTGGAGCTAGTGGGCGTATCACCTTCACTTGGGGAGGATCTGGTTAAACAAAGACCGTAGTATGGATATCTGGAACGAGTGTAGACGCAAAGCACACTCAAACCTCGACTGTCACTGAGTTCCAACGTTGCTGCCAGTGCCGCCTGTTGGTATGGCCTTGGGTCTGGTTTAAGATCAAGGGGGATAATGCCTTCCGCCTGCAGGAAATCTGATTCAAAGTTGGAGAGTTAGAGAGTTGGGTGAATAAAAGTACGAGCACGTTACCTCGTGTACGATATTTGAAAACGAACGAGATTACAAGGCTTACATCTGCTCTCGCAGCGTTGTATGCCCTTGGTGGTGTGGTTACTATGGTACACTTCCCCCAGGCTAAAAAGAGAGTCAAGCAAGGAAGATAGGAGGCACATTGGAGACGGACGACACTTGATGAGAAACCATAGCCTTGTTAGACTGCTCATGAGTTTTGGTGGGGCTGAAGGCTGAGATATCTGTGAGACTTGTGGGGGCTGTTACAACCCATATTTCGAGCCTGATATCGCCGACGTTTTTGCGCATCACCTCACTCGAATACGTGTCGTCATCTTTCACATACGGCCGTGAATTTACTACTTATTGCGTGAGGGGAACCTAGTCACCTGTAAGCTCCCTTCCCGAAAATACAAATGGTCGCGCCGATGTTTCAGAGTATATTCATCCGATTTGGTTATGGTAATGGGCTCGAGTCGACCGGGTTTTGATGCTTTCGTCATAGCATTCCCATCAATCCATAGCTGCCCCGCCAATCGTTCCCGGGATGGGGGAAGAGTCCAGTGTACTGAGAATTTCTTTCGTATTCGAGCCATGTTAATCAATCAACGAATACACGAAAATAGAACTCAAGTCAACCCACTTTACCAACCTCCGACACGATCCAGCAAGTGACCTCTTTCTTCCCCGAAGCTGCGACCGTAACTGTCCTCTTATATTGAGGGAGAGTAGCATTGTTAATAGAAATCCAAGCGGAATAGCCATCTATGAATTCGGGTTCCATGCTGCAGCCTGCGGGGTGCGGTGTTCAGTGATGGCTATGACAGGGTCAGATCCATCGACCTCCAAGAGCGGTACCCGTCGGTCCGTCAGACCCGCTAATCCGTCAAGGGGGTCAGCATCCGGCCATCACCAGCACTGGTGGTGTTGGGCCCGAGCTAAAGATATACATTTTCAAGTTGATGAGAACCTAATTAATTGATCGTGTGTAAATCATTATGTAATGGAAGCCCGCTTGCCGACAGCGCCGCCACTGCACCCGTCTGACCGTCAAGTTTGTGGTGTCTCGACCACAACTGGAAGACGAAAGAGATCGTTCAACACCGTCGAGGTTGGTAATGAACAGCGCCATCTTATCACTGGGTGTGATCATGTCACATCTTGCTAGCATCACTGAACTCTTGGGGATACAATCAAGCGATCCCGACCATAGACCAGTGGAGGCGGCCGCACTCAGGTTGCCATAGCTTGGCTGGTTCGGTGTGCCAAAGAATCAAATTATCGGTGTTGGGGAGTAGCGGAACAAAATAATCAGCAAGGAAAGATTCATTTAAGTAAGGTCAATGATATCTGTATCCAGTTGCAGGTTCACAGGAGGGCGAGGTTCTGGTTTGACCCCTGTCTTCTGGCGTTTGGTCTTGATAAGATCCAGCTGGACTGTTTGCTGTTAAATGAATGAAAAATGCCCAGGACTTAGAATGCGTACGTGAAGCTCCAACTCTTCCTTACGTAGTTGCAGCTCCTTTTTGCGCACCGCAGTTCCTCCTTGCGTATTTCGAGTAGCTGCCTTTGGTGCTCGAGATCTTCCTCGTGGCCACCCTCTGGTTCAGCGCGTTTTGTCAGTGTGATATCCTCCTCCTTGCACGGTTTTATGTCGGGCTTGGTATCGGGAGGTTGTAAGGACACGCTAATACACCCTAAGGCGTGCGGTCTCTCAAGTAGATCTCAAGTGGAAAGATGGAAAGTGAAGAGGAAAGTCTTAAGTCCCACAAGTATGAGCGGAAACCAAAGAGAATCAAGTTAAGAGACGAACATACAAACAATGAAACTATATACTAATGCTAAGAGCCCGTGAATATAATATGTACAAACGACATGTGTACTACATGATGCAAAACCGCGGTTTGGCTTACATAAGCAGTCACGTGATGTTGATAAGATAAACTACAGAGATAAGATGAAAAAGAATTGGAAAAAGAAAAAGAAAAGACAAGTCCTGACATAACTCCCTCTTTAGGATTTTTCTCTCCGAGGAAAATAACGATATACACTGTTTCTTCATCGGCCAGATAGGTGCTAACACTCCCCTAAGGGCGCGCATCACTATCTATGAAAACAATAAGCTCTTTTCGACTGGAACGGTAAAATTCTCGTATGGTTGGAACATAGAAAGAAATTCGTCTTGAGTAACGGTGAGTTTTATTTTTTCGCGGCGCAGATGGGTTTTTCTTATGGAAATTGTTGACGAGATCCATCGCGTTCTTCAAGTTTGAAATCGGTTCCCAAGTATTATGTTCAGCAGTGTAGCCTTCCCATTTGACCCAATATTCAAGTCGTTTCCCATTGATACGAGAGTTGAGGATTTCTTCTACCGTATATTCAAATTCTCCGTCTATCTGTACAGGCGCGGGTGGTTCAGGTTGTTGATTAGGAATAGATGATGGCGTATAAGGGCGAATGCGCGAGACATTGATGACGGGATGAATTTTAATCGAGGCAGGTAATTTGAGTTTTACCGCATTGGTTCCTACTAGTTCGAGAATTTCGTATGGACCAATTCGGCGTTCTGTGAGTTTTTTCGAGGGTCATTTAAGATCTAGTTCCTTGGTTTCTAACCAAACCTTTTGTCCGACTTTAAACTGAATTGTTTCTCCTCGATGTTGATCAGCGAAACGTTTCATTTCATCGCGCGATTTAATTAGAGCTGCCTGAGCTTCTTCTTGTACCTTTTTCATTCGACTGGCGAATTCAGCTGCCGATTCATTTGTGGGTTGACGAATCGGTTCAACGCCCATGCGTGGGTGACGTCCATTGACATAGTAAAAGGGGATATCTTTGTTGAGGAATGCGTGGCATTATTGTAGGCGAATTCTGCTGAAGGGATCCATTCAATCCAGTCGCTTTGGAGGTGTGATATAAATAATCGGAGATATGCTTCAATTTCCTGATTGACTCGTTCCGTTTGACCGTCCGTCTGAGGATGGTAAGCCGTTGATAAATTAGTGGTAATACCAAGTAGTGAGTTCAATTCACGCATCATAGATGACGCAAACTGAGGGCCACGATCCGAGATTATCGAATCTGGTAGACCATGGAGCTTCCATACATATTGATGATAAAGTTTCGCGAGACCAGTCGTCGAAGTTTGAGAAGTAGTGGGAATAAAGTGAGCCATTTTTGAAGCGCGATCAACGACTACAACAATAGCATCATAACCGTTACTTTCCGGAAGTCCCGTAATGAAATCGCAAGAGATAGCTTTCCACGGTTCAACTGGAGTGGGCATAGATACAAGCTTTCCAACTGGGGGGGCAGGGTATGTTTTATATCGTTGGCATTTGTCACAACCGTCGACATAGGAATTGACAAATTTAGTCATTCCGGGCCACCAATAATTACGAGAAATGAGTTCAAGAGTTTGAAGCGGCCGGGATGTCCTGCAACACCAGAGTCATGATGGAGTTTAACGATTTCTCGTCGAAGATCGATATTCTGTGGTACGTAGACTTTTCCACGGAATAGGACAAGATTTTGTTCTTCGGACCATTCGTCAGAACGAAGACGTTTGGTGGGCGATCGTTTGAGTTCTTCGATTGCCTTGACTACCGATTCATCGTACTCCTTAGACTTCCTAATCTTGGAGAGGATGGATTCTTCGTCGCTTCCAATCAAAACATGACCTTGTTGTAATGCTTTAATCGAAAAGAATTCCGGTTTAAGAAGCGTGACGTCGTCATTATCAGAATCCACTCCCTCTTTATGATCTGTCCTCCTGGACAGTGCATCTGCTTTTCCCATTGAGGATCCTGCCTTGTGAATTAAAGTAAAATCGAAACGAGATAAATAAAGAGCCCATCGTGCTTGTCTACGGTTCAGTTTTTTACTAGTCATAAAGTATGTAAGGTTGCAATGATCAGACCATATTTCTACAGTATGTTTAGCACCTTCTAAATAATGTCGCCAGGATTCAAGACACCGTATAATACCTAACATTTCTTTATCGTGTACATCGTAATTACGTTCAACATCCGAAAGAGATTTGGAATAATAGGAACAAGGACGCCATTTACCGTCATCACATAACATAGAAAGGATTCCTCCCGTAGCAAATCTGAAGCGTCCGATTCTACGTGAAGAGGTTTTGAAGGATCCGCCGTGACCAAGATTGGATTCGAAGTGAAGCGATGTTTAAGCATATCGAATGCGGATTGTTGTTTTTCTGTCCATTCGAATTTCGAATCTTTTCGTAGCAAATTATTTAATGGTGTAGCAAGTTTTGAGAAACCTTCAATAAACCGGCGATAGAATTTGCAAATCCGAGGAATTTTCGGATGGTCGCGGACTGTTTTTGGAACAGGCCATTTTTTAACCGCGTCGGTTTTCTCTTCCATCATTCGGACTTCTCCATCTCCAAGAATAAGACCTAAAAACTCAATCTGATTCTGACTGAAAAGACATTTTTCCGGTTTAAGGAATAAGTCATTGTCCAGTAAGATTTGAAGTACACGTTCGGTAATGCGTTCATTCTCTTCCTGGGTATCCGTAAAGATAAGAATGTCGTCGATATACACTACAACGTGTCCTTCATCAATGAGTTCTCGAAGTAAGGCATTCATCATGGTTTGGAATGTAGCGGGTGAATTTGTGAGCCCGAAATACATGACGAGTGGTTCGAAAGAGCCACGGTGAGTTGAAAATGCTGCGAGCCATTCCTTGCCTTCCTTCATACGAACGTTATTGTATCCCCATCGGAGATTGTAAGGACACGCCAAACAACACCCTAAAGTGTGCGGCAGTCTCTCAAGACGAATGAATATAAAGAAAGAAAGATGAGAACGAATGACTTAAGTAACCACTTGTTAGGCGGAAACCAAAGAGAATCGAATTAGCGTACATAATACAAATGAAAAGCCTTAAGTACTTCTAGAGTGTTTGGCAATAAAAGAGAAAGAAAACAAAGTAATGTAATATCCTAAAGCATGCGTACTCCATGATGCAAAACCGCGGTTTGGCTTACATAATGGATCACGTGATGATCTGCGATAAAGGATTTGAGAAAGATAAGATAAAACCCTGATAAGATATGATAAGCTCTGATAAGATAAGGGGATAAGATAAGATAAGATGAGAAAGACTTGGAAGAAAGAAAAGAAAAGAGCGAGTCGTGACATAACTCCCCTTCTAGAATTTTTCCTCCGGAAAAATAAAGAAAATGATAAAAGAAAAAAAAGAGAAAAGAAAAACTCCGCATCGCCTCAACGAAGATTGACTCCAGTGCGGCAAACAAAGGGGCGTACACAGTACGACGAGGAGAACGCTTTGGAGAGTATCCATGGTTCGTCAAACTCGAATCGTCTGCTCGCTACACAATGTTATGAGAAATATAAAATAAATCCATTACTCCCCTTCTAGGGCGCAAGTAAGAGGGATGCGTCCGGCACGGTGAAATTGTTATACGGTTGAAATAAATTATCAAATTGAATTTGAGAGATACCCTGTATCTTTCGTGGCGCCGATGGATTCCTGCGATGAAAATCGTTAACCAGATCCATGGAGTTTTTGAGATTCGCTATCGGCTCCCAAGTAGAGTGTTCCGGAGAATAACCTTCCCACTCATCAGCAAGATTGCACAGTGCTGGACAGTCTGGGAGTGGTAGGAGGCACTGGGGGTGCTGGCTTAGCCTGGGCCAGTGTGTGTCCCAGCCATCTCCAGCACTGGGTGAACCCCCAGCACTCCCAACTCTCCAGGGCCTGTAATAACACCCAGGAGGTACCTACCATTACCAGTGCACCACGTCAGAAAAACTACATATTATTGTTGTCTTATAATATCCTGAATACATGCTGAGAATGGGGCCGAAAACGTCGAAAATTACATTTAAATTGATAATATCTTATGTACATGATCTATATCCCGACTAAGACCCCTCATCGCTTGCGGCATGTTGAATATGTTTGCGACCAAGCGCGGGCCTAAAAATACAGGTGGAGAGCACAGGTACATACGTGGCGCGTGGGCAATGGATGGCGAGGGACTCCAGGGGAGGACATGGGCACGAAGGAGCCGGGGAATCCAATTTGGCGGGTTTTGTGCGAGAGGGTGGGAGGAGGGTGTGTGCATGAGTACGACACCTGGAAAGATATAGGGCAGGCACCATACAAGAGGAGCGCATAAGCACCACATAAGTGGGTGGGGGCATGGATCGGTGTGAGGCCGCATGCGAGGGGGGGAGTGTGGTTGAGGGCGGCTTGGGTGTACAGGCTATGAGGAGGGGGCTTGGGCGGGTGGACAGTAGAGCTTACCTAGCCGTGGGGCCGTCATCGTCCCATTTTTGTCCCCCACCTTGCCCCATCCTCATCTCATTCATTGTTTTTCTAGATCATCTCATTAGTGCATACAACGGAGGGAGCTAGTGGAGTACTCACCAGGGGTTGTGGCAGATTGGATATCAGATACTGGATGTCTTGACGAAAATTTTCGTTCTAGCTCACGTGACCTCTCCGGGCGGCTCCGTGTTCTCCCAGCACAATTTTCACCCACTTGCCGAGTCCCCACCGCAAACTTCAATGTGCTCCGCGTCCAGACTGCTTGGCCCTCTCGATTACGGGTATTCCACCATTTGTGTGCTCAACATTTGATAACAACGCTGCGTATCCCGTTTCCCACAACTCCAACATTGAAACTCACTCAATATTTTAGCAGTCTTCGCTCGACATCCAATGCTGTGAAAAACCGCCCCAGTGAGTATGCAGCCCAAAAATGATATACATACTAACAAGTGAGCATCTCCGACTAGCGGATTTCCCTAATGCATGCCCACACTACCAAACGGCGCCTTCTTGCGTGAACCTACCCTAGTACGTGCTCGCTTGCCCCGATCTTAATACACACACTCATGTATCCATCTGATGCACGTACAATCATGCTCTGTCACATACGTGGCTCATGTCGGCCTACCACTCGCACCTCATCCGTCCACGCGCACATACGCATCACCGCACATTCAAGGAGCGGGATTCTGCTGGGTAAGGACATGCCATGCCATGCCAGGCCAAGTTCGGCAGCGCCAGGGGCCGCTGTGCTGACAAACGATGGTGCGATGAGATCGCCGCGATGTCGAGGGCGACGACGGGTAAGCTGAATTCCGCTAGCACTAACATGATAGATGTCTGCATCGGAAAGCAACAACAACGCGACCCGGACAGTAGGAATGCGACGGAATGGATGCGCCACGAACAATGGCGCTTGGGGGTGACTGGTGCGCACCCCTGCCGTGGCGAGGTATGTCGACTGTATAGTAGGTGGAATGCTGAGAGCCGCGTTTCAAGTGAGGGTTCTCGAATTTTATTATTACTACTAGCCTGTAAAATTTGAATGAATGAATTTCAATCCATCATTGTGACTGTCCATGTGAAGGCTATATTAGGTGTGCATCATGCTGGGAATGGGGTGGTAGATTGGTAGGATGTTGCTGGTGTAGGACTGGGGCTGCTGGTGCTAGAGAGATGGTCCTGGAGTTGCATAAGTCCAGCTGGCTCCATTCCATGTCCTGGAGGACTGGGTGAGCTGGGTGTCCTGGCCCTACCACTCCCAGGGGGATGTGATCTTGCTGATGCTGAACAAAGTACTGAAGTCGACCTCGTTCCAGACGCGAATCGAGAATCTTCTCAACGTGGTATTCAAACTCGCCGTCGATATCGATTGGAGGGGGTGGTGCGGATGTTTGACCAGCAATAGGAGGGGTGAAAGGGCGGATACGGGAAACGTTCACAACTGGGTGAATACGAATCGAGCTAGGGAATTTTAGTTTAACCGCATGTGAACCGACGAGTTCTAAAACTTCGAAGGGACCAATGCGACGTTCCGCGAGTTTCTTCGACGGACGTTTGATGTCTAGATCTTTAGTCTCTAGCCATACTTTATCGCCTACTTTATACTTCGGCATATCTCCACGATGTTGATCAGCAAAGCGCTTCATTTCGTCTCGGGATTTAATAAGGGCGGCCTGCGCTTCTTCTTGAATATGTTTCATTCGCTCAGCGAACTCGATTGCCGTCTCATTCTTCTGGGAACGGATCGGTTCGAATCCCATGCGCGGGTGCCTGCCGTTGGTGAGATAAAAAGGTGAGACCTTCGTGCTAGAGTGGATTGCATTGTTGTGTGCGAACTCCGCTGAAGCGAGCCATTCCGACCAGTCGGTTTGTCGATGATCAATAAAGAGTCGTAAATAAGCTTCAATATCCTGATTGACGCGTTCGGTTTGCCCGTCCGTCTGCGGGTGATAAGCTGTCGATAATTTAGTTTGAATGCCCAGCAGAGAGTTCAACTCTTTCATCATCACGGATGCGAATTGAGGACCTCGATCTGAAATAATTGAATCTGGGAGACCGTGATGCTTCCAAATAAAGTCGCGATATAATTTAGCAAGGCCAAGGGATGACGTCTCAGACGTTGTAGGAATAAAATGAGCCATCTTCGAAGTACGATCAACGACGATGACGATAGCGTTATATCCGGACGATAACGGTAGTCCAGTAATAAAGTCGCAGGATACAGCCTTCCAGGGTTCGACCGGGGTACTCATCGGTACGAGCTTTCCGACAGGAGGGGCGGGGAAGTTCTTGTGCCTTTGACATTTGTCGCACCCGTCGACGTAAGAAAATATAAATTTAGCCATACCAGGCCACCAATAATTACGCGTAATTAACTCTAATGTTTTGTTTCGTCCTGGGTGTCCAGTGACAACCGACTCGTGATGTAACTTGACAATCTCTCGACGGACATCCGGCAACTTCGGAACGTAAACCTTTCCTCGGAACAGTATTAGATCCTGCTCTTCGGACCACTCTTCTGAACGCAAACGCTTAGTCGCCGAATGCTTCAACTCCTCGATCGCCTTAACCACCGCTTCATCCCAATCCTTCGACTTCCTAATCTTCTTCAATAAATCTTCTTCATGGCCGTCCAAGAGCACATGACCCTGCTGAAGGGCTTTAATAGAAAAGAATTCCGGTTTAAGTAGGGTGACATCATCGTTATCGGATTCTACACCCCTCTTTAGGTCTGTTCTCCTGGACAGAGCGTCGGCCTTTCCCATAGCCGCTCTGGGTTTGTTAATAAGTAAAAAGTCAAAGCGTGATAAATAAAGAGCCCATCGAGCTTGTCTACGATTAAGTTTCTTAGACATCATAAAGTATTGTAAATTTTTATGGTCCGACCATATTTCTACTGTTTCGTCCGCGCCTTCTAAATAATGACGCCAAGCTTCCAAGCATCGAATGATACTCAGCATCTCTTTGTCGTGTACATCATAATTACGTTCGACATCAGATAAAGATTTAGAATAATATGCGCACGGTCTCCATTTACCGTCGTCACATAACATACTTAATATACCACCTGTAGCAAAGTCTGAAGCGTCCGACTCTACACGTAATTTCCGTTTAGGATCTGCCGTAACCAGGATCGGGTTCAACGTAAAACGTTTCTTCAGCGTATCGAAGGCAACCTGTTGCTTATCAGTCCATTCGAACCTCGAGTCCTTCCGTAATAAATTGTTTAAGGGTCCCGCTAACTTGGAGAACCCCTCGATAAATCGTCTATAAAAATTGGCGAATCCCAGGAACTTCCGTATTTCCTGGACCGTCTTCGGGATCGGCCATTTAGAAACCGCGTCCGTCTTATCTTCAGCCATCCGTACAACTCCCTTATCCAATATTAACCCTAGGAACTCCACCTTCTGGGTACTGAACGAGCACTTCTCTGGCTTCAAGAACAAATCGTTGTCTAGTAGGATCTGGAGAACCCGTTCGACAATCTTCTCGTTTTCTTCTTGCGTGTCGGTGAAGATTAAAATATCATCAATATATACCACGACGTGACCTTCATCAATAAGCTCTCGTAATAGCGCGTTCATCATGGTCTGAAACGTCGCCGGCGAATTGCAAAGTCCGAAATACATAACCAATGGCTCGAAGGAACCGCGATGCGTGGTGAACGCCGCTTTCCATTCGTGCCCTCTTTTGTCCGTACGTTATTGTAGCCCCAGCGTAGGTCAAGCTTTGTGAACCATTTCGACTTTCCCGCTTTATCGATTAAGTCGGCGATCATCGGTAATGGATAATTATTTTTCAGTCCAGGCATTCAGGAACCTATAATCCTGAACCATGCGCTTCTTGCCATCCTTCTTTGGTACGAAGAAACAGCGAAGTTTGCGGAGACTTGCTTTCGCGATATAACCTTTAGATAATGATCTTTAAGAAATCATCACCTCCTTCTGTTCGGTAGGGATAAATTAATGACTTTGGCCTTCTTGGCACAAATCCTTCTTCAACTCTATCCCATGATCCCATGTCTTGCGCTCGGGCATTCGCTCCGACGCTTTCTTTTCAAAAACTTTTAACCACCGCCTAAACCTGCGGGGAATCTTTTCTTCTAAACCGGGTTCGGTAGGCTCCGGTAATCCACTTATCAACGGAGGGGCGTCAAAGCTCTCCTCGATCTCCACTGTGCGCACGAAGTGTTCCGCAACAACCTCGTAGACCGTTTCGTCAAAACGAATCTCCTCTAAAAGGGCTCCTTCTTGTTCCACTATGATCCCGCCTATAACACGGTCGGAATCCTCATCATCGACCTCCTCGAGCGTCGTTTTATACTGCCAGCGCGAAGCCATGGCCTTACGTTTCTTTTGAGTTTTAGCCGCACGGATAGCCACGTTGCATTCCGCGGACATCTATTCATAGAGACTCCCCAGTCGTCCAGTCGATCGTGGGGTTATGCTTCTTAAGCCATGTGTGTCCCAAAATAACTTTAGTCTTGCCGAGCGTCGTCACTTCAAACAACATGCGTTCCTTATGGCCCTTGTGGGAAACCATCAAAACTACTTCTTCCGAAATGGAACCGGCTGCGTTTAAAGTACCGTCGACATTATATACTTGTACAGGGTGACGTAGCGGTCGCGTGGTCCAACCCATCTCTTTAATAAACTCTTTATCAATGAACGAACCGGTAGCTCCGCTATCCAATAAGGCCTGTGTGTTGGCCGTCGCGTGTGTATCTAATGTCGTCATCACGATCGACATTTAAGCTCTCTGGCTAAATTAAGTGTGCGAATAAAGTAATTTCCTGACAAGGAAAACCAGGACGGGCCGAAGCACCGATACTGCCGGGACCCACGAGTTCACCAGACTCGGGACGGACAGATGACCCATTTAAGGGCTCCTGATTGGTCGACAGGTTCGTAACGCCGGACCCTGCTTCACAGGACGGACGTCAGACGGAACCCCAAGACCCTTACTACGCTCCACCTTCCTAGCTTCGAACGACTGCATAAAACTGGACAACCGCTTCTCCAGAGCGCGTCCCTGAGCATTATCTGCAATTTTAAAAATAGGGATCGTCTTGTTAGGACCGACCGTGCCTTTTCCGGTAGCATAACCTTCGTCATATTAGGTAAACTATCTAATTTAGAAATGTCCATGGAGAATGAGGGAGAAAAGAACCGTCCACCGACTTTGACCTTGCCGTCATCGTCGACTTCCATATATCTACTGGTAAAGAGGAAAAAGAATTATTAGAAGCGAAATTGTTCGTAATTGGAACTACGGGTACAACAGGATAGGAGAAACTATTTTTACAGGAGATGAAACGGGCGTAATTATTTTTTTGAATTTTTCTGTGGCTTTGTAATTTTTATTTTGTTTTAGGAATTCTTGTACGAAATATTTTTTTAATTGATCATGTGTGGCACTACGAAAATCTACACTACTGGTACAGTTCTTCATCAAATGACCGGGCAAGCGGCACTTGTGGCATGTTTTTGGTTTTCTGTTTTCTTTTGTTTTTCTTTGTTGCTAAAGCCCGACGAGCGGTCGCGACTTCCAATTTTCTGATATCTGAGACGTGGGGAAATATTTACAGGGGTTGACATCCCCGATGAGCTTTCGCTCGGTGCTGTATACAAATAAGGGCGCGCTGGTGTAATAGGCGCAGCGGCCAGGGACTGTGGAATGGCGGAAATCGTGGAATGACAACTCAGCCGACCGAAATGCATGGCCAGACGCTGGAGGAGTCCATCCCCATTCTGATATTTGGATGCCGGGAAACGTTCCGGACTTTTTTAACGATGTTTAGCGGTTTGGTATTCCGCTCTAAAGGAGTAGGGGGCGGGGTTGAATCCCGCAATATCGCATCCAATTGGGACCGATACTGTGACATGCGCTTTTCAAGATGCGCTAACTTATCATCGGATACCCACATGGAGGGCACCGACATATTGCCTACTTAGGACGTGGGGCGGCGATACCCACGAACAGAATCCAGGAAAGGGACGGCCGGGCTCAGGCCAGAGTGTTCCAAAGAGTGCCTGTAGGAGGCGAGGTCCGTTACACGAGCCTAACCCTTAAACGCTGATCCTGCGCAAGGTGTGGGGCGAATGTGCAGTGGGAGAGTGTCGATTGGCTCTTACGGAATTGGAGTACAGGTAATGGAGGAAATAACGTACTATGTGTTTCGCACAAAAGGCACCAGAGCAATTAAATCGCTACTGGCGTTTCTGTTTGAAACTGGGTTGTTGAACTTGAGACCCAAGAATGCAGATCAATTAAATCGATGCTGCACTGATGAATCCAAGGTTGTTGAATGTTGAAGTAGGGCGCGAGCTTGACGCCAAAGCGAGAGAGGGCCGCGTTGAGAATTCGATTCTTCTGTAAGGACACGCCAAAACACCTATAAAGATGCGGCAGTCTCTCAAGTAGAATGAATAAGAAAGAAAGAATGAATTGCGACTGAGCAATGAATCCCACTTGTTAAGGCGGAAACCAAAGAGAATCGAATTAGCGTACATAATACAAATGAAAAGCCTTAAGTACTTCTAGAGTATTTGGCAATAAAAGGTAAAGAAAACAAAGTAATGTAATATCCTACAGCGTGCGTACTCCATGATGCAAAACCGCGGTTTGGCTTACATAATGGATCACGTGATGGTCTGCGATAAGGATTTGAGAAAGATAAGATAAACCCCTGATAAGATATGATAAGCTCTGATAAGATAAGGGGATAAGATAAGATAAGATGAGAAAGACTTGGAAGAAAGAAAAGAAAAGAGCGAGTTGTGACACAACCCATCTAATCATTATATGGTACTAGTTCAAACTCCGGTTCGGCAGCACGGCGAGAGTTCACAACCATTTTGAAAATTTGTACATTTTCGCTTCAAAACTGCTTGCCGAACAGGCTCTTATGGAGAAAATAAACTACCATCTGAAATTGAACGAGACATTGCCAGTGAACAACATTGGCATAAAAATATTGAAAAAGGTCCTGAAAGGGATCTTCCGGACTATCCCTCTACCGACGATGAGGAACTCGAACTCATTCATATATGTAGAGAGGAAGGGGGGCAAATAATGGATTTCTTATTATCCAAAGCCATTCCTGTCAAAGACGAAGTTCCTACTCACTTCCGAGACATATTCAAGCTTGATAAAAAGCTTCAAAAGGAGTGGATGAACGCCTGTGAAGAGGAATTAGACTCCCTCAAAAATCGCGATGTTTACGACATATGTGATCTGCCTAAAGGATGAAAGGCGATTCGTAATTGTTGGGTCTTCAACATCAAATCTGATGGTCGAAAGAAAGCCCGCCTTGTAGCCAAGGGTTACTCTCAAGTCAAAGGTGTTGACTTCGACGAATTATTCTCACCAGTAGTTCGATATGAATCTGTGTGTCTTATGATCGCAACAGCAGCCCTGAAAAAGTGGGTAATTCTATCACTGGATGTTCGGACTGCTTTCTTGTATGGCAAACTGGACATTGAGATATACATGAGTCAACCAGAAGGCTTCGTCCGCAAAGGCCATGAGTGCAAAGTCCTGCGACTCAAATGTGCCTTATATGGTCTGAAACAAGCTGCTCTTGAATGGTGGAGAGCACTTGTTGCGTCAATGAAAGAACTAGGCTTTCAGCGCACTGTTTCAGATGCAGGCATATTCATACACCGATCATCTTCAAATCAAATTGTCATTGTGATAGTTTATGCATCAGCAAAACAAAGGAACACTATGGCCTCTATGGCCACTATGGTACACTATAAACAAATAGACATATACTATGGACTACTATAGAGTAGTCCATAGCGTTGTTGTGTTTTGCTGATGTGTTGATGACGCCTTATTCTTGGGGCCTAATCGGTCATATGTTATCAAGAAAAAAGCAGAATTTATGCAACGATGGGAATGCAGGGATCTTGGTGATGCTAAAGAATTCCTTGGAATGCGCATCTGGCGAAATAAAAACCAGATTAAACTTGATCAGAGACCCTATCTGGTCAAAGTATTAGAGCGCTTTGGAATGCTTAATGCAAAATCCACCAAAACCCCCTTGCCATACAAATATCTACCTCTGAAAAATGAGGGTCCAATAGATAATCCCTTCGAAGCAAGTATCAATCCGTCATAGGATCATTGCTTTACTTAATGTTGGGTACCCGTCCCGACATAGGATTTGCTGTGATTAAAATGTCACAAATGAGTGCAAACCCCACTGAAGAGCATCTTAAACATGCACTTCATATATGCCGCTACTTAGCTGGAACCCAAGATTATGCCCTTGTATATAAAGGGGATTCAGGCGAAGGCTTAATTGCACACACAGATTCCGATTGGGGTTCTGACCCTAATACTAGGAAATCTACCTCCGGTTTTTTCACAAATCTTGCTTCTGGAGCTGTGACTTGGACGTCCAGATTACAAAAAACAATCGCCCAGTCATCTACTGAGGCAGAATATATTGCTATGTCAGACACTTGTCAACAAGTAATTTGGTTATGGTCTCTCTTTGGAGAACTAGGAATCAAACTCAACAAAATACCAATTGTTGGTGATAATGAAGGATCAATATTCATTGGTTCTAATCTGGTCCAAGAACGACGGACCAAACACATTGACATCCGTCATCATTACATTCGTGAATAAGGCTCAGCACGAGCACGGGTTACCCACGGGTACCTGCGGGTAGACCCGTGGGAATACTTGCAAGTATTGGCCTAAACAGGTACTTGTACTCATGGATCTATTTACTTGTGGATCCAAGTCAAGCATTTGGACATTGCAGGTACCTGTGACAGGTACTTGTGACTCATACCGGACCCTCAAGGACCCTTAAAGTATAGTTCCCACAGTACATATAGGCTCAAATTCCATTTTAAACCAACAAAATCCTTGTAAATACCCATAAGTACTTGTGAAATACCTGTCCCTGATGACTAATTGCTGACAAATTACCTGTGACCTGTGAGTAATCATGAGTAATCCATAAGTAATCAGGATCTGTGACAAGTACTTACTGAGTTGTAAGTACTTGCCAAAAAATACCTGTGAGTACAAGTACTTGCTGACTAAGCTACCCGCAGATCTGAGTAGTGACCTTGTGTGACCAAATACCCACGAGTACGGATCCGGATCACCCACGGATCTACCCATGCTGAGCCTTATTCGTGAATGCTATGACGAAGGAAAAGTAGACATACTTTTCACTGAAGGAAATGTAAACCCCGCAGATATTCTTACGAAAAGTCTAGGGCACATCAAATTCAAAGAATTCGTACCTCAACTGGGACTTGAGTTTTACTCGTCTTGAAGTTGTAGTATCGCTTATAACTCCTGCAAAGGTTGATTATTTGCATCCACTGTTCTAAGCGAGGGGGAGTGTTAAACTTCAATGCTCTAACTGTAAGTGCCCTGCTTACATAATCCGGTGTCTATATAAGCACCCTAGATAACACCTTATCTTATCAGTAGATTAGATCCCAGATAGGAGTTAGGACTTTAGCACAGCCACATGGTCTGTGCACCATTTACTAGTATATAAGACCTCTCTGAACAAGAGACTAATATAAGTTCTTTTACTCTCTACACCTGTGTTCTCAGCTCATCAGTCTACCAAGTAAGTTAGCCAGTTCCGCTGTGCACTGTAGGTGCAGCTCAACAGCAGGTTGTTCCGTTATAGCATCATAATGTCTGTGCCATGGGAGGACACGATGACATGGAGCGATAGGATGATGTGTTGTCGTCTTCACCCCTCGATGGCAAACAAGAACACACAACGGGACCATCCGCTCATCCATCATTTCGTAATCAAACAGTGCAGATCCGTCGGATCAGAACACCTGAGGAACTGGGCATGAGCTAACAAATTATATTGGTTGTACTACATTGCATGTGAAATGGTGGTGCATATTGTACATGGGTAGATTACACACTAAAGACCAAGAAATACACACATGTGATATTTGAAGTCGTCTGATGCACCGTGGCACGTCTCATTCCTTACCCAATGATCAAATGATTTGAGGTGCTTACCACTGTAACGGCTGGATTGTTCCTCCTATATGGGCTCTGGAAGGGGCGTAGCAGCAGCCACGTCCAGGTCGACCTTTTGCTGGTCGGTCAATGAGTCATACCAAGCTCTGTCATAGAAGTTTATTGGGAGTAGTGTTCCGAGGTCTGGTCCGGTCCGGTTATTTGACCCGAATATGGAAAGACCGGGACCCTGACCGGTTAAGGGAAAGCCAAATCCGGAAGAGACCTAGACCGGACTGGCTTAGACCGGTCAGGGGCGGTTTTGTCGGGTCCTGAAAGCGGTCCTGACCGGTTCAGGACCGGGACCCTGTAAAAACGGATCCGAGATCGGTCCCAAGCCGGCTCAGGGTCTTTTTTTGCCAAAGAAACAAGTCTGGGCTTGCCCCAGGGTGAGTTCCCCACCAAATCGGATGATTGTAGGGTCGATCGGATGCCCCTACAGTCCCTTATCAATGTCCAAAAGAGCCGACAGGGCTAGCTGTCCCCGATCCGGACTTATAGGGTGTGCGCTTCCGGGGGGAGGAGGAGAAGGTGTTGTCCTGGACTTAATACTTGACCGGAATGCATGGATCTGGGACGGATCTAACACTATTTTAAGAGCTAAAAACGATACGCACAACGCGGGGGAGATCGGTGTCCCCGATCTAGAGATATGGAGTGAAAACCCGCAGAAATGCGCATATACCTGCGCATACCCGCGCCTCCTGGCTACCATAGGCGGACCCTGTGCGCCCTAGACCCCCCTGACTACCCCTCATTGGGGATGGACCGTGGGTCCGGTTTAGGACCGGTCTAGACTGGTTTTGCCTGGTTAAAGCGGATTTGAGATCCTGGAAAGACCTGGACCGGACCCTGCCAAGACCAGGGTAGACCGAGACCAGTGGTCCGGTCTTATGCGGTCTGGTCCAGTCCGATTCCGGTCTAAAATCCGGTTACATTAACCAGACCTGCCAACACTAATTGGGAGACAAGGCTAATAGGAGGGTATCTTCCATGGGTGCGTTTGCGGGGTCGAGCACCAGGTAGAGGGTTGCCGAGGGCGCCAACTTTTGCGCAATTATTGTCAACTTTGCGGATCAAATTCTTGACTTCAGTGCTATGCCACGTTTTGGATCTAATGGCGTAATCTTTGTCGCCGCTTTCATCAGAGCTGACACCATTAGCTCCCAGCAGATTGACCATGTTGCGTAGGACCTGCCAGCATTGAGCATGATTGTTTAGTGGGGGTCTATTTCCCAATTGCATATATCAAGGCAGTGCTGGAAGAGCTTCACTCAAAGTCAATTGTCGGACCCAAGGCAGTAGAAAGTCGTACTTACACCCACTTGTAGGGAATGGCACGGGTACATCGCGGGTTTTCCCACGGGACCCGCACCCGTATTGGGGAAAACCCATACCCGCACCCACGGGTCCGATAGCGTGTGGGTTCTTGCCCAGATAGGCCACGGGTTGCAAGTAATCGCAGGTTTTGCGAGTTTTCCATATATATCGAAGGATCGGAGATCCCGATCGCTCCCGCGTCATGCGCATCGTGCTCAGGGACTCAATTAATGTTAGATCGGCCCCTCATTGACCCGATTTGGTGCAGAATAAGGCATAGCACGGATCAATCCGTGGGTAGATCCGGATCCGCACTCGCGAGTAGTTGTTTGGTCAGGGCCCGACTTGGATCCGCGAGTAGTTCAGTCTGCAAGTACTTGAACTCGCGAGTATTTATTACAAGTACTTGCGAGTCATATGAGTACTTGTGACGAGTCACAAATACTTGTCACTACTCACAGGTACTCACAGGTCACGGGTCATTTGTCAGCAAGAAACAAGTATTTTACAGGTATTTTACAAGTACTTGTAAGGATTTTGTTGGTTTAAAGTGAAATTTGAGTGCATATGTGTCGTGGGAAAGACCCTGTAAGGGTCCAAACGAGTCAGCAAGTACTTGTGGCAAGTACTTGCAAGGTCAGAATGCTCGACTCGGATCCGCGAGTATTTGGACCTGCGAGTTTTTGGCAAAACAAGTACTTGAACTCACGAGTATTCCCACGGGTCAACTCGCAAGTACTTGCAGAATACTCATACTCATGCTGAGCCTTAGTGCAGAACTCGCCCTGCAATGACATGTGCTCCTCATACCCCCTGGAACGCGCGGTCTATAACTCAGGATCGGGGACAGGTAGTGTTTAAAGGTCCGGTCCATGTGACCGTGACAGAACCGGACCGTGACCGAAAAATGACCGGTCACACAGTGACCGCAGGTCCGGTCTTTTTGATTTTGGGGTGTGCAAGGTCCGGTCTTCCTGGATTGTGACAGCCTGTGTGACCGGTCATAACCGGTTATAGACCGGTTATTGCACAGCCACATGCGCACCCACCAAAAACCCCAAAATACCATCAAAAACCATCAAAAATGGCTCTGAGAGCTGCTTTTTACATAGATATTTCACTTTTACACATGAAATATTCTGTTGCGGACCCTGTGTGACATCCATATATGGTAAAATTATCGGTCACGACCGGTTAGGACTGGTTATGACTGGTCACACCAGTCTTTGCGTGACCGATGGTCTTCAAACAAGCTTGAAATAATTGTGACCGGTAACTGGTCATGGTCCGGTCTTTTTCCTTTTTGGGTGATGATGTAACCGGTCACAGTCACGGTCTTTTCCAAATTAGGCAAATAACCGGACCTGACCGGACTTTTAAACACTAGGGACAGGTAGCCCTGTCGTCTAACTTGGACCTTATTGGGGACCTTTAGGAGTGTCCGATAGACCCCTCAATGGTCCGATTTGGTGCGGAATTCGACCCCGATGTCGGTGCACAAGCGTAAATTGAGGACCCTTAAACCCGCGATGATCGGGGGCGGGTGCAGTGTTTGCTGCGGGTCCCAGGATGTCAACCCGCATCGGATCGCACCCGCACCCACACTGTTATCCCTGCGGTTTTCCAAACCCGTGCTGTTCACTACCCACTCGTCGCTCCCGTACCTGTTTATTACGACAGGTGTCTTGGTAACGATTCAACACACGCAGTGAAGCTTCTTTGGTAGTTTGTTCGCCCTCTTGAAGCATATGGGCCTTGAGAATCTTCCTGAGCATGTCCAGTTGCTGAGTAAAGTGAGCCGCAACTAGGGTCTCATCTCCCCCGAATTCAGGCTCTTCCTCGATAAAATGCTTGGTAAACGCCCGAGCCATGTGTCTATTCCACGGATGGTTAGGTTGTTGCCAGAAAATTCGCAGGGGCTGGGAGGTCTTGACACTGCCCCACGGATTCCTTGTGGAATCCATGGATTCCACACGGACTACATGGACTTTCCATGGATTCCACACGGAATACTTTTGGGTGAGGGCCCAGCCAAAAAGTATTATTTTTCGGAAAATTTTCTGTGCAAATTCCGTGGAAAGTCCGTGCGGAATTTCGGATTCCAGGAATCCGAAAAAATGATTTCACATGGAATCCGTGGAATTAACATGGATTCCATAGAATTAACATGGATTCTGTGGAATTAATATGAAATCTGCGGAATTAACACAGAATCCATGGAATTAATACAGAAAGGTTCTTACCCAGATAGGCCACAGGTTGCAAGATAATCACAGGTTTTGTGCTTTTACCATATATATCAAAAGATTGGAGATCCTGATCCCTCTTGTGTCATGTGCATCATATTCAGGGACTAAATTAACATTAGATTGACTCCTAGTTGACCTGATTTGGTGAAGAACTTATAAGGCTCAGCATGGGTAGATCCGTGGGTGATCCAGATCCATACTCATGGGTATTTGGTCACACAAGGTCACTACCCAGATCTGCAGGTAGCTTAGTCAGCAAGTACTTGTACTCATGGGTATTTTTTGGCAAGTACTTACAACTCAGTAAGTACTTGTCACAGATCCTGATTACTCATGAATTACTCATGATTACTCACAGGTCACAGGTCATTGGTCAGCAATTAGTTATTAGGGACAGGTATTTTACAAGTACTTATTGTCACGACTCGCTCTTTCTTTTCTTTTCCTCTAAGTCTTTCTCATCTTATCTTATCTTATCCCCTTATCTTATCAGAGCTTATCATATCTTATCAGGGGTTTATCTTATCTTTCTCAAATCCTTATCGCAGACCATCACGTGATCGCTTATGTAAGCCAAACTGCGGTTTTGCATCATGTATCACACATGCTTTATTCCTTTTACACTATTTGTTCTTTATTTATTTGAGCACCGGCCCTAAAGAACTATCATAGTATATAGTCTATAGCGTAGCACGTTGTTATGTTTTTCTCTTTCTCTCTCTAATTCAATTCTCTCTGGTTTCTGCCTTAACAAGTGGGATCTTAAGTCAAACATATTCATTCTTTCTTTCTTTATTCATTCTACTTGAGAGACTGCCGCATCCTTTGGGTGTTTTGGCGTGTCCTTACAGAAGAATCGAATTCTAACCGCGGCCCTCTCTCGCTTGTCCAACGACATCGCTAGCACGTGAAACAACATCACTGCTCAAGAGTTGTAGTTTGGACAGGTAAGTTAGTTTCAAAAAAATTACCCACTACCTTTTTCCCAAACAGAAGACGCTTACACCGGTGTTTAACACTGGTGCTTCACTGTCTCTCCTTGGCAACAACCCAACGCTTGGGACCCATTACCACTGTGTTTAACACGGGGGCTTTTGGTGTTCACAGTTGCGGGTCTTCAAGTCCCCAGAACACAGAATTCCAACAACACTCTCTCACTGCTAAGTCCGCCCACACCTTGCGCAGGATCAGTGTTTAAGGGTTAGCACTTAGTACCAGTCAGACGCCTGGACAGGCTCCTATTACATAAGGAACATTCTGGCCTAAGTTCGGCCGTCCCTCCTCTCGGTTATCTGTTCGTGGGTATCGCCGCCCCACGTCCTAAGTAGGCAATATGTCAATGCCCTATACATGGGTATCCGATGATAAGATAGCACATCTTGAAAAGCGCATGTTAGAGTATCGGTCCCAATTGGACGCGATATTGCGGGATTCAACCCCGCCACCTACTCCCTTAGAGCGGAATACCAAACCGCTAAACATCGTTAAGAGAAGTCCGGAACAGTTACTGGCATCCAAATATCGAGAATGGGGATGGTCTCCTCCAGCGTCTGGCCATGCATTTCGGTCGGCTGAGAAATCATTCCACAATTACCTGCCACTTCCACAATCCCTGGCCGCTGTGCCTATTACACCAGCGCGTCCATATTTGTATTCAGCATCAAGTGAAAGCTTGTCGGGGATGTCAACCCCTGTATTTACTTCTCCACGTCTTGATATCAGAAAATTAGAAGTCGCGACCGCTTGTCGGGCTTTAGTAAACAAACAAAAACAAAGAAAAACAAGAAAACCAAAAACATGCCATCGGTGCCACTTGCCCGGTCAAAAAATAATAATGCCAGTTTCTTCCCCTGTAAAAATAGTTTCCCCTATCCCTGTTGTACCCGTAGTCCCAATTACGAACAATTTTGCTTCTAATAACTCTTTTTCTTCTTTACCTGTAGATAGTATGGAAGTCGATGATGACGGCAAGGTCAAAGTCGGTGGACAGTTCTTTTCTCCTGAACATTCTCCTATGGACATTTCTAAATTAGATAGTTTACCTAATATGATGAAGGTTATGCTACCGGAAAAGGCACGGATCAGCCCTAACAAGTCGGTTCCTATTTTTAAGATTGCAAACAATGCTCAGGGACGCGCTCTGGAGAAGTGGTTGTCCAGTTTTATGCAGTCACTCGAAGCTAGGAAGGTGGAGCATAATAAGGGTCTTGGGGTTCCATCTGACGTCCGTCCTGTGAAGCAGGGTCCCGGTGTTACGAACCTGTCGACCAATCAGGATGCCTTAAATGGTACATCTGTCCGTCCCAAGTCTGGTGAACTTGTGGGTCCCGGCAGTATCGGTGCTTCGGCCTGTCCTGGTTTCCCTTCGTCAGGGACTTATTTCATGGTGCTTCGGCCTGTCCTGGTTTCCCTTCGTCAGGGACTTATTTCATTCGCACGCTTAATTTAGCAAGAGAGCTTAAAATGTCGATCATGATGACAACATTAGATACACATGTGACAGCCAACACACAGGCCTTATTGGATAGTGGAGCTACCAGTTCGTTCATTGATAAAGAATATGTAAAAGAGATGGGTTGGACCACGTGACCGCTACGTCACCCTGTACAAGTATATAACGTCGACGGTACTTTAAATGCAGCTGGTTCTATTTCAGACGAAGTAGTCTTGATGGTTTCCCACAAGGGCCATAAGGAACGAATGCTGTTTGAAGTGACAACGCTCGGCAAAACTAAAGTTATTTTGGGACACACATGGTTAAAGAAGCACAACCCCACGATCGACTGGATGACTGGGGAAGTCTCTATGAATAGATGTCCGGCGGAATGCAATGTGGCTATCCATGCAGCTAAAACGAAAAAGAAACGTAAGGCCATGGCTTCGCGCTGGCAGTATAAAACAACGCTCGAGGAGGTCAATGATGAGGATTCCAACTGTGTCATAGGCGGGATCATAGTGGAACAGGAAGGAGCCCTTTTAGAGGAGATTCGTTTTGATGAAACAGTCTACAAAGTAGTTGTGGAACACTTCGTGCGAACAGTGGAGATTGAGGAGAGCTTTGACACCCCTCCATTGATAAGTGGATTACCGGAGCCTACCGAACCCGGTGAAGTGCGAACTGAAAGGTGAAGACTTTTCTTGTTGATCATGGTAGCTACCAAGCTCTCTAAATATCGGAGCTAAACGGCCATGAGGTACAGTAAACAGGTAAGTAAACTATGTAATGGAATGCGATCGGAGTGGGGAGTGATGCGATAAGGATGCGAAGACTACCACTAGAATCGGAATTGAGACGCGATCTCGACGCGTTCGGAGCGGAAAGGGTGCGATCAGTGCTGTGCGAATGCGATATGTGCGCCTAAAGCGCCCAATATCAGTATGAGATGTGAGCTGCAAACCCATAAGCGCACAGTGCGCTTATCAGCATTGACCGGCAATACTCCTGCTTCATTTTCCGATCCAATTGCTGCACCTGTCGCACCCCTGGTTCATGTTCACTTGTGTGTTCAGGACGGGAGATCCACTCCTGATTTTTCCACGAGTATTCAATGATGAGCCTCTTGATCCTATGATATTCATATATTAAATAGAAAGCAAACCGCTACCCTTGATCAACTACTCACTGGGCTGGATGATTGCAACAATGATGGTTATCAGTGGGGTGCAGTGAGACGAGACAATGCTGTTGAGGGTAACGCCCATGACAACGCCTAATGCCTAAAACGGTATCGGTTAGTATGCGCCCGCTACACTTTCTATTTCATTATGTCTATTTCACTTCGTCCGTATCGTTTCACTTACATCACAGGCGCGGGTTCAACACACCGCACCCCTATTTATTTTCTTTGTATATATATCTCTGATTCGTAGATACGCACCTCAGTTCGCTTTCACTCTTGACGGCGTCTGAGGTTAGTACATACTTATATATATCTCACAGACACTTTACTGATTATCTACCTACTGTAGCTTCCGCTTGTTCAACAGGTAGATAATATATAGTTCGCTTTCACTCTTGACAGCGTCTGAGCTTCCGCTTGTTCAACAGGTTATGGGCCCTGCAGCTTGAATAATACGGACGTTGTTTTAACATCCCTATATCGCGAACCCACTAAAACTTACCCACTGATCAAAATGTCAACCATTCAAACTTCCTCGTCGAACCCGCCCCTATTCGCTGAAAAAGACGTGTTCGATGGCACCAACTGGACGGCTTGGAGCAATAAAATCCTCATGGCGGCCGAATTACGCGGCGCGGTCGACTACCTTAAAGGGACCGTCAAGGAGCCAAAGGGGAATATGACGAACCTGATAACACACTTCCCCACTTCCACTGCACCAACACCAACGCCAACCACTGACCCAGACACCGCTCCGAGCAGCACTGGTTCTCGCGCAAGCCCTCCTATAATGAATGGAGGATGCATAATGCTTGGACGAAGACATTATTGTTAACAACATGTCCGACCCTATTGCTCTAGGAGCTGACTTAACGGGCACAGTGGCTGACATTTGGGCGACACTCACCGCACAGTATAAGCGCAACAACGACCTCGCAATGATCCTCGCGCAACAGAATCTGCGCGCCTCAATACCACGACGGTGAGGATCTGCCCATGCACATTGGGAATCTCCGCAAGAGATGGCGCGAAGCGAATGCGACAGGGGCAAACATTACAGATGCGGCTTTGACTTATCTTGCTCGCATCCTACCAGCTTCCTGGAACCCCATCATCAGTACACTTTATGACGCCAAGTCCTCACTTGACATTGTTACACGGCTTGATTTACACTGGAATAAGGTCGTTCTAGACAAGACAGTTACCACAGCCAACTCATCTGTCACTGCTCTCCAAACAACGACTAAGAGGCGCAAACAACTCGTCTGTTCAAACCCAAACTGTAAGCGCAAAGGACATATGGTGGATAAGTGTTACTGGCTGGGAGGTGGTAAGGAGGGGCAGTTCCCCCCAGTTTCGGTCGTAGGGGCGGGACAACAATGTGTCAACATACCCGTAACTGCGCGGGGCATCTATGCCAATGGCTGCGGTCGCTGACGTGCAACCAACAGACCGGGTTTACACTCTTTCCACTTTCAGGACGGGCGGTGCTATCCTGTCAGTCATGACCACACCAACCACGCAGCAGATGGGACATGAAGCCGACATTGATGCAAAGCATACCCCAGTACTTACCTTTGCGGATTCCGGGGCGAGCGAGTGCTGTTCGTAAATCGCGACGACTTTGAAACATACACCCCTATTATCCACCAATTGTTGGACGAGCGGCAGCAAGGGGAGCCTTTCCGGATTATGGGAAGGGGGACATCACAAAAACTTCATGTTTGAAGGAAAAACCACAAGATTACCTTTAAAACATGTGCCATACCCAGACTCATATCGAACCTTGTGTCCATGGAAGTTCGACACCGCCGGTTACCGTGTAGTTTTGCTGCGGGTGCCATTCACTTCTATGACGCAAAGGGTGACTTGATGCTTGTCGGCAATGGGAGTAATGGCATGTACCTCTTGATGCCATCAACTCCCCACAGTTCTTGCCGCATGATCCCACGAGAAACCAGCCACAATAGATACTGGCACCATCGTTTCGGCCATGCTGCAATTGATCCATCCGTAATATGGCAAAGAAGGGTTTAGTGGACGGTCTCACCATCAAGGAAGGCCAGTGCCGGATGGCTTTGTGAAGACTGCATCTACGGGAACATGCAGCCAGACCGTACAACAAGGTGGTAACACCTGAATCCACAGTTCTGGAACGCGTTCACATAGACTTATGGGGACCAGCGCGCATCAGTCAAATGGCGGAGCAATTTACATGATGCTACTCACGGATGGCACATCATCCTATCATAAGGCATACTTTCTGGGGAAAAGGACCTGAAACGACACTCAAGGCCTTTCGTGATTCCACGCCAAGCGAGCATCAAACGGGCAAGAAACTTAGGAAGGTCCGGTCTGACGGGGAGGCGAGTGGTATAATGACCTGTGGACAGAGTATTGAAAGAACGGGGATTGTCTCGGAAATCACTACGGCGTACGCACATGGTCAAAATGGCGTTCCTGAGCGTGGGATGCACCTTGTCTTTGGGGGAGTTAGGTCCCTACTGGCTGACTCTGGTTTGCCCCCTTCGCTGTGGGCAGAGGCGGCGGCGACGACAATCTACGTGCGAAACTTCATCCCATCTTCATGACACCCAGACAAGGTACTGGTGGAAGTGTGGACTGGCCAACGTCAGGACGTCTCCCATATTAGGCTGTTTGGCTGCATTGCCTTCGCGAAAATCCCAGCGGAAGTCAAGGCCTCGAAGCTGGACCCTAGATCGATCAAGTACATCCATATCGGGTGCTATGGTTGTGGGGGTTACAAATTGTATGACCCCACATCTGGCAACATCGTTAAGAGCCGTGATGTTATCTTCGAGGAGGGCGTTGGCCATAGGACGAGAGGAGTACGGGAGCTCGCTGGGGCGGATGAGGAATTTGACCCCGGTACGCCAGCACAGACAGACCCACACGTGGACACCCCTGGCCCAGCTGTCATCAAGGATGCACGACCTGTGGCAGCTCGTCCGCGGCCTACTGACCCTCCCCTACACCCTACTCACATTGAACCCGGTGTAGTCCACACTGGAGACACTCTACAAGCCCCACCCATACGCCGTACCGGCCGCACCCACATCCCTTCACGCGCGTTGCGCGAATCCAAGGAGTCGGAGGGCCGGGTAGCAGTGGCCTCGGAGGGCCGGGTAGCAGTGGCCTCGGAGAATTCTGAGGACTGGGCTACCGATGCCCCACACGTGCTCGTCACTGGCAGTTATGCTGGTGATTCTGATGCCGTGGCGCCGCAGAATTTCAAAGAGGCCATGAGGCGCCTGGACCTATGGAGGAAGCCCATGGAAGAGGAGATGCGCATTATGAAGGAAAAAGAGGTCTTCAGGTTGGTCCCTCGCCCGGCTGGTGCTAATGTCATTGGACTTCGCTGGGTGTACGACAACAAACTCGACGCCAACAGGAAACTTCTGAAGCGTAAGGCTCGCCTGGTTGCAAAAGGTTACACTCAAATCCCTGGGGTGGATTTCGACGAGACTTATGCCTCTGTTGTTCGTTTGGATTCCATGCACATGGTCGCAGCGGTCGCGGCTGAACTCCGGCTAAAGGTCTGGCAGGTGGACTTTATTGCTGCTTACCTCAACAGCGAAAACAAGTACACAGTGTATATGGAGCAGGCGCCCGGTTTTGTCAAGAAGGGGGAGGAAGATAAGGTATATGTTGCTGACAAAACGGTCTACGGAATGATGAATGGTGCAAACGCCTGGGCCGAGGAGCTGAGCCGGAGCTTTGAAGGCCTCGGTTACTATCAGTCTCAGGCGGACTCGTGCGTCCGATCGTGGAGGATTGGTGACGAGCTCACTATTACCAGCACCTACACCGACAACGTCTTTGGGGCATCATTGACTGATGCTGGCGCTGCACTTGCCAAGGATGAGCTATCTAAATGCTATGAAGTTAAGGACTTGGGGGAGCTCAACTTTATCCTTGGGATACGTGTTGACTGCAATGCAGGAACTGGTGCTATATCTCTGTCGCAACAAGCCTACCTGGAGCACGTCCTCGAGCGTTTTAATATGTCAATGTGCAACCCAAAGTCGACACCGCTTCCAGTTGGCCTAACCCTCACTGAAGCAGACCAGGCGTCGACTGAAGAAGATGTGCAATTCATGGTGGACAAACCATATTGTGAGGTGCTAGGCTGTATCATGTGGGCACAGGTAGCAACGCGCCCAGATTTATCGTACGCTGTCAATCTCCTCTCGCGCCACCAGACGAACCCTGGCCCAGCGCACTGGAAGGTGGCACTCCATGTCCTATCATATATCAAGGGGACTCTGGACTACAAAATTACTTATACACCGGGAACCGCGAATGGGATGCAACCCATCGGGTACGTCAACGCAGATTATGCTGGGGATATGGACACCAGGCGCTCAACTTCTGGTTATATTTTTATGATGTGTGG
The DNA here is from genome assembly GCA_015501065.1 of Infundibulicybe gibba. Lineage (NCBI taxonomy): Eukaryota > Fungi > Basidiomycota > Agaricomycetes > Agaricales > Omphalinaceae > Infundibulicybe > Infundibulicybe gibba. Next base: position 893,252 of record JADNYI010000006.1, on the reverse strand, counting down.
GGGCCCGGTTCCTTGGGCGTCGAAACGCCAGCCAACTGTCGCTTTGTCCACGACCGAGGCGGAGTACATGGGACTCACACGCGCGTCCCAACAAGCGCTGTGGATGTATTCATTCATGAACGAGATGGGCATGCCACAGGAACTCCCAGCCAAGCTGAATGCCGACAATACAGCATCCATTGCACTCACACTCAACACCAAGGGTCACGTGCATGCAAAACATACCAATGTCCGCTACCATTACGTGCGCGAACGTGTCAAGGAAGGGGATATTTCGGTCGAATACATCTCCTCAGCCAACAACCTTGCTGACATTGTTACAAAACCCCTACCACGTCCGGCGCATCAACATATTTGTCGCATGTTGAACATCAACACGGGTGGCGATGCCACAGGGTTGGGGGAGTGTTGAGGGTAATGCCCGTGACAATGCCTAATGCCTAAAACGGTATCGGTTAGTACGCGCCTGCTACACTTTCTATTTCATTATGTCTATTTCACTTCGTCCGTATCGTTTCACTTACATCACAGGCGCGGGTTCAACACACCGCACCCCTATTTATTTTCTTTGTATATATATCTCTGATTCGTAGATACGCACCTCAGTTCGCTTTCACTCTTGACGGCGTCTGAGGTTAGTACATACTTATATATATCTCACAGACACTTTACTGATTATCTACCTACTGTAGCTTCCGCTTGTTCAACAGGTAGATAATATATAGTTCGCTTTCACTCTTGATGCTGAGCTTCCGCTTGTTCAACAGATGCGGAGATGATGATGGTATTAGAATAAGGTACATGACGAATACATGTGTTTACTATGTATGAGGCGTGGGAGTGTACATCTATAGCTGGAGGTAGCGCACATATAGGATGTTAGTCCAACACACCCCCATGCGCGACATAGGCTATGGTGGACGGTTGAAATCACAAGGCACCCCCAGGACAACACCCCCATAAACGAGTGGCCTAGGGGATCCAAATGGGTCGAAAAACAAATGTATAAGGCATAAAAGAAGAAGAAAAATGAGAATAGGGAATATAAAATGAGAGATTAAGAGTAGAGCAAGAAAAAGAGTAGGCAAACATTGTGGTGACCCCGACCGGAGGACAGGAGCCAAGCGCAGGCCTGAGAACTCCTCGGCAAATGGCAGAGAGTTTGAAGGGGAACAGGAAGCAGCCACTGACTTCAACTTGGAGCTGGATGCCAATGTAAAACCACCGGAAGGGAGAATTTGGGAACCAGTAGGGAGACTGCAGTTTGCAATGAAAGAGGAAAGTGTACAAGGTGGTGTGGTAGGAGTTAATGGCTGGTCGTCGAGAGAATTGCTGATGGGTTTGATGATTGGGCTGAAACAGGTGCGGGAATGGGAAAAATCTGTGGATGGAGTTGAAAATAATGAAAGGGGCAGCACGGTAGGAGTTGGTGGCTGATTGTCCAGAGAATATTCAATAGCAAGTTTTGAGTCAGGTGTAAAATCGGAAGAAGGGATCGGAGAATTCATAGGCGGATTGCGATGTGTGACAGGAGACTCCCTGGAAAATGTTGACCTGTTGGGGCATGGAGAGACAAGATGGTGAGATTTGGAAAAGGCATGAGATGATAAAGTGGGAGATGATGGCTGGTTATTAAGATAATCATCATAATTGTCAATGGGATTCATGGCTGGAGTGGAAAGTGCGTGAGAATAAGAAAAACCTGCAAACGAAGTTGAAAATAATGAAAGTGGCGGATTGGGCTGAGTAGACTGGGTGGTTACTGAGACCTTAGGTGCATGGCGAGATGTAACAGGGGCTGTTGAGATAACAATCTCACTCAGGATTATTGACTTAGATTATTTTCGCTTTACTGATTATGTAATCACGTCCAGTCTTTACATTCGAGGACTGTTCCTCATACAACACACTAATACTCAATATATATCTAATAATATCTAATACCCCCCATCTGCCTCCTCCACTGCCAACAGGGGCCTGGGTCGAATGTGGTCCCAATTTGGGGAGACCAGGAGTCCTGGTCGATGTTGGAGTAGATCGAGCTGCAGTTGGGATAAATGTGAGAATAAGAAGGTCTTTGTGATGCAAAAGCAGTACATATTTTGGAAGTACCGGATTTGAGCGTTGAGCCTCTACAGGAATCAAGAGACGAGGACAGGTTTTGTTCATGACAAGTTGGAAGCCACGTGCCATGCCACGTAATGTTGATAGTAAATGGTGCGGGAACTTGGGAACATGCCAGCACTCAGACAGTCGCATTGTAAACATATGTTTATTCGCAGTCAGTATAATAGAGACATCACCAGTTCCCTCAATTTCAATTGTAGATCCATGTGGTGTTGTTAGTGTTTAAAAGTCCGGTCAGGTCCGGTTATTTGCCTAATTTGGAAAAGACCGTGACTGTGACCGGTTACATCATCACCCAAAAAGGAAAAAGACCGGACCATGACCGGTTACTGGTCACAATTATTTCAAGCTTGTTTGAAGACCATCGGTCACGCAAAGACCGGTGTGACCGGTCATAACCAGTCCTAACCGGTCCTGACCAATAATTTTACCATATATGGATGTCACACAGGGTCCGCGACAGAATATTTCATGTGTAAAAGTGAAATATCTATGTAAAAAGCAGCTCTCAGAGCCATTTTTGATGGTTTTTGGTGGTATTTTGGGGTGTTTGGTGGGTACGCATGTGGCTGTGCAATAACCGGTCTATAACCGGTTATGACCGGTCACACAGGCTGTCACAATCCAGGAAGACCGGACCTTGCGCACCCCAAAATCAAAAAGACCGGACCTGCGGTCACTGTGTGACCGGGCATTTTTCGGTCACGGTCCGGTTCGGTCACGGTCACATAGACCGGACCTTTAAACACTAGGTGTTGTGATGGTGCGTTGGCCAGCAGTGTAAGTCAAGAAGAACCGACGATCACGAATAATATGCGCAGGAAAGAGGGTGTCAACAAGGAATTGAGAATATGTTGAGGTTGGTATATCAGCCGGATTTTCATAAAGTTGTAGAGGCAGCGCAGGAACGGAGGACCAGATATTGGGAACAGACGATGTTTCGAGACCATGTTAGGGAAAAAGGGATGGTGGTTCCAGAAATGGGAAGAACTTGAGAATGGGTTGACGGAGATACGGGAGAATAACAGCCGCAGGGTCAAAAGAGTGGTGCTGAAACCAGAGATTGTTTGAAGTGGAAAAATTGCTGATGTGTTGGGGAATGAGCGTTGACGAAAATACAGGACTCAGAGGATGGCCACAGGGTCAAAAAAGCGCAGTAAGATAATGATGAGAACCAGTGAGAGTTGCTGGCGAATGAGAGTGTCAACGAAGGTGCAGAACTTAGAGAATGGCTGCAAGTGTTACGTCCTGCTAACGCAAGTCAATGAGTCGACAGTGAAGACTCAAGGACACTTAGCAAGGTCTGAAGTCTCCTGGGTCAGGAGGCAGTAGAGGGGGGAATTGATAAACGATTAAACGTAGCAAATACAAGAGTATGTAGCTATGTTTATATAGAGTGTATGTAGTTCTATGACTACGCAGTAATGACAAGGTCCGTGAGTATAGTAAGACATATGGAGGGTGATGACTGATAATAGAAGCGAGCTGACTGAGCAGCTAAGTAAGGACAACAAAGATAACAAAGATAGAATGGTGACCATGCGGTCAAGAAGTAGATAAGGGATCGCATGATGTATCATCTGATGATGGAGCATATGGCGCATATCAGATGATGATGGATTGATGGTGGAAGTAATAGAAGTGTCTATGAATGATGCCATCAGTCAGATGTCCAAGTGATGATGATCAAGAAGGAAGGAATCGTAACAGCAAGGTTGAAAATGGGTGATAAGACTGGTGATAAGAGATCAAGAGATTGTAATCCGAAGAGTGATAGCGTCAAAAAATTGTCTATGCTGTTGAAGCTTCAGGGCCCATAACCTATCAGCGGGGCGCAGTGAGACGAGACAATGTGGAGATGATGATGGTATTAGAATAAGGTACATGATGAATACATGTGTTTACTATGTATGAGGCGTGGGAGCGTACATCTATAGCTGGAGGTAGTGCACATATAGGATGTTAGTCCAACAATGGTCCAATGAATGCCCTGGCCAACTCAACTTATTTGGCGTCTACACTCGCAGCAATCACCCACATGAACAATCAGTTGCTTATTGTCGGATCCCTCATCCTTGGAGTTATTAGAGACTCTTCTTTATCTGCAAACCAACCAGTATCAGCATCCACTCATGAAGCCAACTCAGGAAGGTTGCTTACTATCCAGACGGCCTTTCACAATTGATTTTGCATCAGGGAACATGTGCATGAGTGCACTGCCAATGAACTGGTTTATCTCCAGACTCAGAATTAGCTGGGGAATATTATGATCAACAAGAGTTAGTTGATCTCACCTATCAAATTGGATTAAGTGCCCTGTTCCGAGGCTATGTAGTATAGAATGCGCATTTATGGAATGCAACGCTATTTTGATGTCAGGCCCTTTGATAGCACGCCGACAGGAGGGTGAATGTAACAATCCGAAGCCACAGAGACTTTGGCCTGCTTCCAAGCACTATGAACCCCTTATAGACCTACAAATGAATGAACAATTACAGATAAGACTCACCATGCCAGTGTATGATGTGTAAACCCCCCTGTCACGACTCGCTCTTTTCTTGTTTTCCTCTAAGTCCTTTTCATCTTATCTTATCTTATCCCCTTATCTTATCAGAGCTTATCATATCTTATCAGGGGTTTATCTTATCTTTCTCAAATCCTTATCGCAGATCATCACGTGATCCATTATGTAAGCCAAACCGCGGTTTTGCATCATGGAGTATGCATGCTTTAGGATATTACTTTACTTTGTTTTCTTTCTCTTTTATTGCCAAACACTCTAGAAGTACTTAAGGCTTTTCACTTGTATTATGTATGCTAATTCGATTCTCTTTGGTTTCCGCCTTAACAAGTGGGATCTTAAGTCAAGCGTCTTCAACTCTTTTCTTTTTCATTCATTTGTCTTGAGAGACTGCCGCATCCTTTTGGGTGTTTTGGCATGTCCTTACACCCCCATTGTCGTAGATAGAGGAAAAATATATTCTTTAACCTAATCACAGTGCAAACTTAGACTCAAACCTTTGTATAGTTAGGTATGTGTTTGACTTGGAACAGAGCAACAACACCTCCTGAGTGCGCCTGTTTCTTGCACCCAGGCGTTGCCCGCCCCTCACCCTCTCACATCCCTCACCCTCTCACATCCATATCCTCACATTTGCTTGCTGTGCCCAGTTGTGTCAAACTGTGCACTCACCGCCCGCACTGCATAGCCATAAACTGTTACATAGCATGAACAAGCGTGGCAGGAGCCCTCACAGCTTATGAAGGAGAAATCGCTCCCATTTTTAGGCAACGGTCTCTGGGGGTCTTTCAATCGGCTGTGGTTGCCAAGTAAGTTGGGTGCAGCATTATCCGACAATCAGACCTGGTCTGTCTTTCTTTCCATATGTTTGGGTCCAAGGCTGTTGGCCCAGCTCTATGAATTCAGATGCCAATGATGCAGCTGCACCTTAATATTTAAACTCCACAATGGCTATCACCACATCATTAGAGCTAAAATTCTTCAGGTGGGTATAAGACTGAGTCCAAATATACATTTGGGACTCGGAATGGGAACAAAGGACCATAAAACCCATGCTCAACCCTACTTGGACTTGTAATTAACTTAGCTACTAATTACCCCTCTCCCCCCTCCCACACTAGTATATGGCAAAACCTGTAGTGGGCACTGTGTCCCTTCCTTGTATTTTCCATAAATAAATGGCCGTGTAAGAACACTAACAGAATGGGTGATCAAAACTTGCATCAAATAGGTAAATCAACTACTTACACATTTGCCTTTATAATTGTGTCATCTGTCTGGGCAAAAGTGAAATTTGTAATGAGGATATACAAGAATGTCTTTATTTCAATCATTGAGAAGCGCATGCCAATACAAGACTATATTCAAAGTGGGTTTCATAAGAACCATCAATGGAGATATTAAGTAAGTAATTTGAGCACATACACGAGGACCAGCAGAAAAGGTGAGAGTATTGGAGAACAAGCCAGGCAAATCTGCCACACCCTCAGGAAGGTTGTCCCATCTGTCAGGGCTATATAATAATAAATGGTTATCAACCCAACTCCAAGAAACAGTGGCATGCAAGGACCTACTTAAACTCCCATGCATCTTCTCCCCAGATGCCTTTATCAAGATTAAATGCTTCCACCGCTACGTGGACAAAGCTGCCTTTTGATATTGCCACGGTCTGCTTCCCCTCCATAATGTTACCATTGGCATCACGCACAGGGTAACTGGTTGGGATTTCATCATTTTGTGTAGCAACGCGAATGGAGGAATGAACTGGGGGAATGAGCCGTAAAGTTTCTCGCGCAACATTATCCAGGAAAGGAAGGTTCGTAACCTCGGTATGTAATGATTGGATCTCATCTTCAGTTAAGCTCGCAAGGGGGGCCGCGGGCAAGATCGTGAGGAGCTCCTCGCGAAGGCGACTCTGGGTCCACGGATGCTGGGCTAAAAGAAGCAAAGCCCAAGTAATTGTGAGTGAAGACGTGTCCGAACCAGCGAACATGAAGGTATTGATATTGTTTAAGATGTCTTCATCAGAGATACGGTGCTCAGGCGGGAGGTCAGTCGCATTATTTGATTTTACTTGAGGAACACTGAGCGCTCGGTGAAAATGAAATGAAATGAAACATACGCAATAAACTGAGGAGATCCTTGCCAACATACGCACATCCACTGGCCTCTCCCTCGGCTATCTTCCTCTTCTTCTCCTGAATCAAATGGCCCGCAACACGGTGGATGACGCCCTGACATCTTTGGATTGTCCGCATGACACGATCAGGCTGGGGATTCAATAGGGTTGAGTACCTCCGGATCGAAAGAAAAGAACATACAAAGAGGGCGTTGAGATAGGGCATATAAATCCCAATTACTGTCCTAACCAAGCGGCCCTGAGATATTGCCACCTCGAACATTTCCTTATAAGCCGCAAAAAGTTCATTCGATTCGTCTTGGATGGCTCGGAAATCATAATCAAAACCTGAAAAGGATGTAAGAAATCCCAAAATGATGATAGCGAGACTCACCCGCAAGCCCAATAACATCAAACGTTGCCCGACTGATCCAATGACAAACGTCCAACCGAACCGGAACATGTGGGGGTGACTGATGCTCCTCCTGATTTTGTGATATGATATTCATCCACTTGCTCTTGAGCTCAGACCCCTTGTCAAACACGAGTGGAACCAACGCGCGCATATTCTGGATCGAAAACGCGGGCGTAGCTACGCGCCGTTGGCGTTTGTGGACCTGACCCTCCGCAGCGAGCATGCCACACCCAATAAGACTAGTAATAAGCCTTCGTGATTGCCAAGGCTTCTCATAGATAGTGGAATGCTTGAGAACGTGGTTTACAGATACAGGATCAAGAGTCAAAAGCCGTTCATCCCACTTGATAATGATGAATTTTGTTTTTGTGAATGAGGTATTCCGCTCACCGGACCAACACCACGAATTCTGATTGACCGACCATATTTCTTCACATACAGGTCATGAACCCTGGGAGACATTGATGGGCTTGGAGAATATCAATGATGTACATGCAATTACTGGAGGAAACTCGCTCACTCAAGCACAAATTGGAGATGGTTTCCAAAAAACCGACGAACCGGAGGCCCACTGATACGTCGCAGTGGGTTGAAGGCTGGCGCAATTATAGCATGATAGAGAATATAGGAAGTGGTTAGGACCAATGTAATGCCAAATGCATCAACAAGGGAGAAGACCATAGTCGTCTATTCTCAAAGTGATGGAAAATCCGTGCGACTGCGTGTAAAGGGGTATCTTGGTCGCAGAGCTGACAGTTAAAGTAGGGAGACTGAGACCTAGAATTACAATTGTCTACATAATGCACTTCAAAACAACAATCAAATTAGACTAGTGGGCAAACCGCTTGTGCTTATTGTTCTGCCGGTTCAAATTTGAGCACTCGGAAGCATTTCTACATCGCCTAGCTACATATATAAAAACAGCATTTGTGAGAATAATAGCAAAGCGCTTGGTGGCAGACCAGGAATGGCATTCATAACCATGGGTGGAAGGAAAGAGTTAGGCGGTCAAACAAGCGCACATGCGCGCCCTCGGCATTGACACAAATTACTTCACAAGCTCATATATTTACGGTAAACTGCTGTCATATAGTGAGCCTTCACTCAGCATGCTCAACCCACTCTGATCCTCCACCCTGCATCGATCCTCCTGGTCTTGATGAACGGCTGAAGCGGCGCACACGCACACTGGGGGAAGGGGAAATTCACCGAGATCAACGGAAAAACAGCTGCTGAGAATCGAGTCCATCGTGGACAAGCTAGTCATGCTTGGGTGGGTGACCATAAGAAAAGGAACTGGTAGGCATCCGTCTGTTGCAGCACTTGTTGGACCAAGGGAGCGCTCAAATAAGGGCTTGGGGATTATGTCCTTGGGTGGGGTGGGTAGCAAGAATTCGGCGCTGGGATTATTGCCGAACCCCTCCAGGCAAGCAGTACGCCTTTCTTCACCTCGATACTTTTTGTCTGGGCCCGACGCAATTCGTACTGGACCTCTTCTGCATCGGTTTCATTATCGCTATCAGTGTCATCAAATGATGTTGCAGAGGATCTTGAAGAGATACTGGGCGAAAATTGGTGCAACACCGTCGTTTCCTGAGAGGATGATGAGGCATCAGAACCCTGGCGGGATCTAGGCACCTGTTTTCGCGGATAATCTTTGGCAGCCTCAAGAGACGTCACGGTTGAAACATCGCCCAAAATCATAACATGCCCAGTAGATGACTCCCCAAGTGCCATATGTAATGCGATTGCGATATCGCTTTCTTCGGCTTGGGGTCGATGTTCAAAATCATCCCACTGTTTGTGGTTGGCAGATACCCCGGCTTCCAGACATTGCACAACATCAGGAATCAAACTTTTAGCTGTGTCTCCCGATTCTTGTGTCGCCAAGAAAGTACTTGTGTCCTGGGGAGGTTTCATGGCCACTAAAGCAGGCAAACCAGCGCTGGAATCATGCTCGCTTTCTCGAAGGCTTTTCAGAGTCTGGGCCTTGTTGCGCAATAAAAAGGAAATCTGTCGCTTTTGTAGCCACTTGAAGAGAACCAGAAATAGAACAACCACGACGATGGTGGAGGTCATTATCACCGCGGTCAATAAGCTGGTGGAGTGTCGTTTTGGTAGATTACTAGAAAGATCAACTGGCAAGTCCCCGTCCGGCGAAAGATGACTTGGTATGGAACGATGTTCAACAGCCAAGGAACGACCTGAAGTAGTGATTGGGGTAGCCGCGGGGGATGGCATGTAGCTCTTGGATGCTCTTGTGCCGATGACCATGGGAGGCATGATTAGATCAAATGTTTCCGAACAAATGAGGCTGACGACTGTGACAACTAAAAGTATGCCAATAGAAAATCAATATAAATTATTGGCCGCCGTTTACCACAATTATTCATCTGTCTCAATAATAATAATAAAAGTCCAATTACACCTTCCCATGTTCGGTCTCAGTCACATATAGAATCACCTTTGAATAACTGTTGTATGGTCTGCAGTTCCTCTCTCAATCTTCGATGATCGGAGCCAAGTTGGGCAAGCTCATCTGAATCCATGAGATCAACATCCCCATCGGAATCTGTGATCGAGCCCACACTCCCGCTGTGATTCTTTAGCAAAGTGTCAAGCTTTCCTTTTTGAACCACCAACTTCTGGAATGTACTGAGGTACTCGAGATAGGAGGTGTTATAACGGGCTCGCAAGGCAGCATGGTCGGTGGGTAGACTTCGGACACGCGTGTGAGTGTTCGCATAGGGCACTGAGGCGCCATCACGCCGACTAGGGCGTCGAATCTCGCCCTCGTCTTCAGAAGAGGTATAGATTGGGGAGCGGCGACGGCCCTTGCTTGTTGCATGGTTAGGCTTGGAGCTCTTTGAGCTCACAGAATGGCTCTGACTTGGATAACTTGCTTGGAGAGTGGATGATGATGTGGATGAGCCTGAAGCCACCTTTGTGATGGGCGGCTGTGCCCTCGGCATGGGAGATGGGTCCTTTTTAATTTTTGGGAGTGGGGGTGGAAGGGGAGATGGTTCCTTCTTCAGAGTCTTTGGTCGTGGCGGTATCGTGCTATCCGGTCTTCTAACGGGTTCCACTGCGTCTGATGATTCTTTGAGGCTGGTTGTCGAGGTTCGCTTTGCAGGCTCGTCTGATCTGCGTTTTTTCATTGTCTTTGTTCTTGAGATGTTATCTTCATAATCGTCATCCTCCTCAACTGGCTTTTTACGCTTCAATGAAGGGGCATCCTGCCCCCTGCGTTTTGGTTCTCCCCCACGGTTTCGAACGGCCTCTCTTTCTGAATCTCTGTCCCTTTGCTCGCGCAAAGTTTCTCGTTCTCTTGTGCGTTCATGTTGTGCCTCTCCTGCTCGTTCACGTTCTCTGGGAGTTTCCTTATCTCTTTCGCGCTCTCGTGGGGTTTCCCGCCCCTTTTCCCCTCCACGTAGCGGTTCCCTCTCCCTTGCCACCTCTCTATCGCGCTCGCGCTCTCTCCTTTCCTTCTCCCGTCCAATCTCCCTATCTCGTGGCGAATCCTTGTCTGAACTTAATCCATCACCATTCCGTTTTTTCATTCCCGAGGCACTGCGGGAGCAGTCGGCCTCTTCTCCTGCATCGCGGGCGGGGGGATCGGAGGTGCGGATCGCGCAGGTTGCGACGGTCCACGGTCCTTTACACGGACGTCTGTAGGTTTCCCGCGGGTGCGAGCAGGATCATCAGCGGCGCTGGATCCAAATTCGGATGGGCTTGCCCGCCCAGCTCGAAACCCAGAGCCGGGTGGCTTTCGGGGCGCCACTTTTGCCGCTGCGGAGGATGATCTAGAGTCACCACCGTCTGCAGGTCCGTTTACGTTGGACAGTCGTGAAGGCACTCGCACACTCTCATCCTTCATCATAATCTCTTTTGAATCTGTTTTGGGTTTCGCCTTCTTATCCTTGACCTCGCGAGAAGAAAGACCTCGTTTGGGAGCCACCACAGCGGACGCGCCAGCAGCGCTCGCTATTCTCGATGGGCCCGCGGGAGAGGGCGTGTAAGGATCGGTTATACCCGTCCCTGAGGGGCGGGAAAGTCGCTCCCATGCTAGGTGGTTGGCGGGAAGCCCAAGACTTGTAAAGGCGCGTCGTGCAGCAACACTCATATTTGAGCGCTGGGTTTCTGTTAATTTCTGCCATTCATATGGCCGCACATCTAGCCACGTAGTGTTCTTCAAACGCCATGGTTGTGATGATGTCTTTTTTGCTCCTGGCACAGGTTCCGCCACCTATATATTGAAACATGAATGTGGAATCGATAACGGAGAAAAGAAAACCGACCCACCTCGTCCAACAAACCCAATAAATCACGACGCGTCGACGGGTCGCACCCTGCGCCACCGATGAGTCTTACAACCTCATCGGGCGACTTTTCACTGACTGCAAGGCACTGGACCAGTCGCTTCCTCACGGGAACTGATGCCCCTCCCGACTTTGTCAGGGAGGGCGCCGGTGATCCGACACGCGCCACAGGAGTAGACGTTGCGGGTTGAGCCGCATTGCGGATGTGATCGGACGGGCGAGGGTGCTTTCTGGCTGGCGGGGCTGCGCCCCGCTTCTTCGGATGGGAAATCTCGGGTGGGTTATCAAGGAGGATGGTTGTGCGTTCTGAACGTTGCTTGACAGCGTCCTTTGTGCTTTCGCGTATTCTATCTTGGATCCTTTCTCCAAGTTCACGCTCAACCGCTAGTTTGCCTGTAACATGTGCGTAGAGTTTGAGGGGAGCCATCGGCCTTGATGCGGAGGTTGCACGCAGGTATAAATCATGCGTGCTGCCCTCAGCAAGGGGACGCATGGGAAAGTAGGTATCCCCAATGTAAATTCCCTGGGCATGGATAAGTTTTTGGACAACAGAGGACGGGGGTGTGACGTACCGCATTTTCGCCATTCTGCCCGAACTCAAAGTCCATCTGGGGGTGCTGTGGAAATGCCTCGAGGGCCTCGAGTGTCTCCTCTGACATGCGGACGATGATGGCCTGCTTTGGTTTGGAATGGAGGGTCTCCCCTGGACGAGAGTGGCCCTGGAGGAGGAGACTGCCATTGACTGGCAAGGGCATGATTATCTGGCCAAGGTTGAAGCCTGAACAAAGGATGAAAGCAAGGCTGTGATACTGTAAAACTAGAAGTGTAATTCCTTATTCCGCGTGAGAACAGCAGCTGGGGGTTCAGAATCAACGGGCTCTCAGGCCGCAATGAGCCACAACCGCCATCCCTAGTTTGTTCATGTTGTCTATTGTCCCCTCAATGAAGGTGTTCCTCTAAATAGACTACAAATTTATTGGCAATATCGCCCTCACCCCAGCTCACTGCGCCCTTCTCTGTGGTGCCTAGTGTGATTGCCTTTTTATGGACTGTAACAAATTGACGCTTATGACGCTGCATCTCTGAGAGAGTGATATTTCGAGCGGGGAGCGTGAGCTCCAGTTTGAGGGTGGGCGAGATTGTCAAGGCGGTAAGACCACCACAGCCATGAGATAGGGCCTGGGCCGACATGATTGCATTGACCATGGAGGTTGTGGCCTGTTCGAGTGTGTGTAAGGCGTCGATCGGCGCTTTAGCAACCTACAATGATATAAGATCAGGCCGCAGTCGCGGGTACGATCAGGACCCACCGAGAGTGTTCCCGAATTGGGTGGTTTTACATTCCCTTTTGTGACGGCGTCCCAGATTTGCAGAGCGGGGACCTGCTCGTCAGACCACAAGACGGTGAACAAGGGTGAATCCCATCTGACCATGGACGAAGGCTCTTCGTAGCGAACGAGGAGATTGTCCAGACTAAAAGGGCGTAAGCATAGTCATGGCGGTGCCGCAGGAACGGACGTTTCAGAATGATAGCGCATCTGATCTGGACGGCTACTGTTGCGCTCCTTGCAGACCTCGGGGGTTGCAAGGACATGGACCTTGATATGATTAGGGGAGGGGAATTGTAGAGGCTGTTATTGACCGACTGTGCAAACGCGCAGCTTGAATTCTCGAGCTGCACAATATATTTGATAACGAAACCCTTTGATGTAATTCAAGGCATCTATGATTAGGATGGTTTCCAGGGACATGTGCCTTTGAATAGCTGTAAAGAGGGCACCACGTGCTGGCTTCTCCAAGTAGCTTGCTGAATACAGCATATATATCAGGGGGGTACAAGGGGCAGAGGGAGAAACCAACCATCATAGACTGAGGGTGGGATATTGAGGAGTTGATCTGAGAGGATCACAACTTGTAGGCAGGACCATCATAAGCTGGATCCTGGAGTTTCTGATGCAGCCAGGCAGACAACTGATTTGCTCTAAAAGTTTTGCCTGAACATGGAAAGCCAGAGAGAGTGATCAAGGCCATGGAAGAAGGGAAGGAAAGAATATATTCAGGTACATGTACATATATATCGATTATCTACCAAGTGCAAAGCACAGGACAAGTTCCAAAAATTGCTGAGAGCCGAAGCTGACAGACGGGTTCGGATGTATAATTTGCAATCAGCAAAAAGACTGTGCCTCGGTAGAAACCTCACTGGCGACAGTACATGCCCGAGCACAAGAGATGGGGAATTCAAGCGGCAGGTTTCATCCATTATATACCTGGCTCTGGATCCGCGCACGGACCATGCGCAGGCCCCCGCTCGCGTCGGAAGGTCACCTCGGGCGGGAGTGTGACACTGATGTGACTTGAATTGAACGGGTGGTTGCTCTCCAATCTCCAATCCCAAGGTCGTCGGTCGCCCTCATTCCTTTCCTTTACATCGTATCCTCCAGCTGCTGGCGCGCTCGGAGCTCCCATTTTGTCATTACGAATATCCTTCCCCCTTATATTTTATCGCCTGCCTTCCCTCCTATCCTCAACCCTCATTTCTCAACTTCTCATTTCCCAATGCTCGCTGCCATGAATTCACCTCAAAACAATATTCCCCTCCGCGAACATTCCCATCTCGACATACAACACGATTCTCGTGACACCTTCACAGACAATATTGCGATCGACGAGCGCCTCTGTCCTGGTTGCAAAAAGTCTGCCGTCAGCGAACAGGGCGGCCTTGTCGTTGCGTTCGGGTATGTACCGTATCTCAGTATGATAATAATATACTGAAGCCACACCCGATGAACCTAGTCAATCATTCTTCCATGTTGACTGTTTCAAGTGCGCCAAATGCGGCGACCAAGTCACTGCTGATACCAACCTTCTCCTCCTTTCTGATGGTTCACCTATCTGTGCCAATTGCTCATACAGCTGTAATGTTTGCCATCTTCCGATCCTGGACGAAGCCATCATGACAGGCGACGACTCTTACCACGCCCATTGTTTCAAATGTAAGGTCTGCAAAAATCGCATCGACGAGCTCGTTTTCGCCAAAACCAGCCAAGGCATATATTGTATGAACTGCCATAACGAGCGTATGATCAAAATCCGCAAGCACACGCAGAAAAAAGCCGAGCGTGAAAAAGCTGCGGGTGGCAGTGGGTCTTCCAAATCTAGAGACCAAGCCTCTCGTCATCACCACAGAGACAATGGGGTTCGTTTCGCCTGATTCCATCCCTCATTTTTGGTCCGCTGACTGCCACCCAACAGGGTCCAAACGAACTTAACACCCGTCCAGGTTCGTCCAAGGCGAATGGCGCAGAGTTTGATACCCGAGACATAGGCGCACTTCCCCTCAGATCTCCTGGTAGGCGGAGATCTGGCCCTATTGACGCATTCAACTCCAGTGATCATAGCCAGACTTATCCAGCGCATGGAAAACTCCCAGGCAGTCCTTTACCTTCTCCACCCATTGTTTCTCGCCCTCCGCATTCGCTTTCTGTCAATGTTGCTCCGCCCCCAGAGGCACACCGCTCGAGTACGCTACCGGCATCGCCTACAAGCCGATCAGATAAAACAATCGGAATCCAGCCACCTACGCCGGCCAGAAACAGCACCCTGCCTATCCCTCCTGGAGCGGAGACTGGGCCTGATGGACGGAGGAGGAGTTATGATGATGGTGTTCGTCCACTAAACGTATTATTTCAAAAGTCAGACAACGGCGAAGGGTCAGCTCAGGTCGATTCCCCACCGTCATTTGCGACCCCACCATCAGACGGTCTCGCTCTCCCCACTTCTCGTCGCGATAAACGCCGATCAATTAATCCTGGGCTTGTACTTGCTGATTTTAACGCGGCTGTGAGTCCACCAGCCATGTCTCCGTCGCTATCCCCGCTTTCGGCCTCCTTCAACTCACATAAATCCATAAACAATTATCATACACCTCTGACGTCTGGGCGACAGTCCTCACGTCCACCATCACCCCTCGCCTACTATAGGACCCCTTCGTCTTCCCGACCAACCTCTCATGCGAGCTCTCTTGACAGCTTTTCTAGTCTCCGTTCATCATCATCTTCGCCTGTCCCACCTGAGAAGGAAACATGGGGACCCAGGGGAGCTACGTCGCGGTCTCGGTCTCCCTCATTCAATACTCTCGACAACCAAGACCAGACCATAGTAATGAGACCACCACCACACCCGAGCGCAACGCTGGACACTGACGCTTCCCCTGTTGACTCTCCGCCTGATTCTGGCGGCCCTCGGAGCCTAAGCCCGTCCGTTATCCGCCCTCAGCGATCCTTTGACGATCGAAGCCGGCCTGGCTCAAGTGGTCACCGATTCTCATCTGTGCCAAGCTTGGATTCTGACCGTCGGAGATCATTGGCTGGGTCCCGTTCAAATTCACCTGCATACCGTGCAGATGTTCCCCACTCGGTCGAAAGCGGGACTGACTCAGAAGTAGAACCTGATGGCGAAAACCAGGGATTACAAGGTGATTTGCCACCTGCCCTTCCCCCCAAAGAAGAAAAAGATCTTCCCCCCCGGCTAGAACTTGCCCATTCTATATCATCAGCAACGGAGGCCGAGGCAGATACATCCATAATGTCTCTGGCAGATACGAGCATGGAAGACCTATCAGAATCTTCCCCGGTGGAACATACTTCTCATGCGACTTTCATTGCTCCTGCTCTTCCTCCCATTCGGTTTTCTATGAATACCGCTGATTTCTCGGAATTATTCAGCTCAGTAGGTGGTCTCCCATCGCTCAAATCTCTGGACTACCTCGCCAGGCTTTCCGAACAAGACACAGAACACACTATCACACTTTCTCCCGTCCCATCATCCCCCCCAACAACCTCAGCCAATATTAATCCCTTGACTGACACAGTCTCGCCCCCATCGAAAGCCATCGAAATAATTAACGGTAAAGATTTGGACTCTATCGCGAGCCCCCCAGGGAGTGATGACCGTAACGAATCCCCTACAGCAGCTCCTTCTGAATTATCGCAAGATGAGCCCCGGACACCTGCAACCGTCTTTTCTCGCCCGAGTATATCTCAACTCGCTCATTTTCTCGCTCGTCAACACTTGCGGATACGCCAGAACCCGGCCGCCAGCCATCCAGTGTTCTGGTAGAAACGAAGAATCCGACTCTCATCACCCTCACGGAACCTGGCTCCTCTAACCCAACAACCCTTCGACGTGATACCCCTGATATTGTGGTATCACGCCTCCAAGAGGCAGTATCAGATGCTAAGGAGCGTGGAGTGCAACAGTGATATTCGACAGGGGTTTCGTGGAGGTTCTATTGGGCGCGTTGCAGTCGCATCACACGGAATACGCAGAGTTAAAATTAAAACTTGATGGCATAAAGGTCGGTGTGTATCATGGAAGCTATAATATGGCCACTAACAGAAGTTCACCAGCGGACGAGCAAACAATACATCGACGGCCTGACAGTGGCTCAAACAGAATATGACCGTGAACTTAAATCACGGAGAGACGCAGAGGCCGAGGTTACACGCCTGCGGATACTGCTTTCTGGACAGGCCGCCCGACTTACTGCATTATCTGGCGACACACGCAAGCATGAACTTCGCCAACAATTGTCCAAACAACTCAACGAAAATCTTTCCGGTCTAGAACAAGATCTTTCTAAGCTCAAGGTAGAGCGTGATATGACTTTAGCTGAGGTTGAGGAACTCTCAGCCACAAAAAGGTTTACTTCAACACCCACACCACACTCCTTGTATTAACCATGCCCATCCTTAGCTCAGGACCAAGTTCCATTGACACTCCACCGAATAATCTCAGCCGCTCTTTCACGAAACGCCTGGATACTATTAAAAACCAATATCAGCGAGAGCTCATCCCACTCACACAACAACGGGAGACCCTTGCACGGGAAATCGCAGAACTCAAGGCCGTACGGGATGACTGTCTTGAGGAAACCACTGCTCTGAACGCTAGAAACGAAGAGTTAGCGCAATTGACCGCAGTATACGCACGTCGCATGGAAACTATACCTGAAAGCTCTAAGCCCATAAATCCGACCATGTCCCGAGGCTCACTTGACAGGCCAAGGCCCCAAGTCCACGCTGCCCCATCCCTAAGCTCCTCAACCTCTACACTTCATGACGACTCGCTAGATCCTCGAACGATTAGGGCACAAAAATCGGATTATGATCTCCACACACCATCGAAAAAATTCAAATGGCCCGGCTCCAAGGCAAAGGAAGCTGCTCATCCCATTTCTGTTTCTGGGTCAATGGAAAATAGAGCTAAGACCCCCATTGACCACAACTTCCAACAAATAAGTGTCCTGAGATTCACACGTTGTGATCATTGTGGAGATACACTCTGGGGCTCCCAGCTCCGATGCACTGGTGCGTCTCCCCCCATCTACACGACTCTAATACTAATGTTTGTATTTACAGCCTGCAACATTTCAATCCATGTCCGCTGCTCTCCTCATGTCAGCACTCCCTGCGCCCACCACCCAGGTGGGCGGGATGATTTCCACCAGCAGCATCATTTACGTGAGTGGTTGCAGCTATCATTCTATCGCCCTTTCATTGACTTTTGTTTTCATAGCGCCGTCTATGTTCGGACGTGATCTCACCGAACAAGTTCGCTCCGATGCCAAAGGGGGGCATCGGAAAATCCCTATCATTGTTGAAAAATGCATCACGGCCGTTGAAGCGCGAGGTTGGTGACTTGCACATAAATAGAATACATACTAACTGCTACATCCAGCATTGGACTATGAGGGCATCTATCGCAAAACTGGTGGCTCAGGCCAGACCAAAACTATCACTCAGTTTTTCGAGCGCGCGGATTACGACTCGTTCGACCTAACTGATGCGGACCGTTTCAACGATATTAGTAGTGTCACCTCAGTTCTCAAGACATATTTCCGTTCTCTCCCAGTTCCACTCCTCACCTTCGAGCTACATGAACAATTTATGTCAGCTGCTCATTTGCGGGACCCACCAGCAAGAAACAAGGCTCTCTTAGATTTAGTCAATCGCTTGCCCACTGAACATTACTGCACGTTGCGATTGCTCATGATGCATTTATTCCAGTGTGTTATCCATCCCACACACCCTAGGTTTACCCTTAACCGCTCTCTTAGCATCCGGGATCGTTCCGAAAAGAACTTGATGAATGCTCGAAACTTGGGCGTCGTCTTCGGTCGTAAGCCTTTACGTCTCCTTGTTTACGGTTGCCTAACAAGTTTATAAAGCAACTCTCATGCGGTCAAGAGATCCCGCTGCCGAATTCAGCGATATGGCTGGCAAGGCGCTCTCGATAGAATGGCTTGTAGACAATGCGCCATTGATATTTGGACACGATGGTTCAGGCTGATAAATATTTACTATATGACAGAGGACCAATTCTAGAACCCACTCCACACGGGCCTCTCGCAAAGATCAAACATTCATTTTCCCGCCCATATTTCCTACTCGTATCTTTTTCCTCTGTGGTATTATTCCTCATTATACCCCCATCGTATCTTTTTCGTTCCGGATTAACGGATGTATAGGGTTGATTAGATTGCAATCTGACATAACAGAGATTATAATGGTTCCCTTGATCTTGTGGTTCGGTGCACGCCTGAATCTGGCTTCAGCGAACAGTACAAAAAATGGCGACGGGGCCGGTTGCTGCTCCAGCCACGCAGCGACTGCGACTCGCGCGCCAAGCGGCGCAGTATCAGTACCACTGCCGCGAACACCTAAAGAGAACATGCGGTCGAATACTATCAATCTAGTGAGGTGTACGGTTGAGACGAAAAGCCGCTGTAGCTTACAGGTTGCGGTAAATGCTTTCGCGCTCGTTTGACAGGCTGTCTGCGTGAGGGATAGTGGTGGGCTCACTCCTTCCAACATCCGCAGATAGCGGTAAACCATTGACGGTTGAGGAGGTCCTGGGCAAGGAAGGCATCAGCTACTGAGCCACGAATGAAGCAACTAAGACCCAAAGTACCGAAACGGAACACCGCATGGTAGGCCTGTCGCCACTTCTCTTCAAGTAACCGCGCACATATGGCAGAGTCTGGGCATGTTGGACACTAGGTAAAATTAGAGTGATTGTGATGATACACCTTGACTAAGCCACCTTACACATTGATATTCTTTCGCAACCAGGGTGAGCCCAAGCTTTAGTACTCGTTCTAAAAACCATGTTCGCCTATCGAAAATTAGGTTGGTTTCCAGATATGCGCAGGGAACTCAAATTTCAAACCTTTTTTCAAGCTTGAGCAGAGTCTCTTGACTCAGGGTATTCAACTCATGCTCTGTCCACCCCCCGGGGTTATCAAGGACGAAACGACTTGATTCCCGATATAGCTCCTCCTCCTCAAAAAGCTCAGCGATTCGCATAGCCTTGATTGGCCGCCCAGCAGCGTGGGTGAGTAAAAATGTCAGGCATTCGCGTTGTAAAGATGGAACGCAGAGCTTGTGTGAAATATTCATCAAACTCTCAACATTATTCCAAGTGATGGTGCATTCCAGGCTGCGCCGTTGCGATGAGAGAGGGAGTTTGGGGTGAAATGAGATGACGCACTGAGGATACACGTATCGAAGAAAATCGTGGAATGTACTTGCCTGCGTAATCTTATTAAGAAGGGCTTGGAGGACGTAGAAAAATGAGCCTACCCGTTCCTCCTTGAGGACGATTACAGCGTCTGGGCCGTCCCTCAGACGTCGTCTGATGGTGGCTTGTGCTGGTAAGACCTTGGCGCGAGATGGACCTGCCTCCGTTGCGCCCTGCACGGTTGGTTGGGGTTGGGTATTGGCATCAGGACCGAGGTCGACGTTCTGAAGCTTGGCTAAGCTTTGATCTCTTGCCCGCGCCCGCGCTGCCTGTTTGGGAGCAGAATCAGGGTTTGTCGCTTCGCCCTCGCTCTCGCTCTCGCCCTCGCCCTCACTCGTCGAACCATTATCAGTGCTGGCCTTGGCAGTGTCCATGTCAACAGCTATTTCTAAACTATCCGGGTCCATGTCAGGATCCATGGGCGCAAAAGTCATCTCTGTCGGGACCTCATAATTATTCCTGTCGCCAGGGATGGATGGAGGCTGGGATATGGTGATGATAGAGGACATGGATGGTGGCCGACCGGTTTCTGACCAATTACCACTAAGGGCAGCCTCGAAGAAGGGAGAGGCGAAGAAGAGGACCTCCTTGTGTGCCCTGTAAGACGTTGATAATTAAGGATGGTAACGACTTGGGTGAATGCTGCAAACCAAAAGGTGGTACTCTCAACTACGATTTTGACCGTGCCAGGAAATCTACTGTGTTTTGTGAATGTTTCGTGGATTTCGATAGCTTCCTCGCCGGCGTCGATGCTGAACTCGGAGACGGTGTCATCTGCATCGCATTCCTGGAGCAACCAAGGCGGAGAACCGGAAGACCTAAATATGCCAGCAGCGGCAGCATGAGTCTCCGTTGGAGAACTGAGGGATGCGGAAGGGTTATTCGTCCCACGAGAGTTGCGAGCAATCAATATATGAGACGGATTCGTGGTCATAATTCAAGATAGGGGCACGGTAACCAGCATGCGGTGACTGTCCTTGCTTTGGACACTAGCTCTGCCGACATATCCACTATCCTTTGCTTGCATGACACGGCGCTATAGTGTAGTGGTTATCACTCGAGATTCTGACCTCTTGGAAGCTTCTCGAAACCCAGGTTCGAACCCTGGTAGCGCCTTGTTGTCTTTTTCATCGCAATACATTTTCTACTCAACGCCCTGCTTGCTGCCTATCTTTCCTCTTTTTCCTCTTGGGTCCCACTTCCTCTTTCGCGACCTGTGCCGCCACCTCGGCCTTGCGCTTGGCTTCCCGGGATGCCGCTTTATCTGCCTCCAGGCCCAACTTCACAAACGTATCCTCTTCGTCATCAGACGCAATCTCGAGTGCGTCTTCGTTGTACATTCCCTCATCTGGTTCGCCAGACCCCTCGCTGTCAGAGCCTGTCCCGCCACTTGTGTCATTCAAAGGCCCGGCTCGAGGAACGTGGTCTGGTGAAAATGGATCCGTTTGGATGGAGCCTAACAGCGAAAGCATTTCATTCGCGACGGTTAGTCTATAGAGAAGAATCAATTAGGGATGAGTCGCCTGTGTTCCAACAGTTAGTACATACCCGATAACAGTAAACTCGAGAGATCCTCCTGGTCCGCCGACGTTTTCACTTGTTAGCCTGTGATCCATTTCCCTTCACCATCCCCATGTAGTTTATTGACCTCCTGCGCGTCTGGCCCAAATTCTGGGTCATTTTCCGCTGGGCCGTAGATAAACTCCCAGCGATCTTCGGGAATATGGTGTCGAGGTATGGATATGTTGAATGTGCGATGGAGAAGAAGCGATATATGATCGGGAGAGCATAAATTTATCTTCCCCGCTATTGTGGATGATGAGGTGGATGCACGCCAGGGACAAATATGGCACTCACCAAGTGTCATACCAACGCGTGGACTCCATACCATCGCATCAAATATGACATTGCATATAAGGAATGGACAATCTGCTTGAACTAACCCAGTATTCTCGGTGAAACGGAGATTCGAATGCGAAAGCACGACGCCCTGGAGGGTAGGAATGTACCTGTTATCTCGTATGATTGTTGATATAGATAATTCTCGGATGGGGGAATACCTCATTACCATCGAATCCAACATTTCCATCACACCGGCTCTCGGACTGCTCGCAAATATCGGGGGTATCGAAACAACTAGTGATGATCTCACAACTTGAAAGTCGGTCTCCTTATCCTTGCTCTCTGCTGCGCTCTCCCTTTTAGACTTTTTTGCCGGTGTTCGAGAACTGCCTTCTCCATGCTTTCGTTTCTTGGGCGACTTTTCCTTGAGATAAGACATCGCCGGGATGAGAGTTGGGCAGCCAATCACATCCAAGAGCGGCGAAAATTCAGGTGCCACGTGATCCGTTTATTTCTGTCGTCCAACACCAGCCAGGATATCATCCTCTGGTTCTCTTTCGTCGGTTATGGTATGTTAACTTGGAGCAGATATTTTATTTGATAACAAGTCTTATAGGCATCTCCAAAAATCCTCATTCAAATTCTGGTAACAGGAACCAAAATACTGGGCAAGGCATTCTTTGAAGCGGGCAGGCAGGCAGTAAAAAGTATTACTCTTGCTCATTCAGCTGCACTTTGACCTGACTCGCATAGACGCAAAACAGTCGCCCCAAGCTGCTCTTGGTAACGATGTAGCCGGCGTTGGACACGCAACATCTGGGTCGATGACTGATCAAATAACGCGACAACACCGGATGACTTTGGACGAAGCGCATTTGATTCTTAACATCAAGCGTGGGGAGGAAATGGAACAGGTGTTAAAGGTGTGTTCATCTGGATATTTCCGCTAACCAGAACACCCAATCCTTCGTAGAATTATGAGCACTTGTTCAAGGCCAATTCACCCGCACCAAAACCAGACAAGGCACCCACAGGCAAACAAGCACCCCTGCCAACTAATTCACATTACCTTCAATCCAAGGTGGTTCGCGCGCGTGAAAGGATAGAAGCAGAAGCAAAGCTTGCTGAGCAACCAGTGGACCCACCTACTGCCCCATCAACCCCCCCGCCTCCGGATGCCTCCCACAGGGATCCTTCATAATGTTTTTACATTTAGATGATTATATTATTCGCAGACCCCCCCCCCTCCACTCCCACTCATAATCAGTATGTATTTCAAGGAATAGTTTAGACTCGCGATCATTCTCGCTCAGTCATGACAGTATTTGGTCACATAGAATTCACCCCCTCTCCCGAAACTCAGTCCAAAACGGCATATTTTTTTAGATGGGCAGGAATAGAATCTTGAAGACCTTTAGTTTTTAGCCATGCCTTCGAGAATAGCCGGCTTTGATATCGGTATGCTCCATCACATAAAACAGTCGCAACCTTGGATCCTATTTGCAAAATAAGACTGATGATGGGAAGCACAAATGGTTTATTTCACCTTTGCCGAGTTTTAATGCGAGTTCAACGGCAGCCACGACGTTGAGGGCTGAGCTGGCACCTAGATAGAGACCTTCGGTGTCGAGTAAATCATAAACCATCCGAATCGATTTTTCGTCGGGAACTGTAAATGCACCGGAGAGCTTGTTGACTATGGTTCCTAGATTGTTGGTTATACGACCTTGACCAATTCCTAGTTGGCCGTAAGTATACCATAAATCTTGTAAAAGGGGTTAAGGATACCAACCTTCAGTAATGGAACTCCCAGTCCTCTCTATCAGTTTCCCGCCGCTGTTGACATAGCTGTTCAATACACTGCCAGGCGGATCCGCAAGCCATATTTGGGTCTTCCCCCGACTTCTCTCCTGCAAATACTGTCCTACCCCAGCCAAGGTACCTCCGGTTCCTGTTGCGCAGATGAAACCGTCTAGGTCTCCCCCTGTTTGGTCCCATATTTCAGGCCCCGTAGAAGCATAATGTGCACTAGCGTTGGCAGTATTGTCAAACTGATCGGTCCAGATAGCGTTGGGAAGTTCCTTTGCGTAATCGCGAGCTTGATGGTTGTAGTTTTCCGGATGGTCATACGCAACAGCTGGGACGGGTCGAACGTCTGCCCCGAGCATTTGGAGTAAATCTATTTTTTCCTGACTCTTGCCTCGCGGTCAGTAATGGTGAATTCCACGAGAATGGATCATATACTTGGGTATTGGGCATGTAGATCACACAATTGTAACCTTTCGCTCTGCAGACATGCGCGAGGCCGATACCAGTATTCCCTGCCGTCCCTTCGACTACGGTTCCACCAGGCTTTATTCTATGGGGCAACCTTGAATAATTTGAACGACTCGGATATGAATATGAGATACGCACAATCCTCTTTCCTCTGCATCAGCGACCACTCCTAAAGCAGCTCTGTCCTTGACGCTTCCGCCTGGATTCTGGAACTCTGCTTTGCCAAAGATGTGGGCCCCGGTTTTCTCTGAAAGGCCCCTGAGGTAGATTAGTGGCGTATTTCCAATTGCTCCGGTAAAACCCTGGACAGAAGAATTTGTAGCAAAGCCACGAACACGGGAGACTAACGACATGAAATATGCTTGTATTTCAGAGGGGAAATAGTTGGTTTAATATGTCCAGGCGGTGAGGCATAATGGTGTACTGAGCACGACATTTACGTCCATGACTAATCCTACCCTCAATGCTGAGGCCAATCATGTCCATTAAATTGAGAATAAATCAGCCGCCCAATTAGTATGTACGGTGGTACGAATGAGGGGGTAGATTGCAAGAGGCTAGGGAGAAAAAGATAGAGAGGACGTGGACAAAGGTTATGGGATTGTCCGTTCAGACGTTGCGAGGTTTCGTGCATGGCCATGAGTAGTACTGTGGTATTTAAGGAAAAGGAGAGCATGAAATGGGGTATTTGAGAGAAAGGGGAATGTTATGCACAAAAACTTCCACACATATTTAGGGACATCACAGAGCCAAGAAAGCAAGAGGGGTACGCCAGCGTCGGTCGAAAGGAAATCTATTGCTGACGCTTTTTAACGTTTTGAGATAGCCACTGAAGACCCTCAAAAAGGCCCTCTCCTGTCGTCGCACAGCTGGGGGAATTTGGTTGGTATTCCCCGAAGTTGGGAACCATTGGACGTACCTCGGATGAACGTACCAGGACCGATCCCGCATTCTATGTAGGCCCAGCTTTTCGGTCACCTCAGCAGGTGACATTGCTAGAAACAGTACTCATGATTATGAAGAGACCTCTAGCGTCAACACTCACCTCCTGGAAGATCCTGTTTATTCGCAAAGACCAAGAGTAAACAGTCCTTCATTTCCCGGTCGCTCAATATTCGGTGCAGCTCCTGCTTAGCCTCGTCGATTCGTTCTCGGTCCTGACTGTCAACCACGAAAACGAGGCCTTGTGTGCCGGTGTAGTAGTGTCGCCATAGAGGTCGAATTTTGTCTTGGCCACCAACATCCCAGACATTGAACTTGACGTTCTTGTACGTCACAGTTTCCACGTTGAAACCAACTGTACACAGGCTCTAATCAGAGACGGACTAGGATTGTCGCGAGGGACCAACCTGTGGGGATGGTCGTCACGGATTGGTTCAATTTGAGTTTGTAAAGAATTGCTACCAGGATGTTAGCAATCCAAGAGGGGGGCTCCAGATGAAAACAAACTTGTCTTTCCAGCCGCATCCAGACCCAGCATTAACAACCGCATCTCCTTGTTTCCAAAAATCTTGCCTGGTGTGAGCCAAGGTGTCAAAATGGGACGAGGATGGTGGGTCGGGGGGAGGTAGACGAACCCAGTGCCTTTGATAGATTTGCGCCCATGTTTCTTTTACTTTGGGGTTATGAAATGGTAAAGAACGACGTGAAGCCAAGGAGCTAAAAGTAAGAAGACGTGGACTGAGAAATATCAGACTGGAATTTGAAAAGAAACAAACCCTGGCGTGACAGTCACGTCACACTTAACAGTAAAACGTTGCATGGACCCCAGCCACTATGCTATTATACGATTAAATACATATTCACGTAGAAGTAGGTGTCTTGATCTGACTCTGGCTAAATACCTTTAGCCATCCATCACCCATATCCTTCTTTAATGCCTCAATCCGCTTCCGGTACGCATCCGCACTCTCCTTAATTTCATCACCTACCCCACCTTCGTCCTCCATAAAACCTGGTGGGGGTTCATATACTGACGCACTCACTCGCGCACGGCGTGAGGCTGATTTCGGGGAAAATGTTGCTGATCCCTGATTCCTTCGCAACGATATTGGCGCACCAGATGGTCCTACGGATGATATGGGATCCAATTTCGAATTGAAGGGGGGGAGATCAGGTGCAGAAAAGTCGGAAGCGGAGGAAAGGAATTCAGTGTGATGCCGGCTATGCCGTGAGCGGTTGGATGGCCGGGCCACTGTGTTGAATTGAGCTTTGACTTCGGGTGGTGATTTGCCTCCAGGTGAGGGTGGAGAAGGGTTCAGCGCGGACTCGGGATAGCCCTGGCATCCTTTGGTAGTATACCAGAACCCTCCAAATTGTTGGGCGATGTTGATGGAATATCATCTTCGTCCTTCTTCTTTGGCTTGACCCGCTTTGGCTGAATCCGACTAGAGCCATCTGATCTCACCCTCGTATGAGAAAAGCCGCGAGAGCTTGTATCACTATTCTCTCCGTCGAGGTCCACAATCCGCTTGGGTTTCTTCCGCCGCGCTTTCCCGCCGACGCCTGTGGCACTGATAGAGCCAAGCTGCGGAGAAGGTGACGACGTAATGATTTTATCTGCAGTAC
The DNA here is from genome assembly GCA_015501065.1 of Infundibulicybe gibba. Lineage (NCBI taxonomy): Eukaryota > Fungi > Basidiomycota > Agaricomycetes > Agaricales > Omphalinaceae > Infundibulicybe > Infundibulicybe gibba. The sequence continues at coordinate 866,481 of JADNYI010000006.1, read as the reverse complement.
CAATTGATGGCGACGGGTGATGGTGGATGTGACCGACAGCTACTACTGGCGGCGAATACGCTGTTGACAAAGGGCGGGAGGACGACATTTGTTGCGGCGGAGGCGTGGTTAGGTTCCGTTTCTCATAGAAACTCGGGGGCGTCCCATCTAACGTAATGGTCTTGCCCTCCTTCCAGAAGTAATCGAAGCAGATGACCCGGTACCCCTCCTCGCTTTCTACAAATGGATTTCCCTCCACCCGAACCTCCGTTATATTGGGTAACGTTGCCAGCCTCCCAATCTCTGCACTGTCATCAATGAGATTGTTGCGAAGGTCTACACGCTCCAATGCTAGCAACCGTTCAAGTCCGCATATCGATTCAAGGCGATTGCGAGATATATTGAGGATCAGCACTTGACCAAGAGTGAGGTAAATCCCAAGGACAGAATCGATCATGTTGTCCGATAAATTGAGGGATACGAGATTATGGAGAGCCCCGAGGCCTGTTGGAACAGACACGAGAAGATTGGAAGAAAGATCGAGGTGGGACAGGGATGTGAGATATGGTATCGATTCGGCGGGGAAAAAGGTCAGTGCATTATCAGTGAGGGAGAGGTGTTTGAGAAACGCCCATTTAGAACTGGACAACGTCGTAGGTGGTGGAGGAGATGGTGAACCAGATGGGGGCAATTCGTCGCTTTCGTTGATAACATCTTCATGGACCGTATCGGGTAGACGAGTAGTGTAAAACGCCGACTGGTTTTGGGCGCTGTGTGGAATGCGGCGTTTCCGTTTCCTGCTAGCACTTCCCTCCCTCCGGGCTTCATCGTCGATGACGGCTCCGATGAAGATGACTGAGAGATCCTCGAGCCCGCTCTTCTTAATTTTCAAACTAACGAGGCTGCATGCCAGTTTATCCCAGCCGAGTAAGGTGCGTGGGTCTATATCCACACATTCAAGATTTTGCAGGTTCTTGAACGCATCCAGTGGGATAGCATTTGTGTTAGGTGGGTCACCCATTAATTCAGTGATAACCTTGGGCCCGGGAGCAGTCACGGAAAGGGCAGGTAGCTTCGTGAAGCTGCTGTATATAAATTTGAGCTCGAGATCGAGTGTCGGGAGCTCGGATCGGCCCCACCAACCCCCTCCCAGGGAGAGATTGGAGACAACAGATAAGGACGACCTAAACGAGGATAAAGAAAGGGTGTCTGATTTATCCGGGCCAGAAAATAGATTTATGTAGCTGGTTGGTCTGGAAGGATTCTCAACTTCGACGTCTAGCGTGCCGACATCCAAGCCAAGAGCCTCGAGGCGCATGAGGACGTAGAAGAGGTGGTGCATGTCAATTGCAAGAACAAGAGGTTTATGGGGTGTAGATGTCTGGGCTGCATTGTCTAGACCAAGCCACCCGAGGGGGTTGAAGACAGAGGTGGCTTCCGAGGGGGGTGGTCGTGCCGCACGGCGTCGGCGAGGAGCGGCCTCTGCCAAGCTCCTCTCATTTGTGCGAATAAATGTAGCTAGTCGTCGTAGATATTCATCCCCTTGTTCCTGGTCCATAGTGATTGTTGTGGCAGCCTTGAAAGAATGGTTGGGGGTTGTGCCTGCTGGTTGGCAGCCGCCTTGCAGCAGCCAGGCGTCACCGTGCCAAGTCACCCGGCTTGTTCTGTGAGATAATGAAAGGGGTATACGTATAGATAAACTGACCACTGGAATATGAAAGTACAAGCAAGCAAGTCTACGCTTGGGGACTCGGATGGAGTTGACTTGAAGGGTTGGCTAATGAAGTGGTAGAGGGATAGCACAGCCACCTCGATCCTTACGCGTCTGCTTCTTGCTCTCGACTGTCATCATGAAGATCACCATAAAAACAACTCAGCAAAAAGTATTTCAGGTATTCACATCCACATATCTTTGCTCATTATCAAGCTCAAATACCTAATCCAGGTTGATGTAGAGGGTACCGAGACCATCGCCGTTCTCAAGACAAAAATACAAGATTCACAGGGACATCCAGTTGCGGTTCAGAAAATCATCTATTCAGGTCAGCATCAATGAGAATGTAACATCAACTTCGCCTCACAGGTACCTAGGCAAAATATTGTCCGATGACAAGTCCATTGAGTCGTGTGGGATCAAGGAGAAAGATTTCCTTGTTCTGATGGTTTCCAAGGTTTATCACTCGTCCGGGGTATAACTTTTGCATCGGCTGATCCATGATATAAGCCCAAGCCCACGCCCTCGCCTGTCACGACCTCGTCAAGTACCCCCGCCCCACCACCAGTACAACCAGCGGCACCTCCACCCGCAGACGTAACCCCCGCTGCTCCACCCGCGCCCGCAACAGCCCCCACACCATATGAGCCTACTACAACTACGGCCACTCCTGTTGCGCCTGCTGCCCCCGCCCCCGCATTCGGCGACATGAGTTCTTTCCTTTCGGGTGAGGCCCTACAGGCGACCATAGCCAATATGACGGAAATGGGATTCCCGCGCGATCAAGTGCTCCGAGCCTTGAGAGCCAGTTACAATAATCCGGATCGCGCTGTTGAATACTTGATGACGGTGTGTGTTTCCTACCTGCTAATTCTGGGCTCCGTTTTGAAGCCACACAGGGCATTCCCGCCCACCTGGAGGCAGAAGCCGCAGGCCCCGCGGCCGCAGCACCGCCAAGGGCAGTGCCTGCCACAGCGCAACAACCCGCCTCCGCCCAGCCTGCTGTGCCTGCCCAAACTGGACAAGCCTCACAGCCTAATCAGCCGCAAAATCTATTCCAAGTAAGCCAATTGGTTGCCTTTGAGCCCTTCTCACCAGAGTAAAACACCATATTAGCTAGCTCAGCAACAACAGACTGGTGCCGGTGCTGGTGCTACGGCTGCAGCCCCCCAAATTGACCTTGCAGCCCTCCGGGACAACCCTCAGATCCGACAACTTAGAGAACTTATGTCACAAAATCCTGCTCTCATTCAACCCTTGATCCAACAACTTGCTGCACAAAACCCCGCTATTGCCCAGGTGATTGCTCAAGACCCAAATGCCCTGTTGCAACTCCTTGGCGATGGTGGGGACGGTGGCTTCGACGACGATGGCGAAGGTGGTCCCCTGCCTCCTGGGGCCCATGTGATAAGTGTAACTGAGGAAGAAAGGGCCGCAATAACACGCGTGAGCTACCACCATGAACCACAATCAACCGACTTACTTGCTAATCTGTTTATTATTATAGTTGGAGGCGCTTGGTTTTCCTCGTCAGGCTGTGCTTGAGGCTTACTTTGCTTGTGATAAAAATGAAGAACTGGCGGCCAACTATTTGTTTGAAGGTGGATTCAATAATTAGGTGTACTGCTATGTAGAATGCTATGGTTTTGTATGAATGCACTGTCAAGAGAACCGCGAAGGCCGAGATGATGGATGTCAACCATCATTCACAGCCTCGTGTGTATATGTAGCCTGGTTGTCTCTTGAACGAAATATTACACTCCTTCCGCAATGCCTCGTCGGGGATATTTCCTCTTTCTCGTTCTTGCCATTCCTGTGCGCATGGGCATGGCCCAGTCGACTGGGGGTCAGGGTCAGGTCACAGACTATGCCCCAAGCACCAACACAGAGTGCCCTGACTTGTCGAAAACATCCCTGATTCGTGTCTTCACCCCCCAAAACCAGTCAATACACCCACAAGAGGCCGAATATATCAAATCACGGAACGACACTGTCCTGCCCGACGCTTGGAACACATGGCTCGGCGATGGCGCGCGTCTTAGCTACAACTTGACCGCATTTCAAAACCATTTCCCCGCAGTTGGTCTTGCGATTCCCGGGGGAGGGCTTCGTGCAGCCTTGTATGGTGCCGGAACCCTCAGTGCACTAGACGCTCGAAACGATTCCTCAAAAGCTGCGGGAACAGGTGGCTTATTGCAAGTGGCATCTTATATGTCCGGTTTGTCTGGTAAGTCAAGACACTTCAATTTTTTGAGTTCCTACATAGCTAAATCTCCGGCGACTCGGACTCCCCTAGGTGGCTCATGGGTTACCGGGTCCCTGTACTTCAATAATTGGCCGACGATCCAAGATCTCGTTTACGGCGACGGTCAGGATCGCGACGGGTGGCTCCTTGACCTCCCATTTGTCACCCCAGATGGTGATAACCTGTTCAGTGAATTGAATCAATATTTCTTTGGCTCTATTCTTTGGAGTGTGGAGGCGAAGGCTTACAAGGGAATGTACGCTCCCCAATGAATGCTTCTGGCAACCACTGATTTGAGTGGTTCATAGTGACACAAGTCTGACGGACCCATGGGCGCGTATGATTTCTTACCACTTTCTCAACCAAACTACCCGCAAGGATTTCTTCACAAATGATACTGCCCATGGCGCAGGCCAGCTCTGGTCCAAGATTCCAGATATACCGGCATATCAACAGCATCAAACACCATTTCCTATCATTGTTGCCAACTCTCGTCCTGTTGGCTCAAACATCACCACAGCTCTCGATGCTAAACCAATCGTTTACGAGGTATGTCTAATTCATACCCAAGCACCGGTACTGAATCCTTGTTATAGATAACCCCGCTCGAATTGGCTTCTTACGACCCAGACCTCTCAGCGGGCATGAACCTGACTTACGCAGGGACTCATTTGTCAAATGGGAAGCCCGAGAATGGTTCTGCTTGTGTGACCGGTTTCGATCAAGCGGGTTTCATCATGGGCACAAGTGCCAGTCTATTCAATGTATGTTTTCGGACGCCAGCTCTCAATTTTCACTGATATTTCTGTTTCAGCAAATTCTAGATTTTGCGCACAATAAAATATCTCAACTTTCTAAAAGTGATAGCGATGGCCTTTTATATGTTTTGTCTCGCGAACTTAGCGCTGTGAGGTCCCGCGCAGATGATGTTGCGAACTGGCCGAACCCTTTCAATGGTCTGAAGCCCGAAACCTTCGAGGATTCTGACAAAACCTGGCTGGAATTGTTGGATGGATCGTCGAACCAGGAAAATGTGCCATACGGGCCCCTTTTTGTAAGGTCAAGAGCCCTCGATGTCATTGTAACACTTGAGGGGAGTGCCGATGATCCTATCAACGGCTGGCCCAAGTAAGTACATCTCTCAGACCTTCCAGATTTCTCTTATCCGTGGTTCCTCGTCAGTGGTTCGAGTTTGATATTCACTGCCAAAAGGCAATCAACCCTTTTACGCCCTTCGCATCAACAATTTCCACCCATCCCGCAGACACCAGAGGCCTTCATTGAAGCAGGTGTTAATGCCCGACCCACCTTCTTTGGGTGTGACCCGACCATGAACCCCCCGGAATATCCACTCGTGATATACCTCCCGAATTCTCCACCTATAAGTGGTGCTGATCCCGTTACCAAGTTTGTGCCATTCTATATTTCAATTTTCCAATAAGCTAATTATACGAATAGCACGCCAACCTTCAAGCTCTCATATACGCCAAAACACATGACCCTTTTCCTGGACCAAGTTCACTCGAATACAATTTCGGGATTTACGCCCAATGCCAACACCGCCGATCCGAACTGGGGGATCTGTTTGCAATGTGCAACGTTGGATCGTGCTCGCTACAAATTAAACCCTGTTGTCTCCCGCTCCGCAATCTGCTCCCAATGTTTCCAACAATACTGCTACGACCCCCAGCATCCCACCAACAAGGTCGAGCTTCCTAACAGGAAACTAACATTTGTTGATCCAGACCCTCAAGGTCTGACCAGATTAGAAGGCTTTCTGGGGCAGAATAAGTTCAAACTTATCGGTGGATTAGCTGGGTTTGTTGCTTTCCTTGGAATCATGATTGCCGGGCTGTAAGTGTTGTCAACGAGTCCCCACCATCACGCGAACCTGACGACCATTTCCCTACATAGGCTGTGGTGGAAAAAGCGCAAGGACAAACAGACGCAATATCAACGAGTACAAAGCTTTCATGGGGATTCCACTGCCCCTTGGAAATCGTATTCCGATCATATCCACCATGAATCGTACGAGCTGCCCAATCATCGCGGGAGCCGCATTTCTTCGTCATGACCTCACGACTTGACTCACCCTCGGCCTACTTTTGGATAGTTGTTCTTAGTTTGCCAGGAACCATATACATTATCCACAAATATCCAATACATTATCTATACATACAAAACACCCACGAGCAAGCCCAGCGGTATCGTACGATGCTTTTCTGTCCTTTGGGTTATCCTCGGGGATGTCGTTAGCTGTCCTTGTCACCGCCATGGACAGAATGCGGCCAACGCGTATCATATTGGTCCGTGGTCTGTCTTCAATCGGTGTTACAACCGATTTGTATGTCTCCAGCTCGCCCTGGAGATTGGCATTGTAGGCAACAATGGTATCGTGCTCGTGCATGAGGAGAGCGAGTTTCTGTTATTAGCTTTCAGTGTTGCAGCTTGGATTTGTGCTAATGAATTGGAATTCACTTGTTTTGTTTCCGCGAGCTCAGTTCTAATCCGGTCCACGTACATGATCCTTTGGGCGGGATTGTTGTGCCCCAGAATTTCTGCATTAAATTTACTTAACCGCGAGGACTCTGTCTCCGCTAGCGTGTTGCGTGCAATCAATGATCCTACTTCTTCTGATAACTTGTAGTATGCCTCTTGGTACATTTCTGCGTCCGCTAATTCAAGCATTAACCTGTCGGCAGGATATAAGAACGCGGAAGGCAGATAAGATTGGATAACCAACTGTTCGACCTCTGCTCGAAGCGACTCTTCGGCCATTCTGTTCTTTTGTATTGTTTCAGTGAGACGGCTGGTGACGGCTTTCTCCTTCTGTAAGGCAGATGTCGCAAGGGTCTTCTCCTGCTCCATCTGCTGTTTCATGTCCAATTTAGCAGATTCTAGCACTGTGACAGCCGATCGTAGTTCTGCAATTGTTGCTGTTGAGGATTCTAGTTGCCTCTGTAGTTGCTCCTGTAACCCAATTGATTGCTCAAGTTTGATAGCAATCGTGTCATGGGCAGACATTGCTTGAGCAGCCTTGAGGATCCCACCGTCTAGGGCCACGGTTGCTGCACTCAGATCTCGTTCGCTAGCTGAATAAGTTGCAAGAACATCCATCGCAAATATACGGTAGAAACTGATCATGAGGTTAGTGTTGCGTTGATCGATGTTTTGGAGGCAAGTCCAGTGATTGGAAATGTGGGCATGAATCATATCCAAACTAGCCGTGAGGGCGTCGTCCGGTCGCCCAGAATTAATGAGGGCATTATCGGCGAGAATGGCCGAGTAGGAGTGGATTTCTTCTTCTGTATCCCGTAACGATTGGTGCAAGTGGCTATTGTCGTCTTTTACTTGGCGAATCAAGTTGGCAAGTTCCACGACCTGCCCCTCTGAATTAGCCAGCTTGCGCTCGAGCCGGGCCGATTTCATCTGCAAAACCCTATTCCGATGCTGCAAGCATGTGTGTATATCAATGGGCACAGTATTTGCGGCTAGCCGACCATATTCTTCAGCAACCTGACCCAGCATTCGGCGATGGTGTTGCAGCTGTCCAAGAAGGTCGTCTTCTTTACATGCAGCATCTGCTTCAAGAGATATTAGAGCGAGCTGGGCTTCTTGGGCCTTGGCATGTGCTTCATCTACTGCTTTCTGTAACCCCTGAATCGCTATGTCAGACGCCTCCATTTGCTTATCACCATTCTCTGCGGATTCCTTGAGGCGTACCTCCACCGCTTCTCGTCTCCGCATCTCGATTGATAAGCTCTTCTCTAGCACAGCAATTTTTTTGTCACGTTCTTTGAGATCATCTCGTCTCTTTAATTCCAGACCTTGGGTGGCCTTTCGAAGCTCCCCGACCTGAGCTTGCTTGGCCGAGAGCTCCTCTCGTTCGTGTTCGGATGCTCGTAATTTGGAACGGAGCTCCTTAATTTCCGCCTGGTCAACAGTAGCTGCTTTCTTGAGCTCTTGGAGTCGCGCGTCCAAAATTTCATTTTGCTTCTTGGATTTCTGGAAGCGTCCTACATAGTCGGCGTTTTCTTTCTGGCTACGAGCCAGCTCGCTCTTCAAACGATCCATCTCTATCTTGTGCTGGTTTGGGGTATTATTAAAGGCTGGGAGCATAAGAAAAAGTGGCTTACAGCTTTCTTACCGTCATGGTGAATTTTTTCCAAATCTTCCACCTTGCGCTGTAGAACAGCATAACGGTCTGGTCCATCCAAAGATTTGGGGCCACCGGCCTTTGTACTGGCCTTCCTCGCATCCGAATCATAAGTCCCAGGTCCTTAGTTCCGGGTTGAGAGGGTAGGGGTAAGGGTAGCATGTACGACTCACCTGGAACCTCGGCTGCTGGTTCTTTAGAAAATCTGTCTGTTTTCTCCAAGAAAGCGCCCTTCTTGTACGCGTCAAATTGAGATTCTGATTATCCTGTGAGTAGGTCACCTTAATCTAATTTTTATCATATAAACCTTGGTTTAGATTGTAAGTATTTGGACCTGGGACATCGGGAACTTTGAATGGAGGAATCAATGGTTAATTGCATGAAGATACACAGGACCCGTACTCTTTGGGGGCTCAAACCTTGGGCCTCTGGGAAACATTGTTTGAGATTATGAATGGAAAGAGAAATCCGGAACCCGAAATCCGAACTGTTCAACAGTGTTAATTACATATTAAAAATAGACACCAATAACGCGATCGGACAAGCCCACGCGATGTTCGTGCCAAGACCAGGATATGTTCTATTCGTCTATGTATTACGATAACTAACCCTGCTCCGGGACAGCTCTAGGTGGCACATCAATGTTCCATTTGCATGCCTTCGAACCTAACATCTGAAAGGGCGTGTCCGCCTGAATATATCCTCACAAACGGGAATCATATACATGTGTCCGGCTGACTTACTGGTGTTGTTGGAATCAATCCAGGTGGTACCTTTCGCTTCTCTTGAATTTAAACTGGAAATATTCAGTCCACATACATAGTACGGATGGGGAAGAAAACATAGCTACCTAGCGAGGAATGAGTTTATGTACACTGAAGGGGTGTAAGTAACATACATTAATTACGTAAAAAATATGCTCACATTTGCTGATGGTAAGATGGAAAGGGGCGAAATCGAAATTGAGGGGGAAAACCAGCCACTATGAGTCTGTTATGTTGTGACTGAGAAAATTAAACGGCCCTCACACACCATGATAAGGACAATGATGGCGAATGCACTGTGAAATAATTTGAACCGGGTAGTATTGTGGTAAGTGGTGGTATACCTTGTAACCAGCCCAACATTGACGGAGTATAAAATCAGCTTATCAACCAGATTCTCCGTCCTAGCCATCGGTCAAAATTGGAGGAATGATGAAAAATGGGTGCTACTTTTGGAAACCCGTGCGTCTTGTGTGCAAAAAGTAGACGAGGGAGGCAGAAATCGCAACATCTCCTAGCACGCTACTACCAAGTTCAATCGTGCCGTAAATCTGGACATGATTAAGTAAATATCGATGATCGGTGGGAGCCCCATACCTCACTGTCATGGGTATGGAGGTTGAAAACGGTACGGCCATCAATGCACTGTTGGACAGCTATGGCTAAGAGTCAAATGCAACAAGTTAAACTACGCGGTAAGGTATGGTAAACAGACTGACCAAAACCACTCGCTAAGGAACATTAAATAATTGGAGTGTATTTTAATAGCGTGTTTCAATCGCATACCAAGTTGAACAAGCGAACAAAGGAGCTGATATCAAGATGTTTTGGGGAAATTTTTGAGTAAAAAAATAAATAAAGGCGTACCAAGAAGCTAGTGATAATCTTATTCCGTCCGCTCACTTGACCCAACGTATTGCGACTGGTTTAGCGAAATTGAATAATATAGGGGCGACTCACAATGCCACACTCGATTTGCGTAAGCACTAACGGGCATGGTATTGAGTGGCAAAGGTCGTAGCAGATGAGACTCACACTTGTACAACACTCACAGCGACATACTATACGTCCAATCATTTCGCGTGGGGATTGGATATGTGAAACTACCCACCGTGATAAATAGAGTGGCCTGTGAGCGAGGGTGAGTGTTTGAAGCGTGGAGCCGAAGGAATATCGTACTATAATAGTTCTAAAGGGTTGTATACAACTGAGACATAAGAAATGTGACCACAGTATGCGGACTGACGGAGGGAAAATGGGCAGCAGCTTCTGAGCGAAGAACCAAGCGTAGACGCCATGAATCAAGCAAAGGGTGTGGGTGGTGTCCAATAATCTTTCCCAAAAGTTAAAATGTGAAGGCAGCTTAATTAATCCATCAATTACATTAGAAACCCAACCTAAGTGATGTGGGTTCCATTATTTTCGCCATGGGCTGGAAAGAATCTCACCAGGAATTTAACACTAAGGGGGTCTCTCGCAAATGTGCGATAGTAGTAGCATGTCTGGGCGATGGCAATACCATAGAGACTGCTCGGTTGTTAATCTCAGTCATGTATCCTGCATAGGTCTTACGGGCAACAAGCAGCGAGGCCTGGTGTTATTTTAGCGTAAGGAATAAATTTCGGCAATAAAACTGACCAACTATGAGAGGGAGGTAGAGATAGGCGGGGAACAAGCTCACGGTGGTCATGATTGTAGTAGTAGGTGGGTGAAATTATTTCAGAATACATACGTACTGCAGATATTTTATACAGATGCCACTGGCAGCCTGTGCATTGTATGGAAGATGTCAATAGTTTCCATGCAAGGTTGAATGTTTGGATATGTTGCTGATCAACCTCTGCGTGTGTGAAAATATTATATAATTTGTCCAGAAGGAAACTGGATTTGCACGCGTTGCTTTTGGCTGGCATCGACTGCTGGTTTTGTTCCCAAAAAGCTGCCGTTGCTCAGTTTGTTTCCTCATGGCCGTTCCCCTGACATCCACCACAGATATCGCTGCGATAGCACCCTCGTCCTCGCCATCTTCGCAGTCAGAGCCATCAGAACCAGGCGCCAATGAACTCGCTCCGCCACAAGAAAACCATGTGGCCCAGGAAAATGGTGTTGAGCACCTCAAACAGGACCCTACGCCAGCTGGGACATCTACAGACCCAAAACGCACCATTGATTGGACGCCAAGCACCCATATCACTACTGGTGACAGCGGGCAGGCTCCTGCGTTGTCCTCCAATACCAACGGAAGTACTGCTAATATACCAATGCCACTTCAACCCTCTGCGGGGGATCACGAAACGAAACTATCTAACGGGGGTGGAAAACCCGAGGACTCCTCTCCAACCCCTACATTAAATGGAGTCAAAGCGGGCACCAACCCGTCTCGCCGCAATGTCAACCAGTCTTCCGCATCTGAAGTGGTGGCTACTACATCGTCTGGAAAAACGAAAGCCTCAGCTGTTCCCCGGAGCTCAAAACCGTCGTTCCTCTCGAAACTTATTCATAAACTCATCCCTTGTGTTCCTCATCCTCACACCATTGAACCCGATGAGGTCGTCTTGGCGTCCCCGAAACCAACTGCACCCTCGCGGGAAAAGCAGGTGGAAACGGTCGGACAACCCACTGTCCAATCCGAGCCTGAAAGCACGATTGACCAGGTCGCCCCCGAAAAAGCCGCTTCAACTGAGCAACCTGATACTCTTGTAGTCCCTCTCACTCCTCTCAATATTCCTTCGGCAACAACCACCGATCCTGGCATTATAGTGCCACCCACGCCTGTAACACAGCTGTTACCAAAGTCGGAGACAGAGGGTGTAACTTCCGGAGCGGTGCAGCCACCTGGATCTTCTGGTGGCTCGGCGCCATCTGAGAAGCTCCAGCCACGCGATTCTGCATTCTTGCTCAACGGGCTGTGGACGGCGAGGAGTCTGAGGGAACAAGTTGTACTGAGGACGAAGAGGGGGATGATGTCAGTGGCATTGACGAGGCTGACGATGACGAAGACAAGCTTATTTTGAACGGGGGCGCTGGCATTCCAATTGGGCCGGTAAACCATGTCATCCTTTCTCTTAATACCTCTTTAAACAGTTCATTCACAGGACGGTGTCCCAAAACCATTGCTCCCTCCGATTTCACCCCAGCACGCTGGTCGTAAATGTCTTATACTGGACCTTGATGAGACGTTGGTGCACAGTAGTTTCAAGGTATGCAGGTTTTCAGCTTCGCTGCCCCACCCCTCTCATACTTGATAATTAGTCTATACAACAAGCTGACTACGTGGTCCCGGTCGAGATCGAGTATCATTGGCACAACGTTTATGTGATTAAGCGCCCTGGGGTTGACAATTTCTTGAAAAAGATGGGCGAGATTTATGAAGTCGTGGTCTTTACTGCGAGTTTGAGTAAAGTAAGCAACATTTCCTCCAATCCCTCCTTTACCTCACCACGTTTGCCTGTAGTATGCGGATCCTGTACTGGATAAACTGGATATCCACCAGGTGGTATCCCATCGTCTATTCCGGGAAAGCTGTTACAATCACAAGGGAAACTACGTCAAGGTAGGATATATTTATTCCCGTTTTAGTTCCACTGGTGCTCACATACCTGTTTTCTCAGGACCTTTCACAACTTGGCCGTCCTATAGCAGATACCATTATTTTGGACAACTCTCCCGCATCATATATTTTCCATCCGAACAATGCCGTTCCTGTTTCTTCCTGGTTCAACGACCCACATGATACGGAATTGACAGATCTTGTTCCATTTCTGGCTGATCTAGGGACCGTGGACGATGTGCGTGGTGTGCTCGATGGTGCTCGATGATAATGCGCATTGTGTATTCGACGCTCACTTACTATCAATGCCTCATTGTATTGCTATCTGGCACAGACCATTCAGTCCCTTCATCCCTCACACTCCCTGCTCTTCATTTTGGTCCTGTTTCCCCGGTACATATCACAACCATCCGCTTTAATATACCCCGCAAGCAATTACTAGTACCCGCCAATTCTTGGGTTAATGTACGAAGTATACATTGTCTTCGCAGTACTCGTGAGCTTTCCCTAGATCTATCTCGGTAAATATAAGTTCGAAGTTCCTATTCAAGCCACAAATGCCATATGTTATTTATTGGTGTCAAGGTGGGATGTCGGGAAGCCAGTTCCCCGAAAATTATGAGCACTTCATCAGTGAATGGTATACTTAGAACGCCGAGAATGTGTTGCATAAGGATTTATATTTGGTATCATGAGCTGGAAACACCTAGCGATGACTGTGACCAGATTTGATTGTGAACTCTGTTAGATTGTTATAATAGGCTTCAAAAGGATTGCTTGCCCCCCCTCTCCCCTCCCCACCAGATCCTTAATACACATGCGCAAAAATTGCTCTTAGCTTTCTAGATCAGAAGACATGAAACTAGCACATCGCCCTGCTCAGCCTTTGGTGTGGACTCTGTGCTCCTTCGGGCTACCATTTCCCCCTACTGCGGGCTCGTCATCATCCCAGGGGCTAAAATTGGATTTACGGATCTTGGGCAACGACTGCAACCACGAGGGTAGAACTTTGCCCATCTCTCTTGCAGCGTGCTGGGGGATATGCACAACAGGGTGGGCATGCGTGTGCGATGGCGACGATGGGATACTACCAACATCACTGAGGCTGGGTAGGCGTTCGAAGCTAGTGTTTGATGATCCTCCGAGGGCACGTTGGAGCGCCTCCCGCTCTGCAGGCGAAGGGGCGAAAGCGCGGAGAAGGGAACTGCTTGCTGAAGTTGCAGATGTCATGTCCGTTGAACCCAAGCCATTAGGATTCAGGGCGTCGTATGCGCTGATTGGTCCAATAGCTGGCTTGCGTGCTGCTGTTGTGGCGGGGTTGGACTTTCTGGAGAGACTAAAGACTTTGGCATCGGGATTAAGTCCTTTTCTTGGTTTTTCCTTAGTCGAGAACCATCTACGCGGTCCTCCCTTCTGAATTACTAGTGGGGGCGCCGCGAGTTCTTCAACATCAAAAGAGCCAGGGTTTGGATCCGAATGTGTGCGATGTAGCCAAGAAATATGCGTATCCATGGGATTATCTATACCAAGGACGTTATGGTGACTCTCGTGTCCAGGCAAGCGGCGAACTTCAAAAGGATCATGCTCTTGTAAGTTCAAGCCCTGAAGAGAAACTGGGGAAGAGCTTAGAGCGGGGAACCCGGAATATTGATGATCGGCGACAGAATACGGATAAGCGTTGGTGGTTCGCCACTCCTTGTCCATAAATGCATCGCTCTCTGATTGAAAAGACCTGGATAAACTATCAACACCATCAAGAGACGTGATAAGGCTTGAAGGGATAAGGGATGATCCAGGTGAGGTTCCACTATCACCAAATGGCGAAAACTTGGGCGTAGCGTTTTGAGTGTGGCCGGAACCATCATCGAAAATCGAGAATACCTTCGGGGATTGAGGGGCCCTGGTAACCAGGGTACTGTGGCTTGTCGCTGGTGTGCGCGCTGGGATATCGGTAGTGATCGGCGTCAACTGTTCCCGTGTGAGAATGGAGTAGGTATTACGCCCAATGTCTGACGAGCTGCCTTGGTCTTCTGATACCTCGATGGGGTTTGATGAATCATATACGAAATCGTATAACTGGTCCCAATTACTCGAATGATCCTGTTGATTTAGCAGGTGCATTATCTGTTCTTGTTTTCGGACTTCTGCGCGCTCCCGCATCTCTCGGAGTTGTTCTTTCTCCTTGGAGATGCTTTCCTCGAGTTCCCTCGCCCGAAGGTTGAGTGCAGTAACGACATCCTCAGCAACCCTAATCTCGTGTCGTTTGAGTTCCAGATCTTTTGTCAGCTCCTGCGCGGCATCAGACACCGACTCCTGGCTCTGACGGATATAAATCCTGTCGTCTACAAGGCGTTGCCTTAGGAGAGCGATTTCATTACCCAGGTGATCCATCCGTTGGTTAGCGCCATCCCGGGCATTCTGGGCAACCTTGAGCTTTTTCTCTGCATCCCGCTTTGAACTTTCAGCCATTCGACGGGACTCCTCAAGGGTCTTGGTACGGGTCTTGAGTTCGAGCCTACTAGTATCCTCTTGGCGCTTCCGTTCGCGATGGGCCTCCAGCTCGGCTTGAAGCACTATGTGCGACTGAGATGCAGCAAGCTGAAAGTCAGCGAGTTGAGTGCGGAGATCGGTAGTCGATGTTTTAGAAAGTGAGATTTGACGAAGAACCTCTGCAATCACAGGTGATTGATCAAAGAGAGCTGATGGTGATCTGGTCATCGCAGGTGATCCTGTGTGAATTGACTCGACTCCCAGGCATGTTTGTGAATGAGTTTGTTGCAAAAGTGGTGGGGCAGGTAGTACAGAGGTGCGATCGTGCGGTGGATGGGAAAGGCGAGTTGTATGAAGAGGCAACGAAGCAGACTTGGGCAGAGGTGGAGGTGTTGTACTTCGCGAGGAAAGAAGACTGGGTTTTTGTACTACTCGGTCTCGATTCCGGAGCTTGGGAGGTGATCCTTTGGCATAAAGTGGCGGTGAAATATTCTTGGTCGAGAAAGGGAACCCTTTTATATGCTGCCATAAGGATTATCTCGAACGCGATGGAAATCGATGAAACATACCGCCATTATAGTCATTGAGCATATCCAGGCTTTTCATACCAAGTATACCAGAGCTCCAACTCTCTTCATCTTTCGAGCTAGCAACAACATCCTGATACCAATCTTCGATAATGCCACCCCTCCACCATCTTCCAAATGCGCCAATAAACCATGAATCTGAAATCATATATCCGTCGCGATCGTCGTTATTACGTGATTTTGCAGTTGGAACGATGGCCGCGATGGTGAGGATACCAAAACTATGAAAGACATGTTTTGGAGTGCGGAGTGAGACCGATGCACGATTGGCAAAGTGGAAGGGTGACGAGTAGCCGAAGGGAAAGGAAGATCCGGTGACAGCTGCTGCGTGTTGCAGCGATGAACGCGGGTGGGTTCGAGTAGCGGGATCCTCATCTACCGCATCATCAAGTCGACTGAGATGCTGGCGGAAAGATTGTTCGGTGAGATATGTTCGGAACGAATTCTCGGAGGGATTAGTGAGATAAGCTGTGGATGAAACATGAGCGAGATGCGGTGCAAGAACTCGAGGCAAAGTCATATGTGAAGATGATAAATGGATTCAAGACTGACCAAGGACAAGGGATACAATGGAGAAAACGACAACACAGAATATGGACTTGATATCGCTCTTGCCCAAGATCATGCCAAACAGCTCCGTGAAAGGATTGCGGAGAGACATGAGACCCAACCCGCCGAGGGAGATGCTCATAAGGAGAAAGATGGAGTCCCTCCTGGAATTTTTTTGGGAGCGGCTGGACGAGGGCTCGGCGGCAAAAGGGTTCTGAGATGGACGCCTGGTGGACAGTGTTACAAGGGGACAGCCCAGAAGCGTCCCCAACCAAAACGGATAACTGAAAAGAAGAGGTCTCGACGTCGCGAAAGTCGTGAGTAGTGTCAAAGAGCGCCCCTACGTCGCGGACAACGACGAGGAGGGATAGGATTCCAGGGCCAACGTCGAGGACGACGTTGTCGATAACTGGGAAAGGGAGGTCTTTTTCAAGGCCCGAAAAGTTTAGGAAGAGCTCAGCACATCTTCCCACGATCAGAAGTCGTGATGAATGGTACATTAATGCTGATTGATTACAATCAAATGTTTAACCGTTTCAACTAAAAAACAGCTTGTTCGGATCTCTCGATAGTAAAATCAAAATCTTCATATCGATGAACCTTCTCCTCCGCGACCACATGTATAACTTGTGTTTCTCCTTGCCGGTGGATGAGCTTCGGATTTAAAGAAGCGGTTTCATTTGAGCACCTGGATAGTGATATCCACATGCACAATCAATGCACGTCCAACCCATCTTCAGCCTGCGCCCTGTCCCTTCCAGTCCGCAATAGAATGTCCCGCAACTGCATCCAATCAAGTCGAGGTGAGCCATCGACACTTAGAGGCAGGTAGTCCATATGGACCACCTCCAACCCAGACAGTTTCCCTTTGGGTGGCTTCACAGGATGGTCATATTTCCGTTGTTTAGCGGGGACATCAGTCCCGCCATCAGACCCCACCCTCGTACGCTTGGGCCGGAGAGGGGTGGAGGTCTTCCCATCTTCTTCTGACACTCGGCTAACCACCGCTGTCTGTTGCACCGTTTCCCCCACCTTTCGAGAATCAGACTTTTTGTTGGGGGTATCTTGTTGTTGATTCAATGTTGTCGCAAGAGACTTATTGCTTGGCATAATCGATGCAGGATCCCTCAAGGCTCGGCTGGCAGTGGTAAGCGGCGCTCTTACAATCATACTCGCATCTCGTTCGCGAGCAGGGTCGATTCCAGGCCGCTCCGATGATCGGCAAGAGGTTTCATTGTGACCCCGGACTGCTATTTTCACGTCATTGAGCACGCGCGGTATTGCAATAAGGTCCATTCACTCACGGCCCCAAGTATTTGTTTGTTCTCTTGAAGTACTATGAGCAACCTTCGCCTTGGACTGCTTTGAGGCAGATCTTGAGGGGAATTCTGTCGCATTCGGCTCTCTCGAAAAGGTTGGAGCAGCCCAAGCAATAGGATCGTGCTCCACAGTGCCAGGGCTTGAACCATGTGCCTTATTCACAGGTTCTTGAACCTTGTTGCCCAAGTTTGCAGGAGTAGCGAGACGGGACACACGCACACCCTGGGTTCCCCCTAGCAGGCCATTTTCATGTACAGGCGATGCAGGGGGTTCGGGTTCGTTCTCACCGGGGACAGCGTGGGCGGGAGGCACCGCGGAGCCACTCAATAACACATGGGTCTGCACATCGTCCCCCTCGAGTACACCAAGTTGCAATCCGGATGGTTCTTGGACAACAACATCTTTCAAACGGCTGCCCTTTCGTTGATCGTTTGGTATTGATATCGTTTGAGCGGGCTTCACATCACTTGTTTCCAGAACGCAGTCCCCATCGAGTGGCGACACAATGGACATCGCAACATCAGGAGCGGAATGGTTATCATTGAATGGGGACGATCTATCCCCGTCATAATTTGTTTCCTCGTCATCAAGATGAGATACCGATGGGGATTTGCTTCCATTGTCAGGAGGGAACGCATTTAATCGGTCTCCTGACTGAGCAATATAAATGGCCTGCGAGCTGTCCTTTGGTTGAGATTTGGATTGGGACTGAGATGCGGCAACGGAAGTGTCTGAATTGGGAACTAAAATTCGTGCTGGAACACCAGCCACAAAGTTTACTGGTGTCGGTTGAGGAGGCCGGGGCACTTTGCGGACAACGTGTTGGTGGTGGGCAGAAACCATCGAAGATTCAGGGATCTGGGCTAAAGAAGAAGGTGGCGGTGAAGAACCAAGTAATGACGGCTGTTTCCGCGCTGGTGTGGATGGTGGGGGCGAGGTCTGGGCGTCCCGAGGGCTGCTATGATTTGAAACATCGCCGGGTTGTGAGGCAGCGGCGAGAACCTGTTGAGCTTCGGTTGGGGGCCATTCTATTGGTGTGGCAGACCGACACGACTCCTCATCAGTAGAAGAATCGACATCCTCTAACCCTGTCACAGAATATTAGAGTCCAGCTTAGCGGGGCATCGGCATAGCTTACCTTGGCTGGCTTCACGCACGGGCGATTGTGATTTTCTTAGAGTCTTGCCCTTGATGATATCCTCTCCAACAACTGTAGAGTCCTTAAATGGTCCCCACAGCACCCTGGGGATTAGAAAACACTCACTAGCCATGTTTTTAAGGACCAGAGCAACTTGTTCTGTCTTGTCTTTTAATGCAGGGTCTTTTGAGATGCTCTGTGGTTTGGACATGTCAATATCATAACACAAGAGACAGAACATAGCTCACCCGCCAGGAATTCTCATATTTCACCACAAGACTCTCCACGCGATTCTTGGGAGCCCGTTTCTTCGGGCCATCCGCGGAAGCCACTTTCCGCGCCGTCGGCTTGTAATGCTCAGAGGCAAGCTGTATCTGCTGCAGCTGGTTCGACTTTGGTGCCTCCAAGCTTATGTCCTGTGCTTCTCTATCCATCTTTCGCTGCATCAAAATGTTCCTAGTGCCATATTGAGTTTTATGCACAAGCCTACATGACTACAACACACCCGTCCCCGCCCGCCACACACAAACCCGCTGTCCAGGCAGATATGTCAGGGATTTGAGACACCGGCTTGGGGTTGCCAAACACCCCCTCACCGCTGCTGCCTACAAGTGCGAACGCATCGCAATCCATTGCGAGCTCGGCGTGCAAGGTCATTTTTGATTTGCCAACGATGGGTATCCGCGAGAGAAATGGTCTGAATTTTTGGATAGTGATAATGGCTGTCTTGCTTTGTGTGATTCGTTTGTTGTTGAGCCTAGTGGAGCAGGATGTCTATGAAACTCGCGCCTCACACTGCTATGCTCACTTGTTAAAATCCGCTACAGCTTCCTTGCTGAATCGTATAGGCATGTGGTAATTCTTGTCAGAGATCACTGCCCATATATACGCGTCCTCGGCTTCTGAGCCATATGTTAGGAACTGGCGAAAGTTGGGGTTAGGTTGACGCGACTGGGACGCGATGCAAGCAGCCACACCTCTATTAACTGGACTTTTTTTCTTTTCGATGCCTTTGGGATACTAGGGAGTCGTGCGCCGAACTGTTCCCCGGTTGAGATGAGATAGTCGGATAGCCATGGGAGAATTGAATCCGCCATCCCCAGTAGCTACGAATTGACGAGGAACGCGACAAGGTTTTATGTAATTACATAGAGCATCACTTATCTGAAGCAGTGGCTCCAAACACTTGAAAACAGAAGCACCGTGGCCAACCATGGAGAAAGTGGGCATACTTACTATAGACTTAGTATCCTGTACTAGACGTGACTGTGGTACAGAATGTATTATACGAGTCCAAGGTTATTCTGGGATGACGAATCCCCTTGACGTGTATTGAGAGCCGCATAAGGCTTAGCGGGGGAACGAAAAGGCAGAACAATCTATCTACCCTTGGAACAAATACTTCGGAGCGAAGCACCAGCGTTCAAAATCCCGGGTCGAGGACCGAGAGAGGAATACAACTAGTGTACGGCATGTCACCGAATAAATAGAAGCCCGTGATGATGAGGCGATCCCCAGCGTCCAATGAGGGGGCCTTGCAGGTAGACACGAGGGCATGTATATTCAGCACCAGGGCTGCCCTAGCACCCGGGGTAGGCCTACCGTCTCGGAGCGAGGGCGGCGCCGAGGAAGCATGGTCTGGTGTTTGAGGCTTGAGATTAGGGGATGCGTTTTCGGCTAGTGTTGGGTCGGCGCTGGACGTGAGATTGACGGGGAATGCTGAATACAAGCCATGCGTCGGTTGAATAACAGTACCATAACGCTGCACCTCGCCTCGACATTGGAGAGCGATGACAAAGATGAGGTGTTGACAAAGCTGGGCCTTACATAAAAAGGTGGTTGCGGGATTGAGCGACAACTCTAACATACGGACAGCCATCATCTAACATCGTATTGGCCTAACAGGTACGTATTTACAGGATTGTTTGCGATTAAAAACAGACAACGGGGGCCCAGTCCTGGAAAGCGAGGAATACAAGCGAGAGAGAGAAAAGGGAAAAAAGAACAGGATAATAATGGATGGGAGAAGAGAAGAAAAAAAAAGCTCCTAATGGACATGCGGCTGGGAGGGTTTGAGGGGTCATTCTTTTTGGGTGGATGGATCTGGCGCTGCTGAATCATTGTTCAGCTCAGCGGAAGCGTCAGGTTTTGTGACCTCTTCCGGATGCGCACCATTATTGTTTACCGCTGCATTCGGGTGTGCGGCACCCGGCGGCAACAACTGCGCCTGGCTGAGTGCTGCTCTGAGGGCAGCGTTTTCGACGCGGAGCTGATCGACAAGAGCACGACACTCTTCCCAGCGACGATTGGCTTCATCTGCGGACGCAAGGGCGGCATCGAGGAGCTGGGAGCGGGACTCGAGGGCCTTGACATGCCTGTGGGGAGAGATCAGATGAGCGAAAAGGCAAGTGAGCGGACGACTGACTGATCCCGGCGTTCTCGGAATGCGCGCTGTGCCTTTCTGTTCTGTTCTGCGCGCTTGCTGGAGCTCAAGGCCCGACCTGCTGCCGAGTTTGGGGGTGGGGACTGAGAATGCTGCTGGTGTGGGGTCAGGCTGGGGGGGCTGGGTCTGGTTTTGGGGGGATGCCGCCCGGAGTGTAGTCTGTGGGAGCGTACGGGTAGCCGGGGGGAAGCTGAGCCTGCATTGGATGCATGAGAGCATGGGGCGGGGGTAGGACGTGCTGCATGGGTTGTTGTGGTTGTGGGGGTGGCTGCTGTGGCTGATCTGTTGGGGGCGATTTGCGTTTGCGAGTTGAACGGGTAGCGGGTGGTGTTATTGGAGGAGGATCTTCACGGAGCCGCATGGTATGTACGGCGTCCTGGGCCTGTTGTTGAGCTTGAGCCTGTTGCTGCTGTTGAGCTTGTTGTTGAGCTTGCTGCTGCTGGCCATTGGGTGAATTTTGAAAGGAGAGCATTGGACAGACTTTCTTTTCCAAGATTGCCGAGTATGACTAAGTCGATGAGTAAGGTGTGACCGTCACACTCCTCTTTATTTTATACTCCCTCGGCAAAGGCCGGTCATCCGTGGGAAAAACATTCAGCAGACCCATCTCCTCGTTTGACTTTGCACCACTTCCCCCGTCTCCGTTTGCCTCCCATGCCCTCCACAGAGGCCTCCTCCTCCAGGCAGTCCCTCCGTCACCGTCTCTTTTCGACCCCAAAACAAAATGACTCCCCTCCTCCTGGTATTTTGTTTCGTTTTATTTTATTTCGTCCTTTATATATTCATCCATCGTCCCAGTCGACGACCCAGACAGAGAACAGGGCTCCCCTATCCACCACTACCCTTTCTGGCACCCATAAGCGCGCCCTCTTTTATCGTCGTAGTATAAACAAATCTTCTTCCTCAGACCCCGCCTTGTCCTCCTCCACCACCTCCCACTCCATTATCAAACCAAATACAAGATCGACACGTCCAAAACCTTCCTTTCTCTCTCGCGTTGTGCACAGAGTCGTCCCAATCCCCCCACAGGACATCGTCATGGGCAAAGACGATCCCGCTCCAAAATCCCCAGGCTCGCCGCCCCCCATTGCCCTCAGAGAACTCGCCATCGTACCCCAGTCTGATTCACCTCCCTCGAATACCAGCACTCCTCCCTCACACTCTCCTGACAAGGTTCCTGGCCCACCAGATCAATCACCCGCTCCACAAACAGCTACACTCCCTCCTCCATCCCCTGCCGACTCGGAGGTTATTGTCCCCCACCCCAAACACCCATCTTCTCCCTCCAGATATCACTGATGGCGTCACTTCCGGCGCCGTCCAGCCCCCTGGATCGACCGGCGATCAAATAGTCAGGACTGCTACTCATGACACTTGCGACGACTCTGATCGCACAAGTTATACTGATGATGATGTTGACGACAACCACATGCACGAGGACGAACAAGCTGAAGAAGACTCACTTAGGCTCAACGGTGGCTCGGGCATTCCCATTGGTCCAGTAAGTCCCCGCGTCCTATTCGCTTGCCATGTCACTCATCTGTCACCAGGATGGTATCCCAATGCCGCTTCTCCCCCCCATTTCCCCCAAGCACGTTGGCCGCAAATGTCTTGTACTCGATCTCGATGAGACCCTCGTCCACAGCAGCTTCAAGGTAAGTAAATAGTGTTGCAAATCCACGGATGTTGACTCGGTCGCTCCCAGGCTATCCAGCAGGCAGACTTTATCGTGCCCGTCGAGATCGAGTACCACTGGCACCACTTCCATGTCCTCAAGCGTCCTGGTGTGGACAATTTTCTCAAAAGAATGGGTGAGATATACGAGGTCGTCGTCTTCACCGCCAGTCTCAGCAAAGTACGTCCACAACCCTCCGCCCTCTACCCTGCTCACCGCACTCCAGTACGCCGACCCCGTGCTTGACAAGCTTGACATCCATCATGTCGTGGCACATCGACTATTTAGAGAAAGCTGCTTTAGCCATAAAGGCAATTACGTCAAGGTCAGCCTACCCCATACCCGTCTTATACCTATTGAACCTCTCCCCCAGGACCTATCTCAGCTTGGGAGACCTATCGCAGATACCATCATCCTTGACAACTCTCCCGCCTCATACATTTTCCACCCAAATAATGCCGTCCCCGTCTCCTCGTGGTTCAACGACCCACATGATGCGGAGCTGACGGACCTCATTCCCTTTCTCGCCGACTTGACCTCTGTCCCCGACGTCCGCGGCATCCTGGACAGCGCGCGCTAATCACCCACTCACGTAGCCATCACCATCATATACCCACGCCCCATCCGGCGTATACCCGGATCCGGAAATGACATCTATATCTGCCATCTGCTGTACATAGTGTACCTCGCCCCCGCGGCGTACCGTCCACTCTCGTTTGGTTGCTGTCCGCTCTCTGCATGCATTTAACTTATTTCTGGTACATCTCTTGCACGGGGACTCTGCTCGCTGTCATCAATGCAACTGCACACCTACACTTTCCTGTACTCTTTTCATTATCATTCATGCGGTTACGAAATGCAACGATGTTTTAAATATCGGTACTGGCGTGATTTTGTGCTCAGCGTTTGTTGTATTGGTATTTTCTGTTACTGTACAGGCACGAATTTCACATCTACTTGTGATTGAATTCGGAGGCTAAAAAAATCTCACGGTCTCTTGAGTATGGCCTCCCAAAAACGAGGTATATACGTTTGACATTGTGCAGCCCGACGAGTGCTGACACTTCCTAGCAACATCCCAGGGTTAAATCCTACCTCGCAGCCTACAACATCCTCTCAGCACTCGGATGGGGGTACATCCTCGCGCAAATACTCAAAGTACAGAGCGACACCCGGCGTATGAGCGCGTAGGGGTACAGACAGTGGTTGTACAGAGCTTTGCGTGCTCGAATCCTGCATGTTCTCCTCGGCTGGGTACGCAGTCCGCTTCCCACTACCGCCATGCAAGTCTCCAGCGCCTCTTCCTCGTCTGGGGCGTCCTCCAGCCCTTCCCGTGGTGGGTCCCAAAGTCCGCTCCCCGCACATCTACTCACATCCTGCAGGTCCGCACAAACCCACTGTTCACGTCCATGGTCTTTGCGTGGTCTGCGACCGAGGTCATCCGCTTACTCCTTCTACGCGTGCACCCTACTTGGGAGCGAGCCCCGCGCTCTGCTGTTCCTCCGCTACACCACTTTTTACGTCCTGTACCGCTCGGCGCGTCCTCTGAGGCCTTTCTTATGTTTGCCACCCTCCCCACGTCCTTCGCGACATGGGCGCCCGCCGACTTTGCTCGCGCAGCACTCTTCGCGATCTGGTGGCCAGGTGTGCACTGTTCTCATACATCATATTCCATACTCACTGCATCCACTAGGCCTGTACGTGATGTACACTCATATGATCGTACAACGCCGCAAAGTGCTGGGGGTCCCACAACTCAAAAAAGGCAAATTAATTATAGGATCATATGTGGCGGTTATTAATGCTCGGTGAAAATCCAACCCGTGCGCCATTGCTGTAGTCGTAGGTAGAGTACCCTGCCACGATATCAGCACGTTGCACGGCACGGAATAGAACGTACATGATTTAAGGAACTCGTCTCCTGGTGGTCAATATCATCAGATGCAGCCTCTATAACGTCGTTCGACGTACCAACGATGGCGAGGTTGGGTGGAAACTGGCCATCGGTGGATATGATCCCGCCCACGCAATCACTGGAGACCGCGCTGAGTATATTCACGAGACACGATGGAAATACATACCCAGAACCAGCAGCAGTTTGCCCTAAGTTGCCAATGAGTACTTTTCGGGGATGACGCAACAAAACTAACCTAGGTTAAAATCAGCCAGTGAAATTGAGAAGCGTTTCCCGCTGAATGAAAACGCAATATCGAGATTCGTCGAGGAGCAGGGGTATGTATAAAACCCGGGACCATACTGTGTTGCTGGCGTGCACCGGAAATCTGACACTGTTCGGACTATTCACCCCAAGTCTTTGATGTACTCACCATTGCGTAGAATCGTTTCGCCACCTGGTCAGGCATATAGATGAATGTCGTACCCGTGTCAATGGCCTACTAACAATCAAGGCAAAACGCGGAACCGGGGGCCTAGCTTTGACGCACCGCTATTAAATTTGTTGACAGTACCAGGGCCTGATTGACCACCAAGGCGTCCATGGTCACGGACCAGTAGGTCTGGATGCGTTTCAGCACGCTCCGCAAAAGCAGAGAATGGTGAGCAGACTTTGGACCTTACGGGAACCCAGGACATCACGCCCAATGACTTTGATGGATCATAGCAGCCTAGGCAAACCTAGAACAGGGCTTAATATTTAAGAAAAGACCAAGTGGGCACGACACCGACCTCGGAGCCCGTCTCACTGTCTCTTGCCAGATGGACGGAGAACATGGGGGCTGCGACCTTGCCTGTCCTGATGAGATTCTCGAAAAATGTGGGCTGGCTTGACTGGGAAATGGACCCAAACGCCATGCCGATGAGGCCGTCAGGAGGGAATCCGCTGAAGCCATCCAATTCTGTATCGACTGCGAGGAAGGTCTGCTCGTTTACTGATAAGCCTCCAATCGACACTACGTCTACCGCCAGAGTGCCCGATACGGCCCCAGACCCCTATGTACATGGATCAGGAGCGGGAAAGGCGGAGGAATAAAACACACGTGCATAGGTGACGCCGGACTCATGACCGGTGTTACGATACGTGGAGCTCTCGTCCGCGGCGAACTGGGTGTTGGTGCACTCTGGGCAGTTGACAGGGACCCAAAGGTCGGCGGAACCGGTGTCAAAATCGACTGTGAGGTTCTGTGCAGGTGTTCCAATGGTGATGGTTCCATAGTATAGGATGTCCTCATCCCCAGAGATGAAGTCCTGCAGCGGCAGGACGCCTGTACCAAATGGAATGATGATGAGCCGTTTTTGAGGTGTTCCTCCTTGGTGCCATTTTGGAGTCAGCAGATGATCAGGTATAGTTTGGTTGGGTGAGAGGCCGATGCCTTGGAGCCAGTCTGCGGCGCGCTGGTACTTTACGAGAACGCTGCGAAGCTCTTTGTTCTGTGAATGCGGGTGAATATATGCGTGAATGGGCGATTTATTTCACCTACCGCGTAGACTGGGTCAAATATATTTGTACTTAGGTGGGGGGATCCAATGGAGAAACTGAATGTAGCTAGGAGAATAAATAAGGCGGTGATGTGGAAATTAGACATGGTGGTAGTAGTAGCAGGAGTCATGACCCTGATCTACATATCTTTCGTTATTCGCGGAGTGTCAACGCTAAACCGAAATATGGCTGCCAGGCGCCAACTCTTTAGTTTTCAACTTTGACTACACTTTCAACCACCACATTCGTTATACATATTCAACACCTAATGTTTACTGCCCGTATATTCGGCGGGCTCGTCCTCGCCACCGTCGTCATCGCGAACAACTCGTATCTCCTCCAGGACGAGCTCATCGGAGAATCCTTTTATAGCGCATTCAAGTGGGAGACGTTCGACGATCCTACCCGCGGACGCGTCAATTATGTCGATCAAGTCACCGCCAGAAACACAAACCTCTCCTCAGGTCATTTTCGTCGCGTGACGGGGCCTGAATTAGCTCACCGTTTCATATAGTCTCGCTCAATGGAAACTTTATTATGCGTGCCGATGCATATCAGGTAGTCCAGCCTGGCGCCCGAGGGCGAGACAGCGTCCGCATCACGTCCAATACCGCATATGATGAGGCTATCCTCGTCCTTGATCTGGCCCATATGCCAGAGGGTTGCGGTACCTGGCCAGCGTGGTGGACGTTGAGCAAAGCAGGCCCGTGGCCGCACGGAGGTGAAATCGATATCATTGAAGGTAAATTTCTTTCCATTACTTGTCGTCTAGTGCTTGACCCTCTACAGGTGTCAACACAGCCACCGCGAATCGCGCATCCCTCCACACGACTCCAGGTTGCACTGCAAGTCCCTCTCGCCAGCAGACAGGGTACGTTTTCTAGTATCCATCACAGTCCATTCCTTACCCTGCCCCCAGAAAATGCATGTCCGGGAACTGCGACACCTCCGTCAATTACAACGAGGGGTGCGGCTCCTCTTTCAGTAAGCCCAACTCCTTCGGTTCCGGTTTCAACGCGTGCGGCGGCGGGTGGTTTGTCATGCAAAAGTCGCGTACCCAGGGCATCAGTGTTTGGTTTTGGCCGAGGAACGATTTGACCGTCCCCCAATCCATTTCCGGGGGCGCGGATACCCTCTCTCCACCGTCCTCGTGGGGACCCCCGGAGGCGAACTTCCCCGGCGATACCTGCCCCTACGACACTTACTTTGATGCCCACCAAATGATCTTTGATACGACATTTTGTGTGCGTCCGACCTCAATGTAGGTAGATGTCCTTCTCACCCTGTCATACTCCTAGGGCGATTGGGCTGGAAATGATTATGCGTCAAGTTGCGCTGCGTTGACCGGGGTTCCGCTCTGTCAAGACTGTATGCTCCTTCCTCGAACGAATGAATACTTACTCACATGATTTCCCAGTCGTTGATAATCACCCTGACGCATTCTTAAAGGCATATTGGGAGATCCGCTCCCTCCGTACATATACTCCTAAACACTCAATCACACTCTTTTCCTGATCGCTATAATATATTCACACCACAATAATCTATCATTTGCCAAGATTCTGAAAGTACACACCCCGGTTTACACCAGTATGTATGCGTGATCAGATGCTGTGCATTTGCCCCACTGTATTCCAGGAGAGTAACAGTGACTTGACGGACCTGGAAGCTATACCATCACCGTCAACTTAGCGAGTACTAAACGGACTGCGGTGCTCCTCCGTCTAGCTGATGGTCACCTCATCCTATTTCTAGTCTGCGGCGAAGTTACCTCGGGTGTTACGAGCGTGGACATTGGATAATAGCAATATTTATAGCGATGGATCGACATGGATCGACCCGCGAAATGTGCCCCGATTTTAGTTATTGGCATCATGGTTGTATTGACAAGCTTTTGACCTAAGTAATCGTATGCGCAGGTTCCGTGACCCCTTCTCGTTGTTTATTTCACAAGCCATTGCCTTGAGATTTGAATCAACGCGACGATCTTCCGACACCGCGACAACGTATACTAGTTCCTCCCGGTAAAGATGTACGGGACCCACCTCGCGACACCCACAAACGCAACTCAGGCCAAAGATAGGCTCTACGTTCAGCTTGCAGGTAGCCTTGGCCGCATGTCGAGGGCGATTTCCCAGACCGCCGATCTCTGCGAGCAGCTCCAGGTGGACTTGCACGCGATGAAGACATTCGCTGGTCTTGATGCAGCAAAGTGTGCCCCTTCCTGCGAGCGGCTATCTGTGCGCTGATCCAACGGCCCGTAGGTTTATGACAGTTGCATCCAAACTGAATGACGATGGAGAGAGTGAAGGAGCGGATCGACCTAGGAGCCGATGATTACATCGTGTATGGACGGTATCAATTTCTCATCGTCATTCGTTCACTTGGAAGCCCCAGGATTCTGAAAACGTTGTATAAACCGCGTTATGTTATATCTCCCACCGCTTATGGCTCCCATAAATGTTGATAGCAATGAGTATCCATGCTCGTACGATTATATTTTACTATACTTATCCGCCACCACTGACTACCACCCATTACATACTGTTTCTTCCATTTTCGCTTAATTTTGATAGTCGCGGTCCGCGGGAATCGTCGCATTCCTCGTGGGGCTGCGCTGCAGGGTGTCGATTATTTGGACCGCCATTGGTCGTCATCAACCACCTCTGAACTGATGAAATGGCCGCTGGAACTTCAGACTCTTTATTAAATAAACTACAAGATCCAAGGCAGTCGAAAATGACTATAATATTCCCCGAATCTCAGCCATCGTCTGGGTTCACGCCTGATGCTCCCGTGAAGCTATAAGGTCGCCACTTCATACCGGCTCATCTAGCCTCCGCAGGATGCGGTTCTTGGTCTGCGGGATCCTTCTTGTTCAACGATACACCACAATTTCCCCTTATTGCGCAGTACAGACAAATCTACTTATTTATACCTGAGCACTTCAAGTGAGGTTCCTCCTCCGATATCTGGCCAAAAATGACCCCTACCCGAGTCGAACGGATGACCTTGTGGAATAACCAAGTCTGGAATCACATGCTCTAATCCACTGAGCTAAGGGGCCATGAACACATAGCAAACACAGCCAATATGATGGTTGGCAATCTTTACTGATGCTCCAGTCTCCCGTGCCAGGGTCTGCAAGCACCAAAGCTGGATCCGCTGTCCCATCAAACGCTCCTCCCACTTAGGCCCACCATATGAGTCTCAGAGCTGGCATCTCCTCGGGCAAAACTCGAGCAGGGCTTCTATGGACAGCCCGCGCAACGCATGCTACCACGACCATGAGACCAAGCTCAAAAACCTACTTCTGCGCCGGTGCTACGAATGAGAAATGGGAATCTGAATCCATATCCTCAATGTCCACGCGCCTAATCTTCACCTACTGTAATTTCACTTGTTGGGTGAGAAGCTAGGATCATATGTTCTCCATTCGGCCCGAGTCCTCGTCGGTCTATCCTTTGTTTCTATACCGGTTCTGGGCTTGAGGTCATGATGGCGTATTCGTACGGGAAAGGTAATCCAAAGGAACCCCCTACGATCCTCAGGACCTCGACATATTTCCGGCTTGCAGCAACAAGCTTCCGGCGCAGGGTGCTCGTCCACGTGGCTATCCCGGACGTTTTATCCTTTACCTTGACTCCCTCTTCACCCAGCACTTGCCATTGGCTAGAACCTGAGACATCTACGCATGGACCGTATTCTCCGAACCCTTTTGTGTGATCGGTGACGACCGCCACACCAGCGTAGGATCACAAGATTCCATGGTGTGTGCGCCATCGGTGTACACAAGGTGCCCAATCAACCTCCAACACTGGTCCCAAGGAAAAGAAGCGCCAATAGGTGAATTATCTGAAACACCTGCCCGTCGCCCAAATAGCATTTGGCTGTTCGTTCCTCAGGTGACTATTGCCAGCGCAATCCTGGTGGGGCCCTAGGGAATAAAAATTCACCATACCACACAGGGGAAACGAAGATGGCGTCTTTATCCGCAAGGTACCCAGTGCCGGAGCATATGGCTCCATATTTTCACCTGCGTCCTCGTGGCGCCCTGGACTTGTTAGTGGTATAAAGTCACATAGATCAGTGTAATGCTATCCTTAACTTGCCATGCTTTCTCGGCTTCTTCTCCTCGCCTTGAGTGTGGCGATCACGTCCGTAACATTTGTTTCTGGACTAGGGTCGTCCTGTAGTGCACCCCTCGGCGCGGGTACCGCTGCTGCAGGCGACGCGTTCTGGTTACAAGGGATCAAACATCAAGGAAAGTCCGCATTCAATGCGAATCCAAACTCGTACCAGGTGTTTCGGAATGTGAAGGTACGCGCCCCTAAATTTCAATATGAATCAACCTCCCATGTAATCGATCAATAGGATTTCGGTGCCAGAGGTGACGGAGTTACCGACGACACAGCTGCTATCAAGTATATCTCCATTTTTATGCTAAATGAGATGAGTTTTAATACGATTCAGTGCTGCAATTACATCTGGTGGCCGCTGTGGAGGAGGCGGGTGCGAATCTTCAACGTTTGTATATTTTTCTTACACTAGGTATTGGAATTAACGACTCATTCTGCAGAGTAACTCCTGCTATTGTCTATTTCCCCAAAGGGTGTGCATACCTTCTCGCGGAATTTAACGTTTCCCTCATATAGTGAGACAGAACATATTTGGTTTCGGCTCCCATCATCCCATACTATTACACTCAACTCATTGGAGATGCTCGCTCTCCCCCAACACTTCTTGCCGCTGCGTCATTTAGCGGGATGGCCGTGATTGGTCAGTTCTGTTCCTACTAGTAGTCTAAACATTATTGCTCACAACGTTCAGATGCGGACCCATATATTCCCGGAGGTGGAGGTGCACAGTACTACACCAACCAGAATAACTTGTTTGTCATGAACTATTCATAAAAACATATCCTTATCGCTGTACCCCAGCTTCCGATCAGTCCGCAATTTCGTCATTGATGTTCGACGGTAATTTGTTTTCCTTCCCTTCCCTTATATAGCTGACCCATTCTTCTAGCGTACCTGCCACGAATTCCCAAGGGACGGGTATTCATTGGCAAGTCGCTCAAGCTACATCCCTCATGAACATTGTCTTCCAAATGTCAACCGCAGCCAATACTGCCCACCAAGGTAGATACATCCTCATTTCCCTCGCAACGTAGCTGATTCGTACCCAGGGATTTGGATGGAGAATGGGAGGTTTGAATACATTCGTCTTCCATGCGAATTAAATCTAAAATGACTCCCAGTGGTGGCTTTATGGGGGACATGGTATTCAATGGAGGTGTGCTCTTATTTATACACTCAGACTTGAATTTACCTCCGCTCAGGGAAATTTGGTATCTGGGTTGGAAATCAACAGTATGTTCCCGCGCTTTAGCTGTAGCCCCTACTTGACTTTATAGATTCACCGTCCGCAATATCACGATCAATAACGCCAATACTGCTGTCTTTAGTATTTGGAACTGGGGTAGATGTTCTCCACCACTCTTTTGGCAATATCTGACTTTTTTCTCATAGGGTGGACGTTCCAGGGAATTAATATCAATAACTGCCAGGTCGAGTTTGAGGCTTTCAAGTGTGGGTAAATCATCTGATTAACGACCATGTGTAGGTTGGATTCGACCTTTCGACGGGTGGTACCACACAAGCTACACAGGTACGTCTTTTTGGTCATTGATAGACCATATTGCTTATAATTCCAGACTGTCGGGGCCGAAGCCATCATTGATGCTGTTGTCGTAAACACCCCCATATTTGTCCGCAGCTCAACGCCTAGCAACGGGAGATTGAGTGGATCTCTTGTTATTAACAATGCCAAGCTCACCAACGTCCCCACTGCCGTTGGAGTTGTTGGAGGTGCCGTGGTTTTGGCTGGTGGAACGACAACGATCGCGTCTTGGGGCCAGGGAAACGTATACACTGGCACCAACCCAACCGGGAGATTCACTCAAGGGAGCATATCGGCCGCCAATAAACCCTCCGTGCTTCTCGATAGCAGCGGCAAAATCTTCGGGAAGACACATCCCCAATATGCTAATTATGCTGTCAGCCAATTCGTCAGTGTGAAGGATAACGGTGCAGTGGGTGACGGAAATACGGACGACACCGCGGCTCTCAAAGCTATATTCGCGAAGGTACTGACCAAGCCTAGTATAACACCCATATCTAACTGCTTTCTTCTAGTTTGCTGGCTGCAAGATTATTTTCTTCGACGCTGGTACATATGTCGTCACCTCAACAATTACCATCCCAGCAGGAACGCAAATAGTCGGCGAGGCTTGGTCTGTCATCGCTGGAAGAGGCAGTGCCTTCCAGGACTTCAATAACCCTCAAGTTGTGGTGAAAGTTGGCGACACCAACTCTCAGGGAATCGTTGAGATTACCGACATCATATTCAGCACCATTGGCCCAGGTTCGCGCCCCCTGTTGATGCATACAACATTCTCACTATCATTGTAGCCGCGGGAGCTATTGTGGTTGAATGGAACGTGAAGCAGCCATCAGGCCAGAACGGAGGCGCTGGTATGTGGGATTCGCATATTAGGTGAGCGCACTATCAAAATGATGGAGGAGATACTAAATGATGGCCCAACACAGGCTCGGAGGATGTGAGGCCTGTTTCCCCATTTATGCTGTAACTCTTGTTGAACGCTAAATCCCGTAGCTGCTGGGACCAAACTAGAGACGGCACAATGCCCATCCAGCGGCGCTGGAGGTACTACGAACTGCTTTGCTGCATTCCTTGCCCTGCACTTGACACCTGCATCCACCGCGTATTTGGAGGTATGCCTTAGTTTATACCGACCAACCCAGGCTCATAAATATTACAAGGGAACATGGGTCTGGCTGGCTGACCACGACCTTGATGGAAATGGCTCTTCCCAAATTTCTCTATATTCTGGTCGTGGAATTTTGTCCGAATCGGCTGGACCTGTCTGGATGATTGGAACTGGTATGTATTGCTATTACCTTTCTAAATCTTGTGACTCAAAACTCCTTCAGCCGGCAAGACCATTTCTCCTTTTTCTGACGCCAAGGGCTGATAAAACGATTGAATGAAGCTGAACATCATGTGTTATATCAATACAGCTTGGTCAACGCGAAGAATCATTTCATGGGCTTAATACAAACCGAGAGTGTGAGTGTTCCATTTCCCCATTCATACACGACTCTAATATTCCGTATAGCCTTATTTCCAACCCAACCCTGTTGCACCAGCCCCCTTCATTATTAATTCCTCATTCAAGGACCCGACATTTAGCGGCACCGCTACCTCAGCTTGGGGCCTCCGCGTGGTAACATCAACCGATATTATCGTCTTTGGTATGGGCTTGCACCACGCGTCTTCTGCGACATCGGATATTCATGGCTGTCATTTTAGGTGCTGGGCACTACAGTTTCTTTACAGTATGTTTCACAATCTCTACCTTGAATGAAGCTGATGCAGCAGCCAATAGAATTACGGCCAAGCATGCCTGACGGGTAGTACATGTCAATCCCAAATAGTCAGCATCGACAGCACGTCCTCGGTTCACGTCTACAGCTTGTCGACCGTCGGGGTCACTTTCCAGCTCAGCGTCGGCCAGAATGGAATCATCAACCAGAGTAATAATCCCGACGGCTTTGCTTCCACGGTTACCTCCTGGAGTCAAACTTGATGTATTTAATCTGTATCCCAATTTTCGCTTCCAAGATGTAAATATATATCAAACTCAATTGTTTTTTTTTAAAACCTGCCGATGCACAACCGTCCTCATCTGAAAATGTCAGGCGTGCACTTCAGCGGACAAAAGCGTTCGTCGCTCACAATTCCTGCTAAATTTCACGTACGAAGTCATAAGTAAATCCTGAATCTTGTTTGCAAGCTGCGGATGGTCCTCGCACTCATTTCCTCACCAATGAAACAATCAAAGCCACTTGAGGATTTATAGTGTGTATCGCGTAGCAACATTCTGCTGCGACCCCACATCATACGCCGATTTTTAGACAAGTTCCGTATTTATTCTCCAACTTGCTTGTGCGGCCACACACTTCCGCACTATTCAAACGCGATAAGAAGGATGTCGGGCTATTGGGATCACACACACTTAACCCACCCTCTTCCTGATGCATCCACAACCGGTGCTGTCTAGATTGTACATATCCGAGACTGAATACAGGGGCGCAGGCGGCAGTGATGTAATTCTGGCAAGGTACGAAGTCGGCGGCTTTGTGGCGCCTGCCAGCATGTGATGCATTGGCCTATCCATTATACGGGAATGCGGTCCCCCGCAGAACCGAACCGTGGAATCTGCAGCTGTATATAACATGAGATGGGAAGGTCATTACTAGTACGATTCCACTTACTATGCTTCCCCAGCTTTTTGCCCTCTTTCTGGCCTTGTTCGCCAGCTCCGTCCAAGTAGCCATCTCTGCGACACTCCCAGCGCGTGATATCAATCCGCGAGATGATAACCTTCCAGCGCGCATTCCATACATATTTCCGCCACCTGGAACAGACCCAGTCAGCCATCCCTTTTACTCAAAGTTTTAAGCGGCTTCAACAATAATTCCACCAGGTAGCGGACTCTATTCGTGAGCGTAGGACAAATGGTACACTCCTGGACTTGGACGGAGTCCTGTGCGAATCATAACAGTGACCGTAAACGATATTTATTGATTTGCGTTTGCCAGGTTAAACGCTCCAGCTGTAGCCTCCAGCTGGAACGATTTCTTCGGCGTCATTCGGGATAACAATACCCTCCCAGGCCAAATGCGCGAGTTGTTTGTGAGTCATTGATTTCGTACCACTTCGCCTGATTCGAATCCATACTAGATATTACGAATCGCCGTCCTCAATAATGCATCTTATGAATGGTACAGTAAAAGTCTTGTGGGGGACCTTTTCCAGTTTACCCACCTGTTATGTAGGCTCCAGCACGAATCCGTGGGCCGATCAGAAGGCCTAACCACCGAGCAATTACTCACCATACGATTTACACCGGCGTTTTCGGAAGATCCAAATGTTGTCAAAGTCCTTGGTCCTTCTTTGACAGCCGCAATGCTTTTCACAGATTGGATCACCAAGAATGTACACGTCCCAGACAATGTATTTGCGGGACTTCAGAAATTCCTCAACAACCAACAACTACTGGAGGCCACGGCAACAACAGGGGGATATAACCTCGTCAGCAGACTGGTTGTTGCACTGAATGTCGATGCTAAAATGAATGTACCTGTACCCATTCCGAAATAAACACTTGTGGTTGTCATTTCATTTAATTCAAACGACTACAGTGGCTACAAAAAAAAGGCAAAACGATAATATAGTAATATAGACTGTGGTATAGTTGTCAAGCAAGAAGGAATAGAGTAGATGATCCAGCAGTTGGAGTGATGGTATATACCTCACGAGGTCCCTAACACCAGGGGCTTGAACCTATAATCGTAGAGAAGATGCGATAGATCTGGCCACGGAAGCACCCCGTTGGGAGGGTGCGACGGACGCATGACGGGAGGGTCCATTGACGCAAATCGTGATGGAGCGATGGAGCCATGACGCTGTTGCTCCCAAAGCTTGTCTTTTGCTTGAATTTCAATATTCTCGAACGGAGCGGTCTGGTCGAGCTTGACGCAGTCGCGGGTTCCCAGGACAAGTAGCTCGAAGAAGAACGAAGCTGCTGCACGTCTTGAAGCCTGCGTGATTCAGTAGTTAGCCACGAATTCCCCCATGAGAAGGTAGATTATATCAACCTTGTCAGCCATCTTGCGGAAGCTGAGCGTTTTGGTTTCGGTCTCCATGTCGGCAACAGGCCGAAGTTCTTTCCTGATAATACCCAGTGCTTTGACGGTATTCCTGCTGTATCCTTTGCCATCATTATCGGCACCTCGACCTCCTTTTCACCCTCTTGGGTTTGGCTCGAGGGCGGACATCGAACATGGCTATGGGACATTCTACATCCGCGTAAGTCTCGTCAACCTCTTCGAAGGGTTCGCCCTCGGGGGTTGGTGTGGACAACCGGCTGAGGTCTGATAGCGCTATAGACTTGGATCTAGTTCTGGGTAGTTGGATTTCGCCACCGGTGGCGGGTCCAAACTCGGGGACGGCAAGTTGATAGTCCTCAAGGG
Organism: Infundibulicybe gibba; assembly: GCA_015501065.1. Taxonomy (NCBI): domain Eukaryota; kingdom Fungi; phylum Basidiomycota; class Agaricomycetes; order Agaricales; family Omphalinaceae; genus Infundibulicybe; species Infundibulicybe gibba. The sequence goes on along the minus strand of JADNYI010000006.1, from coordinate 830,314 downwards.
GTTCAGCCTGGTCTGCGAAATCGAATCCACCCTCGGGACCGACACTTGAACGTCCTAGGGCTTCACTACCCACAGCAATGCTAGGAACAATGCTCGGTGCTCGACGAGGCAGCTCGAGGTCCTCCTCATCACCGAGCTCACTCCCATCCACGCGGGCGCGCTTGTTGGGTGGGTTTTCCGGGGTCGTAGCACGCCGCTTTGCGTTAGGCTTATTCAAGGGGCGCATGAACAATTCATTGAGTTCGGGGGCTAAACCTGGTGGTGCAGCACAGAAGAAGGTCCCGTTAGGTGTACTTTAGTTGGAAGGAAATGGGAGAGAGGGTCATCGCGGATTTCTAGCAAACGCATGACAACGGAAGATCGGGGGAGGAAGTGTTGTTCGGTGAGGATATCACTGACATCTTTGGCTACGGGTGCACCAAGGCCAGCGTTACGGCCGCGGCCGACTTTGGGCCCGGGCCCTTCTTGGAGTTCAGTAACAATATCGATGATTTGTTTCTTTTCCTTGGCTTTCCGTTTGCCCTTGAGAACCTCAACGGCTGGTTCGGGGACGATTCCGAGGTTTTCCTCTGGAGGGGGTGTGATGGGAACATCACTCAGGGGAGACGCTATCAATGGAATTAGTTTGTGTTGAGTGTAGAAATACTATTAGCTCACAGGCTCGGGAGGATGATCTCGTTTGACCAGGTGTCTTCTCTCGGTCGTCCGCAGGAGGTGGTGCATCAAAACCGATACCAAAATCGGTAAGATCCATGCCCCCCAAGTCGGGAAAGTCCATATCGACGTCGGCACCAAAGGGGTGTTCTGAAGCATCCCGGCTTTTGCTTCTATTTGAAAGAATATCCAGTTCCATCTCAACATCACCCTTGCCCATAATGTGGGAATCAATTGACTCCCGTCGGCTGAGGCGTCGCGGCCGACGCCGACGCTCTCGTCCACACTCATGTCGTCATTATTATCATTTCTGTTCCTTATCACTTGCGTGCATTGGCTCGTCGTCCCAACCTATACCGAGGTCAACGTCATTGAATCTTGCGAGCCGATTCCGTCGGAGGGCCCAATATCGAATGCGTCATTGAGGTCAAAGTGTTGGAGATCATCAGTTGTGCGGAGGGTAATGTCATCTATGTGTGCTTGGTGGTGGCCCTGGGGTGGTAAAGGACGATCTTCGAAGTCAATGTCCCTAAGGATATATTAGTTCGGGTGGCTATCGAACACAAATAGTATCACCAGTTAACGTCTGGTAATAGTAAGTCAAGATCCAGCCCCCGGCCTGCAGAGTAATGGTATTCTTGTTCACAGCTAATTGATCCTCTGTCATGTCAACAATTCCTGGCGGAAGGCCTAAATGGAGTGGTGAGATCAGGCGCATCCAAGTAACGAGGTGGTATAAGCATACCATTTTGATCTTCAGAAGTGCCTCATTACAATCATCCAGCAAATATTTAGCTTTTCTGCTATAGATCCTGACAACCCCCAGTAGAAGCTGACCGCTAAGCCGGAGTGCCATCACCTCGATTTCTTGGCCCATGATGGCATCTGCGAATTCGAGTCAGTTGGCGGGTATATGGCCGGAGTGATCTGGGGGGTACCGACCAACAGATTGTTCGATATCCGTCTGGAGGGTTTGTGTTTTGGAAAGCTTCCGTTCCATATGCGCGGCGAGCCATACTTTTCCTAGGGGCCCCCGCCGAGATAGGATAGTTTCAGAATAAAACTTGCATGAAAATGTCAGAAATCAGAAGCAATAGACAATAAAATGAGGTACCATGTAAGGAGATGTCGCAGAGAGAACGACAGAGAGCGCGGGGAGAGACCAAGAGACGCGTCTGTGGCCGTTGTTGATAGTCACACGGAAACCGGAGGCGAGGGCACTGCACGTGCAACCACAACCCAAATTCTTTGTTGACATCTATTGTCCAACGCCATCAAAAATATCCCGCCGCCGGTTCGCGCTTTCCCGACTGAAGCTATCCTCCATGTTGTCCGCGTCCCATACACCCTTAAAGCATCTGTGGTCTCAGGTGCCACGGACACTACCATACGCGCCAAAATGTTGTGCTGTTTCAGTCTTCAATTCTCGGCGTATGTCCCTACTCCGCCTTGATTTTTGGATTTTCGTTCATAATTGACAGTAAAAAGCACCCGGCGCCATGCGTCGTCGGTGGAGCAGCCTGGATCCTCGAGATCAAATCTACAAAATCAGCCATGGAAATTTAAGCCCGATTCCTCCCATCAACGGACAATGAATAGGACAAGCAAGGGCCGCTACACTATGCAAATCATGGCGGAGGCAGAAAAAGGGCGGTTCCCAGCGTGTTTGGAGATTGCCACGCAAATGAAATTGGAAGGCGTAGCTCCCGACCTAGCAACTTATAATGCCCTGATGTTTGCCGCCGCCCACGATGCGTGCTGGTTCGAGACATGGGCCATACTTGATGACATGTTACTGCTTGGAGTGAAGCCCACTGCTGCGACCTTCAACCATCTGATACATGTGATTAATTCGTTAGCGTCAGCTTTCCGCTTGGCTCATTACTTCTTACAGGCACAGCGACAAAAGAGCTCACCGTATCTCTGGAAGGTGGTGGAAAAGATGGAAGAATTGAATATTCCGCCAAATTCGGGAACGTTTACTCTTATCATCCAACGCTTTGTCGCCGATGGTAATCTTGAACTCGCGCTCCAGTATTTCCACGCTATGAGAGCTTTGAAGTTCGTACCAGAACTCCGCGCGGCTCAAAGCATGGTGTCGTTAACGGCCCAACAGGGCTACCCCCGGCTTGCAATAGACTTGGCAGTTTGGTTTGAGCAGAATTCAATACGAAGATTAGAGCATGCTGCATGGATGAATTGCCTCATCTCATCCGCTGATAACCTCTATGTGAGCAAGTCCGCGTCCACATCCAGTTCCAGAGTCTGATTTTGAGAAGGCAGATGGCGTGCTCACATGCTGGAAGATGGTTGTTGAGGATCTCAATCTTACCCCTGATGAAGGTCTTTGTGTCGCCGTACTCAACACAGCTGCTCGCCACGGCCTTCCCGACCTCGCCACCGATGTATTACGCGTTCTCAAATCTATGGGTGCCCCATGGAAAGAACATCATTTCGCATCTTTGATCGAGGCCTTTTGTCGGGACAAGCAGCTTAAGGAGGCCTTCATGACGCTTGAAATTATGCGAACAAATGGGGTTGAGCCAATCACTGGTACTACACTTCCCATATTAGAAAGTATCAGCAAGGATATCGACGCTGTGGACGCAGCCTGGACTATCATTGAAACAATTCACAAGGAAGCCAAACGCGTGGACGTCTCTGTCCTCAAAACGATTATTGAGGCATCAGTCTCTCTTGGGGATTTACAGCGAGCCATAGGGACATACAAAAGCTATTCCGAATATGGCGCCGTAGCTGACGTTGCAACATTTAACCTCCTACTTCAAGGCTGTATCACTGCTCGTCACCGGGGGCTTGGGGATTTATTACTTTCTGATATGAAAACTGCGAAAATCAAGCCGGACAAAGCGACTTATCAACACATGGTCGAACTTTGTTTAACACAAGACATGTATGAAGACGCTTTCTTCTATCTCGAGGAAATGAAATCCGTAGGGCATACTCCTGCGCGCCGAATCTACGAAAACCTTATCCTCAAATGCCACTCGCTGGGCGACCCCCGTTATAACATTGCCCTTGATGAGATGCGCGAATATGGATACGACTTATCACCGCAGCTGGCCCAGGAGATCAAACTGCACCGATCGCAACATCAACAAGGAGAGGAGAAAGACCGGGTAACACCGAAGGTTGGTATCAGTGGTGCAGCCCAACGGTTTGTTGAAAGCGGTGGTTTGGGAGTGCAGACATGAGTAGTATACTTTAATTAAGCGTGACCACCTTCCTTACTCTGGCAACATGCAATTGCTTGCTTAGCATTCATTCAATGATGTCCATTCAGTTCCATTGTGTCCGAATCACTTAGTCCTGATTCCGGTCAAGGTTGGTCAATTTTTTTTGAAATCAGGTAACATTTACAGGGTGAACAAAGCAGGATGAACGGGATACTGAGGAGCACGCAAAGACTGGACTATCTAGAGAGACCATGAAAGGCACTACACAAGCAGATGAGCCTGGGGACGAGGGGCAACTTAAGCTTGCAACAATATTGGCGAGCATCCATGATGTCATCACATTGATCACATGATTGTGGACGCATCATCATGCACGAATGAATCAGGTTATTATTATACATTCCACTGATGATCACCTTCTGCCTACAGACTGCCACCTACACTACTTCATAGGCACACTCCTTAGTGGAATCTGACTTGTACATGCAATCATGTCTTCAATTGACACCATAAATCATGAAAATGTGGTTGCACATGCAAAGGATGTCCTAAAACCAATAAAATGTGATTGGCAATTGGAAAAGGACCTTTCCTGCCCTGTCATACTTGGGTCCTGGTCATTATTACGCAAGGTTAGGCTAGTCCCTCAGGTCCAACATGAAAATTTGACCAAGCTCCTCTCATTCCAGCATCAGCTCAAGCACTGTAAATTTAATTTTCAAGTGCCTGTAAGAAATCATTCCTGTTTACCTCACTATTATCCCTAATTAATATCTTGAAGGGACATGCAAGGGGCATGTGCAAACTACCTCGATGCAACATCAGAGTGCATGCCTCTATCCAACTACTTCAGGAACATATTGAGGTGGCCCATTTATCTCGTGTACCACTTCCCTGCCCCATCAAAGGTGGGCCTGAGGTGTTGAATAAATCTACTGGTTAAATACTAACATTTTATTGTTGTTCCAGATTGCACCTTGACTTTTGCTCGCCCGAATCAGCTCATTGACCATTTTCATGACACCCACAAAAAGAGCCTGGAGAATCTTACCAGAGTTTCCTCTGGCTTGATACAGCAGTCTTGGCAACCATTTATTCCAACCATGTTGCCACCACCACCATTGCCCATCTGTGACTATGGTCTGCTAGGAGTGAAGGTTCCAAGATATCTGGTATCACCAGCATCAGGGACTAGTTCATTGGCACCCTTGCAGGCAGCAGGCTGGCAGGTGCAACCTCCATCTTTCCAGAAAAGGAGAATGGAGAAAAAGCTGATGAATATTGCTGAAGACATGGATGATAATCAACAGGGCCCAAGTGACTTTCCAACCCTCAACAAGGTTGGAAATGATTGCTCAATGAGTGCCATCATTTGGAAGAAGCCATCCCAATTCAAAACAGATGTTGCCCGACCAAGGAATATGGCTCTTTGGATCTCTCCTAGTGACCCACCTATCAGCATCCACTACAAAGTGTTTGCTGAACAAGTCATTCAGGGCCTGGAGGGAGAGAGAGATTAAATCCTGAACCTATTGATATATAATACTTGATATCTTAATCATTATATCCCTGTCCCATTCATACCAATAGTTTTCCAAGTCTTGCAATGTCAATATTTTGTTGCTTTCTTGTCAATTTGTTCAATTTGCTTCAAGCTGGAGTCACCATACCCCGATTTATCATACAGCCAAACAAATGTGTTTCTATATATGGCTGATCAATTCTAGTAGTGCATGTCCGCATTCCTTGAGAATTTTGTCACTGCCCTTGTGGACACGGGCGTAGCCCCGCGACTCGCGAGGGTTATGCTGCGACGCCCTCGCGATGGCAGGTCGGGCGTGTGGTTGAACGCACTTGCATGGTCACTTGTTTGTACATAGCTGCGAGTGAAGGACATTGGCCGACCTCGTGAGTCAAGTAATTTGGTTTTGTTGGCCCTTGCTGTCATTCGATTCTGTGTTATCACTTTGCACCATGACTGATGTCGTTGAATTGGCGTCGCCCCCTCCTCTGTCCTTCCCCGCAATACTACGCAACCCCGGCCTCACAAACCGCTTTGCTCACCTCCATGGACAGACCCCAGCTGTACCGTTACAAGTAAAGAATTTGAGGAGAGAAGAGAAGGAAGGGAAGCGATGGATTAGAAGAAAGGACAATGGTTCGCCCCCAACACCTAATGCTAAATATCTCGCTAATTTACAATAAGCACGATTTACCGGAAATCCACATATCGTAGCAGCCACAAGGAAGGACTTTGCCGTCCCTACCCCCCAAACCCGACCTACGTTTCCAGAGCCATTACCAGCTTACCTGCCTCGGAACACCAAGGTACCATCTACCATTCATCCCACTCGCGATCCTGCTTCTGCAAATGCCGGACGGTTCTCTCTTAGCTTGAAAGGGATGCGCAAGGACTTGCGCAGATCGGGAGTGCGAGCCCAGATGCTTGTCCGAGACGTCGAGCGTGCAATCACCGAGTGGCTCTATGCAGATGGTAGTTCGTTACCCGATCCTACACCAAATGAAGCAAATCTACCAGCGGCCCTTATCGGGGATACCCAGACTATTTCAGAGGTCTCCCATACACCACTACAAATGGTATGGTCGATTACCGACGACCCCTTCGCCCGATATGTCGTACATTGCTGTGCTCGATATTATGAGGTTGTTAGCTTTAGTGCGTCCTAATCACTTCCAGCCAACCGCAAACCTAATCAGCTTTTCTAGGCAAAGAAGTGTCAGGAAATCGCTTGACCTATCTCCTACGCCCCAATGTCTACCGCCCAGACCATCAAGCAATTGCAGACCTTGACACACCCCCTCAGACCGACTTGGATCACACCTCTCAGCTCGACACCGAGTCGGACTTTGTTTCCGACCATGATCAGGCTGCCGACTCAGTGGAATCCGATGGCGAGTTCCCGGGCGCTCCTCCGCCCCTGTCAGCTATAGAATCTCGCCCAGCTTCACCTCATCACACCAATCATTCTGACGACGGGTGGTCACTCATTGGAGATGCGGACGTCGAATCTGACAATGATGGCGTACTAGCTGAAAGCATTAATTCTTTATCTCTGGAAGCACCAATCGAGCCAGTGGGAGCACAGCGGGATCACGGCATAAACCCTCGCCAGGCACTCGTCCGTTCCCGGGCTTGGGAGCATCGCTCGAGACGTTCTGCATCATCGCCATCACGCTCACCTGGGCGGCGACCTCAAAGACGGCTCCCACTTCGTATGCAGAACCGGAGATTCACAAGCGCGGGACCTGTATCATTTTATGAGTATCTTTTTGCTTGAATGGCATTTAGTCCGTTGTAGTAGCCCCATTATCTAGCAGTGCTGTCCGTGTAAAATGTCTGATCACCTATGGTGTCAATATAAGTACTTGTATAAATAAGATACACGTTCATCCCGTTATCAATCTTGCCAGCAAGTAGAGCGTCGAGCCCGCGAAACGCTAGGAGGCATCTGGTTAAACTAGAACATATGGAGAATCCCAAGATTGACTTACAACTGAATTTGTTATAGCTGTAAATGCGAGAATAAAAACTAGGTATGTCTTCGTTTTGGTAATACCAGCATTAGGATTGAAAGTATTGGTTGACCCGCCACCACCGAGTATGGCAACGAGGAGTAAGCCCTAATGGATTTTTTAGAATCAACACTGAGTCTGAAAATATATTTGTATTCACATTTGAAAGCACCCAGCTGAGTAGAACTAGGATATGTTCTCGATTCGTGGTTAATCAACAATCATAGACAAAACGTACATTTGTTCGAACATTAGCATAGTAATCGATGGCGGCTTGTTCTTTTTCTGCCGGACTTAGACCTCCGCTTGATTTGATCACGGCCGGTTTTCGGTTTTTTCAAATTTGATAGAGCCTCTTCATAAATACTATTCACGTCAGCCGCTTCTGTTAGCATCTCGACGTCAACCTGAGACTGGTTGTTTTGGATGACGGCTCCGAGGTCCGTCTCAGGTGTGGAATCTTGTTTTGTTCCCCATGAAATCTAGCAAAAATATTAGTTTGAGTGGGAGAGGGATGAGATGATGCTCACATCGTCTAGATTTGAGAATGCATAGCTAGAATAAAGGATGTTTAGAAGACGACGGAATAAGAAGGCATTGACACACATTTGCAATATATTAATGTATGTTGGTGACAGGAACAGATAAGGTAAAAAGCTTGTAATCATATGCCATGGATCGAAAGCGAGGATGCTACTGAAGGCATATACTAGGACAAGTCAGCACCGATTGGAATTGTAACAAAGGTTTCACTCACATCCATATGTCACCAGAACACTGAACAGCATGACTGAATTGGCTTCGCCGCCTTGGCGTGCAGCTTGCATGGCGCACATCACGGATGCAACCATCATATAAAGCATTAACACGCTCAAAATGATAGAGGTCAATTTATATTTCAGTTTTGACCTGTTCGAGGTAAGTATAAGAAGCAGCACAGAGAGGAGGAATAAACCCTACGCCTGTGGTTTGTTCCCCATGGAAAAGAGGAAGCAGGCAATAATCATCGAAACCATGAGATACTGGCTCACTCGTTAGAATACTAGGATGTAAAAAAACCCATAAACACCTTACCTGTGCGAGAGTGTTGAAGTATTTAATGCCTGTCAGCCCAAACGAGGGATCCTCCAGTGACGAAGTCAACACAATCTAAACGCTCTCAGACATGGTGCTAGATAGCGTGAAAATCCGACTCACAAAGAATAGATAAAAGTTTCCCTAATAAACTGTCAGCTTCAACCAGGAACATGGGCGGTGACGAACGAGGCTGAACCATGCAAATATCAAATTTATGATATTGTATACTGTTTCGATCATAAGCACAATCTTGCGTGCGTAGCTATGGCCTGAACGCATGATCTGGCCGACATGCGCAATGGCGTATGTTGCGGCGAAAAAGGAACCATTGAGCCACCGTCGGCGTTGACTGATGAACTCAGGGAGTGCGTCGGGTACGTCGGTTTCGCCAACGGCGCCCTTGACATACTTGAGGACCCTATGCATGCAGGTAAACCGGAGTACCAGTGTACAAGCCAAAAAAAGCAGCTGGTACCAATTGCAGTTTGTTTTCGCCACCAATTCAAAACATAATATACGCTAAAAAAAGGAAATTAGTAGATGTGGAGACCGACAGAGTACACGATAATTACATCTTCAGCGAGGTCTGACCAATATTAAAATGTGTGTTGGTGGTAGGTGATTAGATGGTTACTCACACATGTTCGAAGTAAAAATATCCGTATCCCGCCCATGAAGCACTTCCCCTTTGAAATATGAGGCCAATGGACCTTGCCCTCGGTCATCGTTTAGCAATGCGATATACCTACCAGGCTGATAATTAATCAAAAGAGGGATAAGCTGCATAGTCACAAACCTATATGCAGAGAATGCGCCAGGCTTTTTAATCATCAAATACGTTAGTTCCAAATACTCCAAGGTCGATGATGCGCGACTGACCAAGACACTAATATACCCGAACATGGACTCAGTTGTTTTGTCGAGTATGCTGCTAACCTTATATTCAAAGTTTTGAGCAGCGACTGACCATTGGAGACGGTATCAAAAAGAAGAATCCATACACAGGATGCTAAGCTTACCAAGTGGATTCAAAAGCAACGACCAATTCTTCCCTTTGTACGTCGAAATCTCACCACACGCCCCACCCACGCTGGAGTTGACATCAAAAGCTTTCCAGAGGCGGTATATGCTATTGTTTCCAGGACGAGTCCCCACATCTAAGAGGACACATACATTCGGCTGAATGAAGTGTTTGAGTGGGTAAATAAGACAAAAGTAGGGAGCTCACCTGTAGCATTGGGGCGAACGCATTGAAGAACCACCTGTGACTATTGATCTTCTTTTGATTCTTTTCTTTCATGCAGAAGAGTATTTGGGTCGGAACAATACCCTTGTCTGGATAGCGAAAGTGTAGATTGGAATCAAGAGCGAAGGTGGTGGTATATTCAAAAAGATGAGCAGTAACCTCCTTGTTATTGACCATGTTTTTCATGTGGTCTCCAGGTTGATAAACCCCAAGAAGGGTGAGACAATCCAAAACACGGGGATGTATTTTCTTGCGCCCATCCGCTACAATGCACACCACAACCTGGAGGCAGATTATAATAGCGTCTGGGAATCATGCCGGAGTACAGACCTTTTCCCATGCATTTGGCCCCCACGTCTGAGAATTTTTGCGGGTACATAAATGGGCGATGTTCCGCATCACACCATACATAGTCCGGCAGAAAAGCACTTCATCCTCCTTTCAACTCATTAAAAAACGTCACAAGTATTAGTTAACATTCACGTACATTATACATTGTTATCACGATAAACATCTCAGTTCTTCGGCCTGCCTCATTTTGCCGCAGGAAAAAGCCTTTCCGTTCAAACTCATCAGGATCACATGTCACTGCCGTATATCGCGTCTTTGTGGTCTCTGGTTCTCCTCGTCGTGGTAATACAAGCTTCGGTGGAACATTCAAATCCACAACAAGGTTACCATTGGTAAGTGGAACGCGTTTCTTCGTCTTATGTCGTCGAAGAACGCGGCCAGAGGGAGCTGGACCAAAATGACGCGTCTCCAAGGGCGTTTCGGGTAACGATTGATTCATGGAAGATGGGGTCTTTGGCTCAGGATCGTATAGAATTTTCTCACTATACCCAAGGTGTTGAGAATCGAGGTAGTCGTTTGGAATATATTGGGATTGATATACAGTCTTGCTTTGGTCGTAAGGTGATTCGGGGTTGCCAGTGTAATGAATACTTTCATCGCCTACAATGTGGTAGTCTTCGTCGTCAACCGCGGGGGTAGGCGAGCGGGACCTTGGAATGCGAAACGAAGTACGAGAATAATTCCCGGATGCATAGGCTTCAGTATCGTATTGGAAGTGATCAAGCTCGGAGCCCGCAGCCATGCCCTCGGGTTCATACGACATATACGAATGGTTAGACGATGGGACGTAGTCTTGGTCATGATAATGCGCTGGCGTAGTTGGTGCATTGGGGTCCATAAATGGGTCATGATCAAGGTTCAACGATAGTCGATATTCCTCCTCTAATCGCAGTGTCTCGCCTGTTAATATTGGCGCAAGATATTGGCCAGGTTGGTAAGGTTTGTACTGGCCAGGGCTTGGCTGATCCTCGGGCGGGAGACTTTGTTCCGTATATACTCGGGGAGTATCATCTATTCGAGATGATCGGGGATCCTCCTGGTGCTGCAGCAATTTATCCACTGCACTGTTTATGTTTTCATAGGTCCCTGAAGGCGCTGGTTCGTCGTCGGTCGTGCTGGTGGCTGGTGTATCAGAGAGACTATATCTTCTGATGTTAGGATCTGCAGCATTGCTTGTTGATGATTCAAACGGGCTCTGTACTCGAGGGACCGGTTTTCGTCGTGCAGCCATATGGGACAGATGAAAAGCTCAGAATTCAGAATTAAGCCCAAGAGTCGCGTTTCTCACGTGATCGCATTCCAACATGTGCACGAGCCCAAACATCATTGACTCTAAGTCTCTGAGAGCACAAACCATTATTTCCGTACTACTATACACATTCGTCGAGGATTCACCCCGAGCTCGGTGTCCGCCCCGGTGTATTCGATACCGGTAATTGCTATCAGTGCTAGTGCCATAGAGCTGGTAGCCGAGGCCCGATAGACCACACCCCATCACAAATTTCACCATCCAAACCCCAAGGTTTATATTTATCACCTGTATGTCCGTTCCCTGCCTGACTTACCACGAGGATTTTTATTCGAGTCCTCATAGATGCCTCGTGTTCTCTAACCAATAATCTCATCCCAGACCCAACCATCCCGAATGGATATCATATTCTCCGTAGCAGCTGGCCTAGGTCTTCGTCTATTACTGGTATCTGTCGGTGGTCACCTCAACAGAGTCAGCACGACCCTGCTTGGCCTCTGGGAAGGAGCAGTTGTGCACCAGCTCGCGAGGAGATCCTCAGCTATGGACCAATATCTGGCCTATGGACTGCGGCTCATCCTTGACTTGTTCATCACACAGAGTTTTTCTAGGATGATCATGACGCTACTGTGGACGGCCCTGGGTATGTTGATTTCAGAGGCAGCAGGCCCTAACCATGGGCATGACACCTCTCGTGAAAGACGACATCGTGACAGGCACACGCGTTCAATCCCTTCTCGTGTTCGGGTGTACAGGGTTCCAGTCACCCCAGAACCATTTCGACTCCCTTCTGGTACAGCCAACCTTCATGCCAGTACCAGCCAGCAACAGCGCGACCTACCTGCCCCGTCCACCTCCACACTTCCCCCAGCCCAATCATCTCCGCCCAAGCCCACCTTCACCCGCCCGAAATCAAATTTAGGTCATGTTAAACCAATACACCTACCAACGCCCCCAGCCACAGAACCTTCCGCAACATTTGATATAGACGAGAATCCTTCTTTACATTACGAAGGCTTGTCTGCCATTACAGAGGAGCCGAGTACGATTGATGATCACAATACCGCAGATATACCACAGCATACCCACCCAAGCAATGCTGATATTCACTCCCGCACACCCTCTGTTGCAACCTCTGACCCCCTTCCTATCCCTTTACCCGTCGCCAACACTCAGGTGTTCCAAACCCTCTGGAGACCCACAACACCCACGCCGCTGGATGAACTCCGTACACCAACCAACCCCAATCAAGGGGGGATTGCGTCTGAGAGTGACCCAGATGAACTCCTCACACCTGACCCAATAAGGCGGACGCTCGTAAACCCCAGTGGTTTTGATGAGCTAAGAACCCCGATTCTGTCCCCCCTTGCCACGGTCGACTATCTTCGACAGGCGCCCGAATCCATAACCAGACCCCCATCCACCATACATCCTCTCCACGTCAGCCGCACATCCTCCCCTAGAGCAAGCACCAGCCTCCTTCTAAATCTGGAAGACACGGGTCAGTCTGGTGCCAGCATATCCCCAGACAAACCCGTCATAATTCCTCTTACACAGACTACCGCTATCCAGCATGAATCCATACCGGATCTATCCGATATAGACGCAAAAACGGATGCTACCAGTGTTGTCTCGACTCATAACCCCGCCCAGCTCTTCACACGAGCAGAGTTTCTGAGACAGCAAGCAAGAAATGAGGAAAAGGAACGGGGTCAGCTAGAAAGTCAATATAGAGAGGCTCTTCGGAATAATCACATAAAAGATGCCTTCTTTATCAAAGGGAGGATAAGAGAATCTGAAATAACCGCCAGGAAACTGCACGAGCGCGCCGCTAGACGATTTTATCTATGTGGGCACAAGTCGGAATGCCGTATGAGTTTATACTAACCCCTCTACACAGCTCGCAACGTGTCACTAAAACCTCACACCATTGACGTTCATGGTTTGCGAGTGTCTGAAGCTATCCAAAGGACAGAACAAGCATTCCGTCAATCCATCTCTGAAGGTCATGGAAGTCTCAATGTTATCGTTGGCAAGGGCCTTCATTCGCAGGGCGGAATTCCAATCATAAAAAACGCAGTTATAAGAGAAATGGAAGCGTATGTTGTCAACAGCCATTCGGATGCGTCAGAGACCTAATTTCATAATCACACTTGCAGCCAGAGGATACCCTGTCGAGTCGACAGAGGTAACGCTGGAATCCTCATCTTGAATTTACCTCCCGATTAAATCTGGGGGGTCGAATACTATTTTTCACGATCTCACCAACTTATGTACTGGACAAATGTAGAGTAATTGTTCTGATGTCTGTAGGTCCCGTTGATTCCAACTTCAGTCCTATGACTTACTCCTCCGTTGACGAGCTTTCGAGAGTGGATGGGGTAGTCTGGGAACACGTATGCTGACTTGGGTTCATCACTAAATATACATCTTACATCTAAATTAACATTCCCGGTTTACATTATTACTGTTGTCGCCTTCCCCTTGTCCCCCCCGCAGGCATTTTGCGCTTGCGGAATAAGTTTTCTGGAGGCGCTGTGTCGGCTGAGCTTTCCTCCGCCTTCACAGGCGAGGACGAAACCCGGGCTGGTGTCGGATCAACTTGAGCTTCGGCTTTGAATCCTACTTCAGGTGTAGACTCAAGAGGAATATCTTGCTTTTCAGGGGGTATCAGTTCCGTTCTACTTGCATCCGTCTGAGGCTCTCCAGGGCGTGACCATTGGACCTTAGTCCATTTCAGGGGACCAGCAGAAGTGTCGACCTCTGGTTTTGGTTCCGTGGGTGCAGGTTCTGGCTCCACCTCCTTTTTCTTCAACTTGATAGGTATAATCCCCGGGTCGTATATTTCGCCCAAGCCAGTCGCCACAGTCCGTTTCCGCAATTTGAATTGGCGGCTGTCTTCTTCGTCTAGTGGGGCCTCGGCCTCTCGTTTGAGGTTCGCATCATCTTGCAGGGTAATATCGGGGGTAGGAGCTACGGCGGGCGCCACCCCGACAACCTCCCAGTCCCCCGCAACACCTTGATTCCGACGGCGCTCCATTTCTGCGGCCATCCGCTCTGCATCAGGATCTGTATAACCAAGAGACTCTGCGGTAGAGTAATTGCTAAATGGATTGGATGGTTTCGGTGGGGGTTTGCGCACAGCTGTGGAAGTGGATGACACAGGTGGGCCTGAGGTGGGCCTCGCATGGCCCGCACCGATATCTTGGGCGAATGCAGCCTGTGCAGCCTCATAAAAGGAGTCAGATGGATATTTGAAAATGATTATTGCAACTTACCCGCTCTATCCGAGCCATGTCCCTCGCCTCTTCCTCCTGATCCTTCTTTCGTTTTTCTCCCGTCTTGTACAATCCTCTAATGAAGCGCTCTGTATTCCCTTTGTGCCGTAGGCCATTCTCGTGTTGCTGTCTTGAGGGAGCGTCATCGGCGATGAATATATCACAGTACTTGCAGAAGTATTTCTTTTTGGAGACCCAGTATTCACTCATGGTAGCGTCAGGCAACTAGGCGTGTGACCAGGGCCTGGTCAATTCGCTTAGATGTTAGATACGGCCCGGGCCTCCGAGGCGTACGAAAACGGCCGAATTTTCTGAAAAATTTTCGGTAAATCGAAAATTTTGGGCGCTGCTTGGGCGGGCCTTTGAAAATTATGTTGCATATCATTATAAAATAGTCTAACGCATCTTTTCCACCAGTAAACCATACCATTCCGACCATACAATCAGGCTATACAGGTTTCGTACTTTTGAATCTAACATCTAAGCGAGCTGACCAGGTCCTGTGTGACCTTGCCCCTATTTATATAGGGTCAACATCACCGTGGGGCACCGGCCAAGTTTTCCATATGAAACTTGTAGACTCGAACTCTTAGCCGGAACCGGTTCCCCGGATTATGCGTTTAGACACCCCCAATATACATAGCTCTCCGAGCGTACAGTCCAGCATCATGGAGCCCTTATCACCAAACAAGAACGATGCCGACGCCCCAGTCACCTCTACTCAGGCTCAGTCTGACCTCACACGCACCGTTCACTATAAACTCTACAAACAACGTTTTGCAGGCTTATCGGCTTGGTTGGGTTTCCCCATACCTTCCGTGATCGTGTTTAAAGTCATCATAGGTACTTCTCAACATCGTTAGCGCGATGTCATGGCCTTGGTTCGGTCCAATCTCAAACAACAGTGAGTGGGTCTGCGTTCAACATATTGACACATCAAGACGGCGGATAATAGTGGTTGATGAATTCGGAATCACTCTGGACCAAGTCAATTGGCTTGGAAATATTGTGGCATGCGTCTACCTTCCCACCGCGATACTTATCCCCACAATTGTATCCAAGTATGGAATAAGAAGATGCGTGAGTAGGGCTCATGATGCCTTGGCTAATCTAATTTCCCTCTCCCTCAAGTGCGATATTGGGGCAGTGGCCTTGGTCTTTTCGGCTTGGATTCGGTATGCGGGCACATCACGCTCACTCTCGAGTGGAGGAGCATATGCCCTGCTTTTCTTGGGCCAGGTCAGTGTATCAGTTAGTACCCATGAATGAGCCGACATCCCTTGTCTAGCTTTTCGCCGCAATAGCCCAACCAATCTACCAAGTTTTGGGTCCACGATACTCGGAGACTTGGTTTGATCTTGAGGGACGTACAACAGCCACGATGATTGTTGCAATATGTGAGTTTCCCCCACGCCACCCATCTGAGTCGTTACTGGACAATACTCTAGCCAATCCGGTAGGAGGTGCATTGGGGCAATTGTTGAGCCCTCTTGTAGGTGATACTAGAAATTCAGTAAGGGCAAAGTACATCCTATCTCGTTACTTTCACCAACTACATGATGCAGATCCTTATCCTCGGGATCATGTCGACAGTCGTTATTCCAGCTGTTTTCCTCATACAGGATACCCCTCCTTCCCCACCCAGTGAGCTCTTTTATCGACATGGCTCAACCGTCGCTAACCCGAGAATTTAGCGTACGCTGGTTCCAAGCAGTCGCCACCGTCTATCTCAGTTTTGCGAGCAATGCTGGGAATGAACGTGCCTCAGGAATCGCACATGTCGAACCGAGAACGGGTCGATTTCGGTATTGTTATCCTAATTTTTGGTGTCCTGGTTGCTGCGTTAGTTCTTTCGAATATTTCCCCCGCTCAGATTGAAACATACGACGGCAGAACAAACTCATTTGCGATCTTAACTGCTCAATACATGGTATACCATTTCCTATCCTAGCTCTACACGATCCCATGCCCCGTTTTTAGCAACCTGTAGGATATTCTGCCGACGTTAGTGGGTTAATGGGGGCGTGTCTCCTCTTGACTGGTATCATTGCTGCCATAATTACGGCGCCTTTGTTCGACCGTGTCTTCACACACCACCTGGCTATCACCTCAAAATTCTTGGTCCCGATTCTCGCAGGCACATGGCTATCATTAATATGGGCCGGTAAGTTCATCGACTCCACCCACCCCCTTCTGACCCTCACAATTTTACAGTAAAACCCAATAATTTAGCTGGTCTGTTCGTGATCATGACTATCTTAGGCGTCTGCTCTATCACCATGCTGCCAATCGGCTTGGAACTTGGTTGCGAGTTGACAAGGAATGCCGACGTGAGCTCGGCCATTTTATGGTTTGCGTGAGTTCGTTAGCCTTTTCTTACCAATATATTGACAAAAGGCCTTAGAGGAAACCTATTCGGTGTCATATTTATTCTCGGTATGGCTAATCTGTTGTGGATAATCAAAAGCTGACATGGCTCAGCTGAGGGTGCCCTGCGCGCCGGCCCTAGTGCACATCCACCATTGAATATGCGCAGAGCCCTGATATTTAATGGCGCTTTTGTTTCTGGGGCAGCCGCACTCGTTTTTCTCCTCAGAGGAAAGCAGGTAAGAAAAGAGAGAGATGAGGGGAGATTATCGCAACCAATTGCCCCATGAAACATTACCTGCTGGAAGCATTGTATCACCACAACTCGCACACAAATAATCTAGTCCTATCGTGAACCTAACCGGCCCACATGTTCATTACTGGCTGAAATTATGGTTATTGGAGAATTACATTATTCACCCCCTTCTTTTTTGAAGCCCTTGAAATATTTGTCCCTGAAGTCTTTATGGGCCGGTACATGGTCCTTGTTTATAAGGTTGTCGTCTGCATTCTCGAGATCAAAGTTCGGGGGTAAATATTGACGACTGGACCTTTTCTTAATGGTTACGAGCTGATGGTTGATGTCAGCGACCAATAAATATTGGAGGAGCATAACCACCTACGCGGCGTCCCCAGGAGCCAAAGTTCTGGAGGGAGTTGGCTATGACCTCCATGTCTTCACAGAGCATTTCGTGGATATCAACGTCCTTGTACTCATCGGTAACAGTGGGGAGGAAAAACACAAGTCGGCCTCCTGGTTTCAAGAGATACCGCGCAAGCAACACTAGGTCTCTAGCGAGATCCGATAGTTCGTAAGGTTTGGTCGGAGGGATGTATGGCTGGTCGTCACTATATCATGGCTACTGAGACGTGCTCGGGGGAGCTCAAATCATACTCACGGACGCGAAGCTGGACGAGGTTCGTTGGATGATATTGATAGCAAAGATTTATGCTTTCGTCCCAGCCGTTTAGCTCCTGCACGTACACCGTCTCGTGGCCAATGAGGAAAGCCCCGAAAATGTACAATAGTAACGGCTCACAAGGCGGATCAGTAACGATGGCATCGAATAGCCCGCCACACCTCCATGGATTCTTGGTGACATCAAACGTACACAGATCAACAATACGGTCGGCAACCCCATACTGGGTTGCTGCCCTGATTACCCCAGGCCTTTTCTCTGCAATTACCGGATTACAGTGTTTTCGGGTCATCAAAATAGAAGTGTACCTTTGCCTCTCATCTGGCGGCCGTCGATATCTGAGCCAAATACCAGGGCACCAAAATATGCGGTGGGCTGGGTATATGATTACCACGAACAACTTGAGTTCCATTACCAACTCACATAGGCCATACTTCCTGTGCCAATGAACGGATCATATATCAGCTTGCCTTTAGACGCCTAATGACAGTAAGGTTTTCGCAATGAATCTAAAAAATCACCAACCATCGTTTGATTTGCCATCAATAAAGACATTTCTGACTCCATGCTTGTATTCCCATAATATTCACGCTTCTTCACGTCAAACTGACCCACTAACTTACGGGCAGAACCATTCTCGATCTAGTGAGGCGCACGTCGTTCAAACCCAAGGACTGAGAAAGGACAATACCTCAGACGTACCAGCCGGCCAAAGTAAACTTGTCGGAATTCTCCATCTCCCTCGTTCCTACCTCGGGTTGTTCCACTGCGGTCCGTATCTAATTGTGGTTGAGAAATATCACAGCTCGGCGTTGGACTATAGGACCACACATTCTTCAAAACATCCCAAAGTTATTTCAGGCGTCTTCATGTCAATTTTCCCCTGAAAATCCATGTAGGAAAAACTCTCCACAATCTCGTGTTGGCGACTCTGGGGAATTTTGTGATTGTAGGCTGTAACGATAAATCTGAACGAGGTATTTAGGATATAGCATTCCCATTTTGTCCGGCTCTCCCGGTTCCCCCGATGTAGGGTAGCATAGTCGGGCCCTTGCCCATAAAACTCATAAATTGATCTGGAATACTTGTTAAGGCGACAGGCTGGCAGATCATTGACATACTAACTTGATTAATATACATCTCTGAGCAAGGATGCGTGCATGGTCTTCATGGTGGAGGCCGATTACCATGAAAGGTCTTTGAATATCCTGATCCTCCGTTCGGCTCGGAAAAACCAACGAAATATTATTAAGTTCTGCGACTGAGGTCATTTCCGGGATGCGAAATTCATGATGCGCTTGAGCAAAGACCACAAGATATAGCGAAGTGGTCATTTGGGACCAAATTGCTTTATCGATAGTGATTGAACCCGTTGTGAACCGCGATGAACCTCCAGTCTGGCCCTATGTGGACGATTTCCTTGTTTGTTGGCGCCGTTAGGGGCAAACAATGCCTCCACTTTTAGTGGCACCATAGTCCACATCTCAAAGACAATACATAGTGGGTAGTATGCTCGAACGGGCCCTTCTTACATATAAATGCCACTAAAGGACCTCTCGCTTCTCGCATCGGCTGTCCTTGATCTGATACAACCCGGAACATGTTCGTCCTATGCACCCTATTCCGATAGCATCTCCGCAATTTCTATAATTTTTTACCTGTAGTGTCTGACGGAGCACTTTTCAAGCTCCAATGTGTCATCCCAGAAAAATTATTAACGTCTGCACTCGATTTGATTGATAGGGAAAATGGTCCGTTGGATGATTTGATATCACCTCACAAGGGTGCTGACACCATCGACAGTGGTTAAATTAACTACCCCATGGGGACGCACTGAATATCAAATCCTCGGCTCGGCAGCGATACACACTGTCATCTTGGAGCCAAGAAACAATTATATGCCCTCCTACTGTTCTTGTTCAGCTTTTGCCCATCTGGTGTTGGAGCCCGATCCCCATTCCATGGTGCGTTTCTCGCCAATCGTTCTATTGAATATTATTCAGAGACAAAGGGTAGTGTGAACATGTTCTAGCAGCCCGAATTGCCTCCAGAATGCTGCGATTTGTCGAACGTATGATGGACCCCGACGAGATAGCCGCGGTGGTATTCGACCAGCATATCGGTATTTAAGGTGTAAATTCCTTGGCATATACATATGACAAGCAATTGTGAGGGTGATTATAGCACTATAGCCACCGGCTTGAATTTTGTAGCCTCCAATCCAAGATGTTGGCATATCTATCCAACCCATTTGTGAGGTTCCGTAATCCATCGACTGTCACGCCGGCGCACTCGATAGTCCTCGGGGTAGGACCTGGATTGTTAGAGACCCAAAGCGCCAGCTTGCGTATTTCTGCCGGCTCAGAAAATATCCACCAATGACTTTCTTCATCTCCCGTGGTATCAACATGCGTAGGTGCTGTGCCCCACACAGCCACACACCAAGCCCAATCTTTTGCCAGTACCCGGTCTGATTGGCGGCAGTTCGACTGTTTCATGCTTGCGTTATCCCAGGCTGCACCCCTTGTGATAATTTTCCGCGCATGTTCTATCTCCATAGGCCCAGGTGATAGGACCCAATAAGTTCGGCCATCCATATCATTCCCGAGGGAGGAATATCTCGACGCGAACCTATGCGCCGCGACTTCCAAGGCCATCTCAAAATCACCAAGGGCATGATTATGAGCTTCGCGAATTGCTTTAACCTGCGTAATTTCTAGCAACTGTGTTGATCGCCTCAGCATAGGCTCACCTGTTTCATATACTCCTTTGACTTCATCTTATCTTGGAATTTTGCTGCGAGGTCTTGTTTGGACTGTTCATATTGCTCCTTCTCTTCCCTGCAAAGCTCTCTGGCACTCCTGGTCAATTCCTTTTCTTCCCTGGCGCCACTTTCGAGTGCTTTTCGAACAGGGACAGTTTCAATGGCCAGATTACGAGTGCAGAAATAATAGGCATGAACTGTATTGAATGTAGAATTTGGATCGACGTTTGGGAAATGCTGCGCGTGGTGCGCCTTTGACAGGATTCAGGCGGGGGCGAGGGACGTGGCAAGTTTCCCAGACTTTGACTGACACGGGTGGAGCATGAGCCAGCAGCATTATTCTGAAGTGAAGAAAGGATTGTCCAGATTTTTGACAGATTATCCCCCGCAACACGAAGCTGTTTGGCGGCGTCTTTGATATACTGTAAGAGGGTAAGCATATGGTCAGCGTCAAAAGTGAACATGTAACCTTGGTTTCGACTATATTGTCCTCCGAGTCGCTCCCTATCAAACCCAAAAGACTGGTGATAATAGATTTGACGCAAGCCTCGCTGATCCAAGCGGGGAGTGTTTCATGATCATTAGTGTTCCACGACCCAAAAATATGGTCGATTTCATTTAAGTGGGTGTTTGAGATATTTGGCTCCATTGCGCTTGAGAACCTGAGGATAAATTCTCTGATTGTAAAGCGGGCTGCGCCGTCTTCGAAGGTAAATTTATTGGCCGCCCTTGTCCACTGTGGTGATGGTGCGGGATCCCGAATTATGTCTATTGAAAGGGACTTGCGATTCGGAGTACCTGCGAAGCTTTCCCCCGTATCTCGGAGGCTCACGGGGGAGACCTTCTTGGTCCCCGGGGTTGTAAATGGGGTGATTAAAGCATTGTTAGTAGTCCTTCCCGTCGTAGTCTTCATATTTCTAGAACCCAGATGTCAGAAAGCATGAAAGGAGGGCGCTAATCACAAACCCAGTCGGTCCCAGACCTTTCGCCCGCCTACAACGCCAGCAATTGCATATGTCCCGGCATCTGGGGCACCTGTATAATCGGAGGCTTAGTATATGTGCACTTATGAGGGCAATCTAGCCACCATACTTGTATGTTTTGTCCCGCGAGCCTGTTGCTCCAGGTTCCCCACCAGAGGTATTATATGTTCCATTCGGGCTTTCCCCATAGCGATTGGTTAAACATTGTCTGCAGTACTTCATATGGCAGGCGATATTTTTCCTACCACGCGATGTACCATTGTATGTGCACTGTACACACTCTATTGGTGGCAATTAATAAGACGTGTGTAGAATAGCGGGTATACGCGCCTGTAGCATCACGCTTTTTGGAACACTGGTGGCAATAGAACGAGATCACCCTATTCTCGGCGGAAGCAACTCGAGCAGAAGGCAGTTTCTGCTTGTGGGAGAGAGGGGGCGCAACACGCTCGAACCTAGTTTTGGTCTTTTGGCCACATTTATGGTTTCAGAAATGTCAATAGCAGAACCGTTACGCTTGCGAGATGACGAGGCGAATGGTTTTTGCGGTAAATGATTATTTTCTTTTTGGTGGCCGGTGTTGGGCATGGTCGTGCGGGCAGACGGATCAGCCAGTGGACCGGTGGCCCTACTCGAGTTCCGACATGCCGTGGGGCATGGGGACGGAACTTCGACATACAACATCTGTGGATATTTAGTATGTATGTGGTTAACGCTCATTATGATGGGTTGTTGAAGACAGAACTGAAAATGTTCAAAACGCCTAATTAGAAGCTTGGTGACACCAATAAAGCATATCAACAATGCCAAACGCGTCTGGTCACATGACTTGTATTTCCGTTGAGCACGTGGACTTTCTCAGAAACGAAAAAGTTTCGCCGCCCAACACCTGGGCACTATTACTACCCATTAGAGACTTTCTTCCCCCTCCCCGATTTATTCTTCATCTATGGCCCACGCAGATCACACCAGAGACCCTTGGTGAGTGCGCTGCAAGTTTTTGGCTACAGTTGACTAACAATTGTTCAGCCCATGGGTGATTCTCAGTGACTTCGGTGGGGCGTTTTCTATGGGTGCTGTTGGTGGTGGTATTTGGTATGGCATAAAAGGCGCCAGAAACTCTCCTCGGGTGCGTGCTGCGAAGCTTCCCTTGTTCATCATACCAACACTTGACGTTAGGGAGAACGTTTCGTGGGCGCCATCTCGTCGATGAAGGCCCGGGCGCCTGTTACAGGCGGAAACTTTGGTGTTTGGGGTGGAATGTTCTCAACATTTGACTGTGCTGTGAAAGGATGGCGGCAAAAGGAGGACGCATGGAATGCAATTATCTCTGGATTTATGACTGGTGGATGCCTAGCGCTGAGAAGTGCGTACCTCAAGCATGCAGTGTGTGGTGTTTTGTTATTGACCCTTTCCTCTCTTTTTAGGTGGGCCACGGTCCGCACTTGGCTCAGCAATTGCTTGTGGCATCCTTCTTGGGGTATTTGAAGGCGTCGGAGTGCTATTATCACGTGTATTCAGCGAAGGTCAGCGGCCGCAGATGGCCCCATGTAAGTCACTTTTTCCTCCCAAAGAGCTAGGCACTAACCATGCTCGCTAACAGTACCCGCATCCATGACACCCCCACCATCACCCTCTCCAGCTATTCCCGGATTACAGTAGACATTATACACCTATTTTTTATTCACCACTACTCACGCATGACGACTAATGTAAGCCGCATCCAGCTAACCCGAATGTTCGCATGAGTTAGGCTTACACTTGGGATGACCGTTGAGTCTCCGCAATTACTCGGATGGTGGTGCTGTTGTCATAACCAATACCGCGCTGATGCTCCAACTCCTTGACGTCACCTGGTGTACTCCCACTTGAGATTTATACTCTACCACAGCATAAAAGGGATTTACTGAACGAACATCCCTTTCCCCCACAATCCTCCTTTTACTCAAAGCTTAACTATTAGCATGCTGTCAAACAGTTCAGACAACCTTGACCCCTACACAGCCGATGCCGAGAATAACAACTTGACACCTCAAGAGAAAATAACTGGTCTGGCTTTACCCTTCATCTTCTTCCGCCGTCTGAGTTCCCTCCGCTCTTTGTATAGGCCTTCGTGAGGTTATTCGATCGGCCAAGACCGCCATGTTAACAACCCGATCGACGGATGGACATCTGCATTCCCGTGCAATGACACCCGTAGACGGTACGCCACCAATATCTGATCCGACCCCATCGGTAGCCATTGTTGACTTTTCGATCATTAGCTCGTAGCGAGACTGAGTTGACGTTAACTTTCCTCGCCAACAACACATCTCATAAATTCGAGGAAATTGCAAATGATTCAAATATCAACGTTAGCTTCTACGACACAGAGACCACACGTTGGGCTTCGTACGTGATTCGCCCCTATTTGACAATCACTTCTTTTACACTCTACAGATATTCTGGGAAAGCCAAGATTACCCGAGACAAGAAATTGATCGAAGAATACTGGTCTTCAAAAATTAGTTCCTACTTTGGAGATCTAAAAGACGGTATACACAAAGGGGACCGGGATGACCCCCGAATTTCGATTATCCAGGTCATACCGGACGAGATACGATACTGGTTCCCGACTAAAGGTGCCCTCGGGAGAGCCATTGATTCGGGAGTGGGTGTAATTACAGGCAGGTCTTCTGCGCCTGGGCAGCTGCGGACCATTACAAAGTCAGAGGTATGTTCTTCTCCACACGAGGACGGCGTGCCGGTCGACCAACATGCCAATAGATTCAGTTGACGCAGGGGCTGCATACCAAGTGATTGGCTACGTAGTAGTTAATCAACATGTGTACACTACTATCTTGGACATCATTCCCGCATCCTTTTGAAGATTAGAGGCCGTGTGAGGAATGGTACGAAATCCGCACAAGCAATAACTCCGGCCTTCCCTCTTGGTCGGTTCGCAGATCACACATTCGCTGAGTTTGAAACAAATGTACCTGAGGGAAGTAATCTCAGTTCAGCTTCGACCATGAAATTTGGCCACGGCCAAGTTTCAATTCAACGGGCATCATCAGTGCTACAATGGCCCCCCCCACGAGGCTTATCGACATTATAAAATCCGATTGAAGTCCATTTCCCTTCCCTCGCTCTTCTGCAAGATCCCATCCTGATTGCAAGTACATTCCCGGGTCTCCTTGTTCTGAAGCTAACCAACCCCCTCCCCAGCTCAACATGATAGACATTACTTCGCGCATGTTACCCGACGTTGCGGCGTCTGTCGCTCAACGTCAGCAAGAAATCGACCGTTTGAGAGTTATTAGGAATGACCTCTTGGCCCAGCTTGCCGCTGTCGAGGCAAATTTGTGTTCGGCAGAGGTCGAGCGCGCAAAGATCCTCAATTATCATGCTCCCATTTTTTCCATCCCGACAGAATTATTCTCCATGATCATTCAAGCAGGCCAGTCGGATGGGGAGGGGGACACTGCTCAGACCAAGTCTCGCCTCCCATTTGAGGTCTTGGCTACACATATCTGCTCCCGCCTCCGGCAGGTGGTGATTGGAACACGGACACTCTGGAGTTTCATTCACGTCGCGCCCGGCCAATCGATGGAACGCCTGAGAACCTATCTGATGCGTTCGGAAGGTAGTCCACTTGACGTACGAGTCGAACTCCGCCGAGGACTGTGTCAGTCCAAGGTGCCGATGGATATAATTGATATGGTCCTTGATCGCTCCAGGTCATGGCGACGTTTCACTTTCGAAACTTCCCAGGAGGAGGTTCAGCACCCCATTGTTGGTCGACTCTGCCATCTTGATGCTCCGTTCCTCGAATACATTTCACTTTGTGTGAGTGGGCTCAATCAGCTAAACCCGGCTTCCTTTCACTCCTCCTATCACGATCACCACCCACGCATCCTCTTAAACGGTACTCCAAACCTATCTTTCATTCGACTTCGTGGTATCGCCATGTATCTGTTTAGGCCGCAGTTAACTTCTGTGAAGACTCTCCATATTGATCAGACGCGGTCACTCCCCCTTCCCCACCACGTTTTCGTTCACGTTCTTACGGCCTCACCTCACCTCACGCATCTATCAATATTTGGAGATGTTATGGGACCCGCCGGGTGGGCCACCCACAATCCGCAAGACTCGATATACTTACCGTCTCTGCGTTCACTTCGTGTCTGTGGTGTCCGCGAGAATTCGTACAGCGGCCTCCTGCTGGCTGTCAATGCACCTCTGCTCGAATCACTGGTGCTTAAAGGTGTTCATGAACATGATTTGGACTCCCTTTGCATCTCGTCGGACGCGACAAAGTTTTCATGTTTGCAATCGTTGACGTTCTGCGACTTTGAGCTGTCTCAAATAGCATATATGAGGCTGTTTTCCTTGCTGCCTATGGTCGTCACCTTTGAAACATTCTTTGCCTCTCCGTCCACCCCAACTATATTTCAACTCCTGGGCAATTTAGATCAAGGTGCAGGATACATGGGGAATCATATCCCATGGCCAAGATTACGAAACATCACCTGTCTTCTCGATCCCGGCGATCAAATGCTCATCGAGAAAACCGTCAAGAGCCGCAGGGACCATGGATGTCCACTCAGCCGATTGCGATTTGGGACGGTCGATATATCTGCCTCTGCAAAATTTCAACTGGGCTCAGACATCATCATAGAAGAGTTCGGAAATATCGATCAGTGGTGTGCCAGCCATAATCACGATCATGACGACGACTTATTTTCTTGATTAACTCGAGGGCTGGGGTTGTGGGGTTAATACTAATAACTTGAATTCTTGGGCACTCGGCGTATCTATCATAGTGGGGCATCGTAAATAACAGGGACAGTTAATCCTCAAACAACGGTAAGAAACTCTACAAGGATTGAGATTGAGATTCGTACCAGAAATATAATAGAACGAGGGAACTAACTTTTGTGCTGCTGCTCTTGGATGTTTGAGTTGGTTCTAGCTCCACATCATCAAGTAATTCAAAGCTACTAGAGCTGCGATGTTGGTTGTTCTGTGATGTGAAATCGAATGTGACCTCCTCTCCATCTCCTTTGACCATCGCCTCAAATTCTTCCGTATCCATAGTATCAATTTCCAGCCCTGAATTGCGGAGTATATCTGTATCTGCTACGGATAATTGGGAAGAAGTAGGAAGAAATAGAGGCTCGCCCTTGCGCCCATCAGGTAGTCGCACTTCGGGAATGGGTGCACTGGTAGCGGACAATTGCGATAAACTCGGTAGAAATAATGGCTCTCGTGGAGTGGAAGGACGCGTATGACGGGATGGCGGTGGGGGCATAGCAGCTTGCTGGGCCGGCGGGGTTAAGTATAGACGCGGGGGATGCGATTCTGGTGTAGGTGTCACTCCTGGTGCTTGACTTGAAAGATGGTGCGGGGGAGCCGGATCGATCCGCGGAGCAACCATCATTGGCTTCTGTTTTTTCGTGGTGCTCCCAGGGGTCTCCTCGCGATCATGTTTTCTGAGATTGGGTGGCGTAGCGCGTGGAGGAATTACAATGGTGCCTGGAACTTGGCTTGTTGACACGACAAAGAGAATTTCGGAATGATCGCCTTCTACATCGATGAATAAAGGGGCGGCGGGGTCAGTAAATCGAAAGTCAAGGGGTAACGACATGGAATCCGCATATGTGATTGTGGCCTAAATGGAGTGTCAATGGAAAGAGTAAGTTTAAATTTTGAAAATATTGCCTACGTTAAACTCGCGTAAATGAAATGCGAGAGATATGGGAGGTGAAAAAATATTATAAGAATCAAATTCATCGACGCTAATGGATAATTCAGTGGACAGTTGAGATTTTCCTATCAATAGATAAACAGATTGCCAGACCAAGGATATAGCTCATACCTTTGTTATCGCTAGAGTACTCCTGACTTTTCAATGCAACTTCAGATTCGCCGAAGTCCCAAATCAGCTGGGGATCAGATTTTAGCCCTTTCGATAATGGAAAATGCTCAAGCATATCCTTTATGGCCTTTGGACCGATTGTGAAGCTCGACTGGTTCGCGGTATCTGGTAGCCCTGGGACCATAGGTGACACTGAGCTTAAGAGGAGCAGACGGTGAGTTTTTATAACACCTTCCTCAAGGCTTTGGAATGGGTAAAACTCGAGTGAAGCGAAAAGCGCAAGTACCGTGCTTGCAATACAATCGTACTATCAGTCGGCTTTCAAGCCCATCTTGGTCCTCGTCGGCTTCTTGACTATCCGTTGGTTGGGCACCCTCCATAATCGATAGTTCACATCGCTCTACTGTTTTCTCAACTGTACGGTGCCTCAGCATCGAGAGCAGGGACTGGCATTCGGTATTCAGTATTCAGCATCGGAATTACGTGCAATCAACAACTCACCTTGGTTAACAACTGGCCGGTGACCGTCAAAGCTTCTTCAACCTCCTCAGCCTGGGCCCCGGTTACATTGTATTTGACAAAAAATTGGCGTTTGAACTTGAAGCGACAGTATGCGGATTTGGAAGAATTCGTTGCGGAGAAACACAAGGAATCCCGACTTGCGTAGATGCAGAGCTCATCCCCGTATCTCGAAAGGCAGGACAGCGCTCTGGTAAACGCTGCTTACTTTCAATTAATTTATTCTTTGAGAGTTCAAGAAGCATACACTTCAAGGAGAACGCGTCTAATGTGGCCTGCATATACTAGGCCCGAACGTTCGAACTTTGAAAATAACTACGGGGGGAATTTATACTTTGGCACTGCCAGGAGTCTTGACGAGGCTCGTGAAGTTTGAATTGAGAATGCTTGCTATGAGTTCTGGGTGATGTTTCAAGTAGCACGTGGGTCTTACAGTTTGGGCCTTCACTGAATGATCCTGTAGTAATTACCCGAATATGTAACAAGAATTTATTGGCTAATCTTCCGCAAAGAAAAATACTGGCGGTGGGTAACCTGGCTGGTCCCAACGGTGAATAAACGTTGTAGGTTACGCCTTTGTAATCAAATAAGCCACAGTGTCATGTGAGGCCACGCTGACAGTGAAGCTGGACGTGGATGTGTATGTCCCAGACAAATCCGCGCCCGACCACATGTCATGCACCTTCCAAGTTCCTGAAGTACCAAGACCGGGTACATTGGCAAACGTGAAGGTCTTGGTGGCGGTGCTCCCCGAGGTATTGATGATGAAGACATGCGTCCCTTTAGATGAAGCGCCGGCGTAGTATTCTGGGGGTGACGTGGTCGGTGCAGAGGTGAATGGCGTGAATGGAACCGCCGGTGCCCCAACGGTAGTGTCTTGGTGGAAAGCGAGAAGTTCGGCATTCTTGATGATTGCGAGCTGAGCCGAACTTAGTTTACTCAACTGCAAGATGTTAGTGACGAATATCTACGGGTACTAGCACATACATCAGTACCACTATCCGATGAAGGTCAGATGTAGTAGAATATGATGTAATAAGTTTCGCACAGGAGAATAGGGCTTTTGAGGAAGATCCATGCTGCGAAATGGGTCCGCTGTTCTTGAATTGTCAACGCGCCATTTCCTACAAATATGAAATGATTATGACCCTGGGTCCTGCCGGACTCATTCCATACCTATTTCCATCATATCCATATCGTTGTGCGCACCAAACTTGATCGCAGAAAGATGAGCAACATTTGTTTTAATGATGGATGTAATATATGACCATGTAGCGCTGTTCAAGCCAATTAAACCCAAACCTCTAAATAAGAGGAAGGAATTCTTACCCTGCGTCTCCTGACATTCTCCAGGAATGTCCCTAGGATTAGATTAGCCAATGCAATTGTCTGGTTTTGGAATCTTAGACCAACCACCCGGGAACCCCAGTCCCAAACATTCGCATTCCCCCAAATACATAAACTGAACTGGATAGGACGAGATTGGGCTGCGAGGGCTGCGCTAGTTGATGAGGAATAAATGTTAATGATGAACAGGTAGAAAACGGATATGCTAGCGTACGTCATTTGCCGGTACCTGATCGCAGAGTTGGAGTTGCTGTTGATCAGACGGTGAGGCCAGGAAGGATGTATATCCTCCATGTAGATACGTACTACCAATCACCTCCCGGAGGGTTCTGCGTTTTATGGTCAGGGATTAATCGCCAAATCTGAGCATGAAAACCATACCCCACTGTCGCTCCAGTTTCCGGGGACGTTGCAATTATCTGGAAAGGATATTGAGCTTTCTCCAATGTGCTACTAAGCGGAACCGAGACCATATTTTAGATAATCAATACCCCAATCATTGAACGTCGTTGCATCAGTAACCTCATGGCCCAGTGAGCCTGGGAATCCGGCGCAAGTATTTGTGCCAGCATCACTGAGTCAGGAATTTCGTCAACGCGGAAGAGTAAATCGAAGGTGGGCGATACATGCCTGTAGATACCAATCTTGAGTCCAAGAGCATGTATTTGTGATGCCAGCCCACTGATTCCGTTGGGGAATTTAATGGGATCTGGGACCATTCGCTGTGTAGCAGAGTCCCGTGTTGTTTTGGCCCAGCAATCCTGTTGAAATTTGAGATTTCAATTCTCTAGACCACGAAGAAATATTTTTACGTCAATATTAACATAGACGTAGCCTGCAGTCTTGAGACCAAGAGAAACGAATTGATTAGCCGCGGCCAAAATTTTCGCTTCGTTGATGTCTTTTTTGTATGTCAATACCAGGAAGGCAACGCTGGTAAGCTTTGACAAACCTCCACCATAAGCGTTCCAAGAATTCCAGCTGGAGACAGAAATTGTAAACTTTTTCACATTAAAAAAATCACATACCCTAAGGCCGGTGTTTTCCCTGTTAGTGTCGATGGAGGGGTTGTGGGAGCTGAGCCAGCCAGGCCTGTGAGTGTATTGGTAGTGGGTGGTGAAGTAGTTCCGGCCGTATTTGTTGGTTGTGATGTAGTCACCGTCGTTCCGGAAGGTAAACATTGCGAGTAGAAAGGATTTGAAAATGTACAGACCCAGCTACAAGTGGAATTGGTCAAGAGGAAGTGAGGGGGGAATGGTAATACCCGGATTGACAAGTTGTAGGCCCCGTCCACGCTGTGCCACCACATTGGGCATACTGCCCAGCCTGAGCGACAGCTGTAGAGACAAATACCAGAGAGAGAAGAATTTGCGATAGCATCGTATTTGGAACGTTACGATTCTCGCTCTCACTCTTAAATTGGGGAAAACCTCGTCCGCCAAGCGACGGAAGGGGAGGAAATTCGGAGGTTCAGAATCGCTTTCGCAATGTCACAAGGAAATCATGTGGATTTAAGAAAAGAGAAGGGGAGTTTTTCGGATGTATGGAACCAGGCATGGTAGTGCAGTTTATCCGGGGCACAGAAAGGAAAGATCAGTAGTAATTATTTACATATATACACAAATCACCACTGTCAGCCACCTACTACTACTACTACTAGCACTACATCCATCTACATTTCCTACCAAGATTCCACATATGCAGGGTCCACGAAATATGGATCGTGGGCACCATGCTCCTGTTTCTCTTCGACACAATAAATCTACGAAACAACTAATCAATCGCTTCGAGGCGCTAAACTCGAACCAAATTCCGAATTCTCGTATCATCGGTCGCGCCAGACTAGCTGCTAGTAACTCCTCCAAGGCAGGCCCAACTTTGACCTCTCAAAAGCAAAAGTTGGACAAATTACCGATCCGTGAATCACTGAGAAACCTGCTCTCTGTCTTCAAGAAAGGGAAACCGCGGCTTGACTTGAAACCTAAAACTCATGAATACCAAGATACTGGCTTACCCGAGGTTTCTAGACCCACGAACAAAGAACAGCTTGTCCCGCCCCGCTTCTCTGGACCACTCTGGTATCTTCCGTCTGAGCTCTCCTTGGATCATGCTACCCCCCACGCCTGGGTTAATTGTATGGTAACATTGGAGGGAGGCCGTTTATCTATTTCGGCGCCCACCGATTCAATGGGCGCAATCCCGATGCTACATATTGTCTCGTTATCTCACTGTACTGATGTGCGATCTCTCGCTCCCAACATGAACGGCGAAGAATATCACACTCTGCCAACCCATAACGAGGGTGAAGACTTGAAGTTTTTTGAAATTCTATTCGAAGGACGCGCTAGGGAAAAGTTCGCAGCATACTCCAACCACAAGCGGGCAGATTGGATCAGTGCAATATGGTAATCGCATTCCTCTTATTTCCGAGCCTCATGATATATGGTTCTAGGGACGTCGTTCTGCTTTCTCGGAGCATTCAACGCTCGGGAGATCCCCGGGGAAGTGACGCCTCAAGAGGACTTTTGGATGGTAAACTTCTGGATAATAAAACACCAGCTATTTCCGGACACGATCCCGCTCGCCATATCAAAACTACACCCTTATGCTCAGAGCGCGATCTGCCCCCCGTTCCTTCACACGGCACCATTAACGAGCCCAACTCCCAATTGGAGGCTCTGCCAAATCTAGCTCAGACGTCACTACCTCTCTCGCCTGGTGTATATCCTTCGGGGCCGGTATTACGCGGATCTTGTGCCCAGCTTTGTTCCGCCACTCCACAAGTCACCCCAGGCACTCCATGGTACAGTGCATACCCCGAATTGAAGACGCCGCCCTATCTCCCATCGTGCATAGCGGAGATTCCTATATCGATCCGGGACAAATATCCAAAATAATAGATGAAGTAGCTGCATGTAACAAAAGTGGTCGCTCTACCTACGCAGGATCCTTGCTTGATTCCCACCGGGGGGATTTACTGTTGCAAGATGACCAAAGGCTTACCTTGAACCCCAGTCCAGAGGATCCACGGGCAATCATGGTTGCCGACGAACATGTTCAACGAATTCACTCGGGCGAGCATCGTCGAGAACTTGTTTCGAGATCATCAATTTCGCCTTCCCAAGCTATGCCTCTACTTGTTGGTATACCTCCGTGCGACCAAGAGATGACAATCCTTGGACAGCAACTCGCGCAGGTACTAGAACATGGCTTTCGGCGGCTGCCTCAAGAAATCACTTCTATGATTCAAGGTCCCTCCGGCCCTCCGGCCCTGCCGCAGATACGTCATATGCTATCTGAGGTCTGTAAGTGGACCTTGGAAACAGACAAGGCCGTGACTGCTATCCAAGAGCGGCTAACCAGCATCGAAATGTCCGGACGTCAACGCGCAGCACCAAATGAAGAAAGATCTCTGCCTGTTGGTGATACTGAACAACCTGTGGTGGCTCTTGCGCGCGTAAACTCCAAGCTGGACCGACTGTTAGCCTTTCATAATGGGAATCCTGATAATTGTGGGATGGGGTGTACATCGCAGGTGTGTTTTCTGGTTTTAGTGGAGAATTTTTTACATTTAGGGCTCTTCGAGCTCCTCAGCTTGAAGAACTAACCGGAATCCTCAAAGCGGAGCACCAGCAACGGGAGCTGCAGACGCAACAGCAGGCAGATAGCGTTAGATACTTGAATGAACTCAATACGGCAGGTCGGTTTGTTTGCCCATTTATTCCCGTTTAACGATAACACCATAGTGGTTGGAATCGTTTGTAAACAATGGGATCTCACAGATCCAAACGCTCTCAGCAGGTATTGAGGAATTCCGTAAAGAGCTAGGTTGTTCGAATGGCCTGCCTAATGGTGGCGAAGACGTCCTGGCCGAGATTCAGAACCAAATCTCGCAGATAAACCGAGGACACCAGAGCTTGGCTACCCTCCAACCATCGGTCGACCGTCTACTTGGATTCTTGAACACGGAAACGAGGACGTCCCTTAGTATGTCGGTATCATCTCCATCAGTATTCCCACTGACAAGGTATTAGCGGCTGACCAAGTTGTTGGGATGTTCCAACATCAGCGACAGGAATATGAAGCTCTACTCAGAATATCAACCACTGGTTCGTGAACCATGATACGATCATCTCTTACTTATCCTCCACCGTCCGCAGAATTATCCAATGAGATTAAAGGCGAGCGATTGCGCTTCGTGGAGGCAATGCAAGCGGCAACTGCAATTAATGTCCAAAGTAAGTATTTGGAGGAATTTTTCCTTGTCCCCCGAATAAGTGGACATTAATTAGATCATGTCGAGCAATTCAAGAAAGAGCTCTCACGGGAAGTTCTTGTTATGACGCGCGAGGTAGGGCGCCTGCACCAGGAACGACAAAATGTGGAAAACCAAATCGCAGACCTTTTCGCCTTCTACTCCAAACAAAAGCAAGCTGGAGCAGTGCGTTTCCTTAACCGAAATATTTGAGAGTCGCCTAACATTATACACAGGTCCTGGATCCAAGCGTCCAACATCAGCAGCTGGCTCAAGCACCTTCACAAGTATTTGAATCTTACGCAGCACAATGTCGACCGCTACCCGAACCAAGACATCGTTGAGTTGTGGACACCTGGTTTCTTGCGCATAAAGCTTGGATAGTCTTCTTGAATTCAAATATATAATAATATTCCTTTGGGTCTTGGCTGCCAAATCATCTCGTGAATAAAGCTGACCTTTGGAAGGGAATTCTGAGGAATTCAAGCAAATTGTACTGGGTCAACACAACCTACATACGGTGCTCCTGTATTAGGACCTGAGGGTGCCGCCTACACCTGGCGCGGATTCTGACACGTTAGTCAATAACCGTGCTTGGTGGTGGGTTTACACCCCCAACCATACCAATATAATAACCCAAGTAAGAATTAATTGGCGAGGGGGTTTGCATATAGCCTATTTACAAGTTTCATACGACCAGACATATCCATACTACCGCCTCACTAACGCAAATCTTGAACACGGCGAGGAGCTAAACCCCGGGTTAACGATCAGTGGCAGCTCAAACTCCGAACAATTTGACTGAGTGCATGATCCGATATTGTATCTAGAAGGCGGGACAAGGTGTTTGTCGCCAGGGGGGGGGGCACCCTCAAGTATGTGGTGAGACAACAAACTCATTCGCGGCTCGGCTCAATGTAGCGGGCTGTGGCTGCAATCCGGAAGTTCGTGGGAGCTACGGTATGCCTAAGGGGCCTGGTCAGCGGAACGTATCTACAATGGTAACGGCTTACTCGTAACATTCTTGTATTTTTGCGCCCTCCATAACAAGGACGTCACCCTGGCCGCAAAATAAACTTTTGACAGGTTATAAAAGGGGAACGGTTACATGGCGCAGAACAAAGGTTAGCGCGTTGTTTCGACGCTCTTTGTCGACCTCATACTTGGAATGTAGGCGGAAGTGCATAATAGCGGGGGCGCCTAGGGAAAGACCGGCGACAATAGGCCCCAAACCTTTTTCGTTGTCGCTGTGGAACTATGTGTGTTATGAGCGACAATCGAACGTGTTAGGGCGCTTAGACCCACAGCCATCTTCTGCCTCTCCATGTATGCTGCGCTGCAGTTGTAGATGAGTCATGTTATTACTAGTTTTTGCCTGTTATTCTACTCGCCTAAGAACCTCGTTGAAGTGGACTTTTTGATCAAGGGCCTGAAGGATCCGGTCTTCAATCAGTTGGCGCGCTTTTACTACCGCGCCGCCGGCCTGGCTGAATGGGACGGTGTTCGCAGTTCCCCCCACGTACTGCTTGGGTCGTTAGAAAGGAAGTATGGTATGGGATGTTCAATATCACTTGGTAAGGTTCGCCAGCTGCAAACGGAGTCAGTACTGGCAATTTGATATGAATCAGCCTTACAGTTTTGGGAGAAATAATTGGTCAAAAGAGGACCGCGAACTGGAGACGGAAGATTAAGGTACAATTAAAACAAAAGGCGAAGTTAGGATACGTTTGTGCTGGAGTGAGGTGGTTAGAAGTCTGTCATTTCCAACAATAGCAAGCGGCTGACAGATCGCAGGGGCCACCGTCGGAATGCTAGCTCCCCAGTGGCCGCTTGCTCCTGATATTCACAGAAAATTTCATCTGCACTCAACCTTGCAACGGGGTTTCCAGGTTGTATATGATGGATGATACCCCTAAATAACCCATTACCCCATAGCCAGATTATGAGAGGACGAAACCAAAGACCTGTCAGCTGGAAGAAGAAAAGATTGTATTTGCCCCATTCCATTATCATGGGCGAATATTCTCATAGGCATCCGAATTATTTCTAGATTTATCAGCTTCATAAAGGCTCTGGAGGAGCAATACTCACTGGAATCCGGATAAATGTAATGATCGTGGAATGATACGGGTATACGTTGACTCCAAAATTCTTTGGCGCATCGGAGTCTCCCGGTCACCTTTACTACGCACTGAAGATGTCTCAGAGGTGGCTTAAGGACCATAAGCACACATACCCCACAACTAGCACACTCCCAATGCTCCCATTTGTATCTATTATCAACTTTATTGAGCTCCGATAGCAGGATGACGGTCAAGCACACACCTGCAAGATAGGCGACCACATTTATTGCAGTGCCACCCTCTACTAAATATGTAATCTGTAGTGGCGCCGGCTTCGGATGTTGTGGGTGGTGAGGACGGACAAAGCTCGGCGAATCCTGGAGGAAGTGACATTGGCGGCAACAAGCGGAGAAATTCAGTATTATAATCAAGTTGGAGTGGGAGTGGTTCCCCGTCGGTTTGCAACCAAAATCGAATGCACGCCGGGTTAAGACAGGCCCATCCCAGCTGATATACCTGTGGGATATTCTCGCCACAATGTGGGCACCTGGTATAAACATAATTATCTGAATATCTGAAAAGGTATCATGGATGAATGCCTCGCCAAGCACTGAAGCACACACTGAGGATCGGAACTCCCGGCCGCTAGGCATCTTGCTGTAGAAGCACGTTAGAGCGGAGGTCAAGGTGTTCATGGATTCAAAACCTGGTTGAGATCTACGGTGTTTCCTGGTTTTTGTTGACACAACGGAAGCCGAATCACCCAAGTCTGGCATGTGTCAGGTAAGTACATCGAGTAGCTATAGTTTCAGGGCATACCCCCTTCATTGCTATCTCGAGGTATCCACCAGGGCTCACCCTAAAAAACATGAAGCCACTTAGTTTCAAGTATGCTATAAATTTAGATTGCTCACCTGACCCGCACACCATTGAAATACAAATTTATAGCGGATAACACGGCCCCGATCGTTATTGGACGGTTCAAATTCCGCTGCGCTGTTTAAGAAACACGGAAAGAGATCACAGATATGACATACCCCAGGCATATCGAATAGTGTAAAACCCAAGAACGGCATATGCGATCCCTTTATATCCAAGGTCGTATGGAAATAGCGCATACTTATCATCAATGAGAAGAGCAATCGGCCGATTTTGGTGGTAATTAGAAATCAAAGCGCGAACAGACTTGTCTTGTGCAAGTTGATCATCAGCCAGCTGAGTAGAGATGCGTCCTTTGCAGCTGTGAAGGCTCTCCGCCCTACCACCCCTATCCAGATATAAGGATAATGCTGACTGTGTAAGGTAGAAGGGACTACCCATGGGAGATGATAAACCTTCCGCCGTGCTCAAACCGGTCTCGTCTGAACAGATATAAGACCACCAACGAACAAATGGGGATTTAACATACAAGGAAGAGAATGCGCTAAGGAGATAGCCCTTTACAGAGCCGTGAACGTGATAAACACCGCTTTGATAGGCTCTGAACCAGTCGAAAGATTCACATACTTCCTGACGAGACTAGTGGAGAAATTAGAAAAGAGCATGATCATGAGGAAGAATTCAAACCGTTGCCCAAATGGGTGGGATCATTGGTAGTGACACCTTGACTGTCGACGCGCTATCAGGGATACCACTTTGGCATGGAATTGGGGAACTCCAAGTGTCCGGTATGCTGACATTCTCCCCAACAGCACACAGGAGCTGGCTCCTGGACTGCATACCAATTAAAAGTTCATTGTTTTCTGCGCTCATGGGCGAGGAGAAAATGCTCCTAGCCAAGTTTGCGGTACGCGGAGAGCCTGGAAATAAGGCCACCCCAGAATTATCCGATCCCTCCATGTTGTCAGAGGGTTCAGTTTTTGGGGCAGTTAGCTGGGACGGCGTAGCGCTGCTTGCTCCAAGGGCGGGGTTAGACAGAGGGACGGGATGAATACTGGGTTCGCCGTGACCGGGAGTATCAGTTTTTTTAGGCACGCGAAGATAAGATACGCCAGAACTGGTCCGCCCCTCAACTTCAATCCTACTTTCCTGGCGTTTTTGGACAGAGGACTTTGAGCGCCGAGATTTGTGGCGACCAGCCTCCCGGCGGGTGGGTAAACATGGCAGATCGGAAGTAGGTTCCACCAGCTCGACATTTGAGTTATGATCCGGCATGTAAGCATAACCCTGCTTTTTGCGCTCTTGCCTCAGATACGCATAAGCAGAATCCTCCTTTTGGAAGAGTTTCCAATAAAATTCGATGAAAACAAGTATTGTTTCATCTCCTGGTCTGGGTGGGTTCCGCGGGTCCGATTTATAGGTTCGGCAGAAGGCTAACTCAATCCATTTCTGAACAACATCATTCTAAAATTGTTTAGAGTAAACATAAGAAATATACAAAATGGAGGAACTAACGCCACCACTCATGGATTTCAACCCCTCGGAAATCCTTATATTCACAGGATGGTGCGAATCTGAACCTCGTCCAGCCCGCATACTCTGGGACATCTCAACACGAACTTGGAAGTAAGTCAGGAATGGTTCATCCTCCAGGAGACGCCGGTCGTCCCAAGCGGTTGGTATCCGCATTTGACGCGTTTTATGGGTAGTTGAGGTCGTTGCTGCCGGCTCCGTAATAATATCATAGTAATAATTATAATACTTGGCATAGTTTGGCTTGGGTGCATCACGTGTTTGGGTCTTTGAGGCGAGAGGGGAAAATAACTTTAATAAGATCTCGTGGCAGAGGAATATTATGGTGATTGGCAGGAGCCATTAGCAAGTGGAATCCACTACCGCATATATTATTTAGGGCGATATGTGAGAGGCTCGAGGTAATAGTCTATGCCTCAAACAAACGAAAGACTATCATTTTGAGGCTATGGCATGTTGTAGGGCCTCATATACATCCGCCTCAATCCGTGCTTCCATTTTGACTTCCTCCGAACCATTTCCAGATGCGACTTTCAATGCCTCTTGTAGGTTGGTTCGAATTGTCTATTTACGTTCAACAGGGGAGTGAAAGCAGAATGCGTTGGTGACCATACCTCAAGTGAGAAATCCTCTAGAGGCGCAGCCTCTACAACGTTGACTGAAAGCTTGTTATTGGGGTGAACCGTCGCAAATCCACCAGAGGCTACAAAGCAAATTAATTTCGCAAATACAGAGGTTCGGTTCAGACTTACCGAACCACTTCTTGGAACCAGAAGACTCAACAACCTCAATAACACCTGGTCGGAGTGCCTCGACAGAAGGAACGTGGTTTGCAAGGATGCCCATGTCTCCCGAGGATGCCGCAACATTCACTTGGACAACGTCGGTTGAGGTGAAAATGGCCTACGAAAATATTATATTGTATTCCCCGCTCAATACAGTGAAATTGACCTGATGTGGGAGAACCATAGACAGCTTAAGCTTGTCCGTTGCTTCAGCATATCCCCGCTTTAATATATGGAATGTCGAAGGGGCGCGACGGGCAACGGTGGAAACTAGTCTAAGGGAGGACATTTTGGGATTGGCAAAAGTAGTGAACACTTGAAAGCCGTGTGTTTACGGATTGGCTAGTTCGGTAAAAGCCGAGACCAGTTTGCTCAACAATACACCACAAGATAGCCACATCAATGAGTTAGCAATATCAAATACATTCCAAGCTATGTTCATCTAGCGTAAGTATCCATAAATCACAAAAAAATCGCATCTACTATGTAGAATCCCATCCCAGCTCACAGCCCAATTGAACCCTGGTCTGTCTCCCCACCCATATAATCTTCTGGCATTAGGTCGGGCGCCTTTCGCACACCGCGTTCACTAGATTTAAACCACATGAGTGCCGAGTTTTACAACTTGAACAAGGGAGAAATGAATCCCACATTTCATCAACAGCAACCATGAGGTCAAAGTTTATCTCCTGGCTTACGACGGAATCGTGTTGATAAGCAGGATGGGAACGCACAAATTCCCGGATCCAAGTGGCAGGTGTTAATAGCGACCCTATTTATTATTAGGGTACCCACGAAATGCATTTAAAAAAACGAACCGCTAGCGCGACGCCGAATGAGGTCAAGATATTTCTCAATCCTTAGCAGAGCTTCATCACCAACATCTAGCGTATCCAAATATGCATGCACGAGCCCGAGAAGACCAGGGAAATTGTCACCCTGTGGCGGAATGAGAACAAATAGACTATGAACACCAAACAAAACAACCACCTTTCCATTAATTATTTCATTCATATCCATCTCCTCATATTCCGTTTCGATTGGCTGGCGATGGATCCCATTTTCCGGATATGGGAGTGGCGGGAACAGTTACGCATCTTCTTCTCCTTGGGCTAGAAGGAGACGAGCAGCAAGAAGAGGAGGAAGATTCTGGTGTTCCGCTCCGGCCTAGGGATATACATCCTTTCGGAAAAAGAATTTTCCAGATTGTGCGGCATCACGTTTCTGGGCTCTTCCCATGTTTTCGTCAACCTATCCGATTTAAGCTCAGCATATAAATTTGGAGAGGATATGATGTGACAACCTTTGATATCGGTATGTAAAAGTTGAGGTTGAAACTGAGAATCGCTCGAGAAAGAAGCACAATGAAGACGGCAAAGGCAGCATTTTCGAAATCGGTCATTTGAACTTCCATGCTGCGGAATTCCACTCTCCATCCTATTGAGGACTTGGGCGGTGGTGGCTTGAATCTCAGAGTTTGCCAATTTGTGGATTGGATGTTCTGAGGTCTGATAGGTAACATGTGTGTCAAGGAAGTACCTAACTGACCTCGAAGTGATCAGTGCTTGACGCATCATCTTGATCAATCGTCTCGGAAAATATGACCAAAGGATCGCGAATAAACAGGTGTGAGATATGTTTCGATAACAGGTCGTCGATTCCTTTGAAAATGCTCAGACTTGAACTGAATATTGGAAAAGGAGACGTCCCACCATTATCACGTAGGCGATCATATATACATTCGTCGTAAGGTAGATAGTTGTCGTTGTATTCTGGTCTATTGATCCAATCGTTGGATATATATAAGTCAACACTGTCGTATCGGGATTTTGGAATCCTAAAACGATCATTTTTAAAGGCTAGAGTGCAGATTATCGGTATCACAAATGGAGCTGCGTTAAGAAACAACGTACTTGGAGTCCACGTTCTTCTTTGGTACGATCATCAACACTTCCCGCAATCACATTCCATCGACAATCGACATCAGCAAGGTATCCACGCCAAACCGGGCTGGCTGCGGTCAACGCCAACTAAACTTTGATCAACATCGAATGCACAATTCGCATTAGTACCATACATACCAATATAGGGCCTACAGGGATGAGACCATCGTACATCCGCCTCGCATCGGAGACATTACATGCCTGAAAAGTTAATTGCAAACAGCAGCAGCCCATGCCGAAACCCATGGCATCAAGGTAGATGTGGTCCTGGAGAGCCGCACCATTCTTGGCTTCTACATCACATTAAGACCTGAGAACCGCAGCTTTGGAAATAACTGGATTAAAACCAACCTGCATCCTCAGGATATAACGAGCGATCCCACGGGATTGTAGGATCGATAAATGGGCGGGGAGTGTTTGTGTCGATGAACAGGGGTAAATTAATCGTCACTTTCGAGCCTCTGCGGCGTCTGATGTTTGCTGTGAGGGTCCTAGTATAGGTGGTTAGCATTTATCTCTGGATATTAAAAAGGGAGTTTGGTTTTACTAACGGGAAGCGCGCGTGTGGGTTGGTGATCTCTTCTGGTAGAAATAAGCTATGACTGGATACCGCATCGGATGGATCGAAATAAGGTTCCGTGAATTGTCCTTGCACTCCCAAACGCGGGAATGAAGTGAA
Organism: Infundibulicybe gibba; assembly: GCA_015501065.1. Lineage (NCBI taxonomy): Eukaryota > Fungi > Basidiomycota > Agaricomycetes > Agaricales > Omphalinaceae > Infundibulicybe > Infundibulicybe gibba. The sequence goes on along the minus strand of JADNYI010000006.1, from coordinate 788,831 downwards.
GGTGATAGGGACTTCATTGGGTTTCAAATGCCGCCTAGCGAGGGTCCGTCTGAAGCCCGGAGTTATTAAAATAGGTTTCTTAACTTTATTCACACCTACCGATACCGCATATTACTTTCGACGGATAATAGGTCTGGTATTGAGCCCGTATATGGAGAACCCGGTGTGGACTCCAACATGTACCGTCCATATTCAGGGTGGTACATGGGTACCGATATCCTTTGTTCCGTCAATTATGACGCATGATGCGGGCGAATCGGGATGATACCTACGCTTCGGGGCTTCCCGCCGATATGTCGCCCACAATACTGCTCAACTTGGCCAGGATTTCTGTTTGACGCAGGGATAGTTTGGCATTCTTCTTTTCGTGGTCAAGCGAAATAACCATATACTCAATCTTTGAAACGATAAGATAAGAGACCAGACATCAGGATCGCACCATACCTCGTCGCCCCATAGCAGTTCATCACCATGCCTATCTTTCAATCGATCCCATGTATGCAAAAATTGCGTTATCCCGTGGTACCTCACATGGTCCGCATGCTTTCTGGCCTCATCCCAAGTGAGGGGTGTTCCGAGGTACAAAAGACCCATGGTACGATGTCGCAAGAAACAATAAGAATGGCACAATGAACGGATAGCACGAGAATAGAAATGAAGGGGCTCCTTATACCGTCGCCCAATCCAAGCTGAGAAATATGTTCGAATATGTTCGAAGGGCTTTGTCAGATGGGATTGCTAATGCAGGCAGTTTTCATCCGCCGGGTCCGGACCGTCTCATAAATTCTCCCTAAGCAGAACGTAGCTCGTGATGGAAACTGAGAGCCGAGAAGAGGCAGGGTGGGGTGGCAGATGGACTGTGGCCTGGGACACACTTTTACAGGCAACGGCGGAGCACACCAGAGCTATATTTATTTGGCACGTCATCACCACAGTGGATCATATCTAATCATCCAATATGATAAACTCATGGCTTCCTCAACTATCACCCCGAGGACAAGTAGCGTGCATATCAGCCATTCACCCCATTGGTGGCCCATTTCAGACATATTTTGAGCGCAAGTAGCACATGTCTCAGGGACCTGGTCCACGATTCTTCCTGATTGAATTGCAGTTTCACAGACACCTCCCCGATCTTATCCTTGACGATTCTGGTATAGTGATATTGGATGAGTACAGGAAGCCAGATTTGGAAGATGCTGCACACTCATGGGGGAAGTCAACGCTCGAATCCTGTGACCTAACGTGATCGATGAGTTGCTTAAGACAATCAAGGAAAGCAACCATGGCAATATCGAATCGGCGGTTATGAAGTAGGCGACCAAGATGGAGATCCCCCGAACCGTACAATTCATAGTTCGCCTTGTCCCCACTTGTTTTTTCGATCCGAGAAAAGGAGCCCATGGGAATCAGTCGGTAACTAGCGCCTCGAGTGAGCACGCATAGGAACCTGGGTTCTGATACAAGACCCACTGCTCAAAGGTGTAATCCACCTTCCTTGCGATAGTATAGAGCAACAGAAGCGTTTGACCCCAGGCAGCATTGATTTCAGCCCATTCAACCTAAGAAGAATCCGTTAGTTTGTCGCGGGTCGGTGAAAGCACTGCCTGTACAGGTGCACCAGGAACCCTGCCCAGGCGAAGCCCATTAATAGTACCGAATACACCATCGTGTCCTATGCAAAATGCATCATTGTATACGTTCGTTCGTTCGAGTTTCTCAAGGCTAGCAGCATCTGCTGCGTATGCAGCCTTTATCGAAGCCAGTTGTGCAGATTGGCGTTCCGAGGTAAGTGTAAGATCATTGTGTGACTTCCAAAACCTTTCTGCAATGTTAGCCGACTGCCAGTGATAAAAACGCTCACTCACTCAGCCTCCTCAAGTTCGAGTGCCCTTTGATCCTGATCCAATAGCCTTAACTCCTCGTCGAGTTGCTCGCGCTCGCGTTCGGCTAATTGTAATTGCTCAATCGCTAATTGTTCTTCATTCTTGAGTTTCTCTATTTTCCGATAAGCTTCTTCTTTGCTGACTGTTTGACCTTCTCTTTCCCTTTCTCTCTTGATTTCCTTTTCGAACGCGAGATAGCCGTCTCGCTCTTTTTTGGTTTCTTCAAGCTGGCGTTGGAGCGTTCCGAGGAGGATCTGAGTACATTCCGCACAGAGAGGATGATCAACATCAGTGTGCGCGGAGAGGAGATTGAATAACCGCGCAGTAGAACGAAGATGATGGGAAAGCGGTGAGGGGTTTGTGTGGTCCGGTTCGGCCTGCGGAGGAGATTGCACGCTGTCTTGTTTTGCGGATATATTTCGGAACGGCTGCTGTCCTTTAGGGGGGTTAGGTGGAGGAACTTCGCGTACAACACTATCCTGCAGGAGCACAAAAGACTCGTTTGGTAGCGGCGACAGCTGCGGCTTCTTGCCTTGCGCACGCGGTGACAAGGTGGATGAAACCTTTGATGACGAAGTGACACCTTTGGACCGCTGCCACGCTGATTTAACTGAAGACGGCGAAGGAAGTTGAGCAAGATTTTGGGCCTCTGAGGCATGTCGAATGGATCTCGGCGAAGTTGGTAGAGTCCCCACAATCATATCGTAGGTCGATGGGGCCAAATCGATGAGAGAGGCATCGAGCTGGAAAATTTGTGATTCATTACCTGACATCTCCTAGTCTGCTCGACGTTACCTGAAGTGGTTCCTTACATTGCTGACAGATGGATCCAAAATTCATTGCGGTAGTAAAGTGCGCGAGTGTTGTTGATGACTGTTACAACCAAAGGCTCATACAGATCAAATAATATGTCATTGTCACTAGTATGTACCTCCACTGTGATCAATTTAATTTCTCCAACCGGGGTACAGGAATCCTCCTGTTTGAGGTTTTTAACTCAGCACTTCTAGGGCTTTATCGCAAACTCCCTTCGCTGCCTCTGCGTCAGTCTCCAAATGGACTTGAGGGGTTTTTTGCCATCTCTCGATCGCGGGGGTTGAAGAGTTTTAGGGCCATGCTCTTCGTCCATGCTATTAATGAACAACTCAAGGCCAGAGACAACAAGGCCTGAAGGAGGGGCGTGCAATACACGCCCACCAAGAATTATTTAAGTGCGTCGCGTATAGTCAACGTCAACAAGTATTTTCTCCACCCACATTTCCGACACACTACTAGTATTGCCCCAGAATTTCTTCAAAGTCCGTCGTATCCTATTTTATCAACCAGGTACTAATCCCGGTTCTAGATGTCGACACGTGTCTTTGCTCTTCTCATCGGAATTGATGCCTATAAATCGGGGAACATATGGAACCTCCAGTCCTGCGTCGACGATGCAAAGAGAATCAGGCACTGGCTCACTGACGATCTGAACGTTCCCCGGGACCAAATACGCATGTTGCTGGACAATCATGCAACCAAACAGACAATAGAAGATAACTTCATGGAGCATCTCATCAATAACACAGCTATCGAAAAAGGGGACGCTATTTTCATCTACTTTTCTGGGCATGGGAGCACCGTCTCCGCTCCGAGAGGCTGGAATCCAGATTCCAAAAGACCAACGGGCGTGGAAGTCCTCTGCACATATGATTGCGACACAAAACAAGGGAATGCTAGAATTGCGGGAATCCCCGATCGCTCTATGCATGCGCTCATAGACGAGCTGGCGAAGGTGAAGGGCAACAATATAACCCTTATGCTTGATTGCTGCTTTTCGCCCGACCGATCCTCTTCTGATATACGAAACCGAAGTCACACCCGTTGGACCCCAACGACAAAAGTGAAGCCCGATGACCTTTATAACGCACTCTGGCCCGGTGCTCGCAGCTCGCCACATCTGAAAGGTGGCTTTTCGAACCCCCACCGCCCTCCGCACACACTTGTAGCTGCATGTGGCTCTGGCTATAGGGCGGTAGAGGGTAAAGAAGGCGGAAAATTCACTGCAGCTTTCCTCAAGGCCGTTTCAGAGGTATCGCTTCATCGCACCTCCTACATTTCTTTGCTCGAGCGTATAACGTCCCACATGGGCGACGGCCAGTCTCCTATCTGCGTTGGACAGAACAAATCCCGCATCTTGTTCGATGGTATACCATTTGTCCCAAATTCTCAGTACGTCTCTGTTGATCTCGATAACGACAAAAGACTTCGAATAGAGATGGGAGCGATACAGGGCGTTGTTGAGGGAAGCGAATTCTCCCTTCACATTCACAATTATCGGGGATCCCTTAACCCATCCATTGCTATCGCCGTTGTTTCGGATGTCCATCCGACCTGGTCCCTCGGGCACACGAAAACATCTGATTCTTCCGTCCCACAGACCTGCTGGGCTCACATTAGCAAATGGAACAATCGCCGTCCATTTCGAGTCCACCTCAAGACCACCTTCACCTCCCTCTTCCGCAGATGGAAAATTCGGAAGAGTATACCATCCACAACGAACGACTCTCCTTCTAAAGGTGGTCTAAACATTTTGCGAGTTAAGCATGCAGCACAAGCGGACATCTCCGTAACTGTAGGCTCTCGTGATACCATTGTGGAAAGACATGACGATGTCATCGCCGCAAATTGTCGCCAGATTGTCCGGATTGAAAGTAAAGGGGCCTTAGACGTTATTGACGATGCGGCCCGTTTCCACCTGCACTTGCACCGGCGGAACCTAGAAAATCCATTACGAAACCTGGTGGACATGGAACTATTCCGGCTGGATCCAGCATCCTGGAAAAAGATCGGCAACAACTTGCTTGAAGATGGGAAGCTTAAACTCCCTTATGAGAGAGGCACCATCTATTCGGTTGTCATTCGCAATCGCTCCCAACTTGACTTATGGCCATATTTATTGTATATGGATCCTAATTCATACGGGATTACTCTATTATACCGTCCAGATCCAGCATTATCTCCCCTCCCGAGAGGATCCCACCTCGAGATTGGTTCCGGAAAACCCGGTTCGGAGGCATTGTCCTTTGCGCTTCCCGATAATATCCACCTGGATTCAGGATTTCTAAAGCTCTTTCTGTCATCGACACCCTTAGCAATGGGGATGATCGAACAGGGATTACCCCTCGTCCTCTTACCACCTCCCGCTCAAGAGAATCCCTCATTGACGAACATGGTCTCAGATGATATCTGCTGGGACACTAATTTTGCTAGGGTCACGTTTATCAGAGATGGTCGACCTTGATGCACTGCGGCCTTGTGCCAGCATGGGTGAATATGCCACTTACAGTACTTATCTTCCCTTCCCTCGACCGATACGACCGTTCAATTATAGCGAAGCTATGTAAATTTAACTACTTATGATAATTTAAACCAATAGAGCAAGCTTGATTTTTCGGGAGAGCAGTCGGACGCGTCGGATATTCTCCGTGTTCGACACTCAAAGAGACGACTATGTATTCATATTCATATTCTACCCTAAAGTGTGCCCATACAGGGGACCAACTACATAGAATTCTCAACGTCACCTTGCTTGTCAAGGTCCCTCATACTCACATTTTAAGGTTTGGTGAACTTATTTGTACAAACCAAACATTATGTCAATTGCAATTTGCGTTACACCTAGCTCCCCCTTCGACCCCTTAACCGGGGCCCTTGTGCACCTCGTTAATTGCCTATACTAGCGTTGGACCAGTGTTTATAAACACTCACTTATCCTAAAAGATCTCCACAACCGCAAGATATTTTATTCTAATTTTTTTTTACAATGTACTTTGACATGCTGGCTAACGTATTCTCAACATACGCTGAATGTCAAGCCCCGGAAAGTGGAAGGCGAGCACTTGCGAAATGGTGGGTCCTTTTGGACCAGTGTTTATAAATTTCTTGGCACATGTCACCATGTGTCACAGGGTAATTTGGCACTCCGCACACCGGTGTTGGACAGAGCCCCGCACTGGTTTCGGTTCTGGCCGTCGGACAATGAAGTCTGCATCCAAATACAGCATTGTGGCTGCTCAAATGTAACACTGTGTAAAAATTGCTTCATCATAGATGTAGAACACTATGAAATTGCCCGAGGGGGAAAACTAAAGTTCTTTCATGTTGAAGATATATGAATCCAAGTGGAATAAGAATTTTATTGGATTTCAGGTAATCTAGATCAATGTAAGCGTTTCAAATCATGCATTTTGACGTCAAAATGACTCGCATTCACAGCTAAGATTACGCGCACCAAAAAAAAGTTAATGGCTATATGCAAGATGTATGGGTTCATCTATCTACTGAGTTGTAGAGCAGTAGGACCAAAACTGATGTGATGATGGTCGATTTATAAACTCCTGTCCACTTATAAACACTGGTCCAAACATAGTAAAAGGCAGCTCTGTGCCGTTCTTTGCTCCAACCAAATATTTGCTCCAGCCAAACTATCCACACCGACAAGTCCATGGCAGCCTGCAGCTGTATACGTATGGTGCACACTGGTGCATACGACGAAATAAAATAAAAGAAGACTGCCAGCTCACTTCAGCGCCACGAGGAGTGGCAGTTAACTTTGAATAGCATAGTCTTAGAGCAAGCAACTCTGTTGCAGGCTTGTAATAAGCAGCCAGTGAGCAGAAGCGAGGCCTGCCCAGACGAGCGCATGTACGACGGCGTATCAATGAGGTTGGGCAAATTGGCCCCAAAATTTGGATCAACGATTTTGATCGTTCTAAATGATAAAAAGCAAGCCTTTCAGGTAGTCTAGTTTGCTTGCCGATCTGCGCCCGTACAAGTGCGTATCGAGTTTGCCATTGGTATTGTGTTATGTATGGTGCAGTTCCTGTCGTCTTAAATTTGAGCTGTGGCTGTATTATGTACCGGTCAGCAAGGTGCTTTGTCGCCAAAGGCGACCTTTCATCTGACAACGATAGTGCTTCCACATGGCTATTGTCACGCCTCGCAAGCAGTGACTTGACGCGTTGTAACTTGTAATCAATAAGATCGAGTCTGACCCTCAGGCAGTCGACCACATTCGACGGTCACCAGACTGTACTTACAGCCCCTCGACCTAGTAATTGGCAAGCGCCCAAGCTAAACTTGAGCTTGACACACAATGTCATCGAAGCTGAATGGCCCTGCCGCTTCTTCCTTGACATCCCAAGACACCGCCAGTCTTATGAAGCGCCTAGCTGGACCTTCTACAGGCAAAGCAGGGTGAATACCAGTGGAAAAATGAAGCCCACTCATCAACGTCTCATTCATGTTGATAGCCTTGCGCACGATCAAACTGAAATTAACCGGGTCATTACTGAAGCATCCAAAGGCTCCAAATTCTACGAGGTCTGCAGCTATGTTTACCATTCCTGCTAACAAAGGAACTGAGATTTGATTTAGAATGAGAAGAAGAAAGATAAGGATCTGACTGATCGCATTGAAAAGATTCTAGCAGCCCGGGGTGAAGCATTGAAGGGGGCCGACATAGGTGGGCCAATTCGTGATGGTATCCAAGCTCCCCGTACTTAGGCCCCAGGCTTTCGTAGAGAAAGTGGAGTCAAGTGTCGACCAACTGGTATGCTTGGTTTCTCGCTCTCCTCTAGGCAGTATGCTGCAAGGCGCCGCCTCTGTAGTTAACGGAGCTGGAGTCACAGCGCGATCTTTCACAAACCATCGTTCATGTCGACATGGATGCTTTCTACGCAGTCAAGATCTTTCTGGTTTCCTGTAGGCGTGTTATGCTAACAATGTTTTAGAGCGTAGAACTTTTACATGATCCTGAGCTTCATGATAAACCATTTGCGGTGGGCCGGTTGCCAACACTTTTAGGGTATCTATCCCTGATTGAGGCATCTAGGTGGGCCGGGGTGTCTTGACTACAGCGTCATACGAAGCCAGAAAGCATGGAATCCGCTCGGGGATGCCAGGTTCGTCAGGATCTTACCTCAAAATTCCTTTTATTTGATTGTTCTCCAACACAACAGAGTTCATTGCCAAAAAATTATGCCCCAGCCTCATTGTTGTTCCAAATGTCTTTTCAAGATATATTGACATGTCAAATAAAGTTATGGAAATATTCAAGAGGTATGATCCAAATATGTGTGCTGCGGGATGTGATGAGGGCTATCTGAAGTGAGATACTCTCCCGGCTTGCATGTTGGATTTCACACTGATCGCCAGTATCACTGCATATTGTCATGAGCATGGTTTGTCTGTATGGGACTGTGTTGAACGGATGCGCAAGACTGTATTTGAAGAAACCAGGCTGACAGTTAGCGCTGGAATTGCCCCAAATAAGGTGCCCCTGACAGAATTCACATTATTTCCGACGCTAACGTTAGATAGCTCCTCGCAAAGGTAACAATTCCTTGGTTTTGTGCGCATCTATACGATAAACCCCCACGTTCAGATTTGTTCGGATAGGGTAGGTTATATTTGTTAAGCGCAATATTTAAATTGATAACACTATGCTAGAACAAACCAAATGGTCAATATCAGATTGCATTTGATGCTAAAGAAATTGTGGCTTTTATGCGAGACCTCAGCATCCGGAAAATTCCTTTTATTGGTCGGGTTAATGAACGCCTACTCGAGTCTATTGGAATAAAGGTGCATTCTATTACGCTTACATTATTCAGAAGGATATGCAACATGTTACAGACCTGTGGTGATATTTTCACCCACCGAGGAATTATTTCGCTTATGGATAAGCAATTCGGCCTCAAATTTTTACTGAGAACGTACCTCGGAATTGGCTCTAATGCAGTTCAGCCAATACAGCGGGGCGAGAGAAAAAGCATCGGGGTAGAGCGGTATGTCACTCACCCTCATTGGGCTATTACAGCCGTTGACCCCCGACAAGAACCTTTGCCCCTATTGGAGACTCGACTAGGATATTGAAAGAATTAGACGCTGTGGCAGTAGAACTTGAAAAAGATATGAGAGTGCACGGATGGTCTGGGCGAACGATAACGCTGAAGTTTAAGCTGGAGACATACCAAGGTACATCCCTGGCACAATGTCTGGCCCCATTGATCGAATATATGATAAGTATTCACTCGCGCTAAATCTTTCCTCCGTTGGATCAACACCAAGGATGACCTATACGCAGTATGTTTTCTTGTGTTATATCGGTTATTGTTGTTGACCTGCCGTCAAGACTGGGAAGGAACTGCTACTTCCAGAATTCCCACTAAAAATTCGCTTAATTGGCCTCCGGGTTACCAAACTCAAAGACTTACAAGCACAACCTACGACTGGTATCTATCGTGTGAGTCACTTTCCTTTCTGAGGGTTACACATCCAATTTATAATTAGTTTTTTGGGACAATACCTGACAACAAGGAACATAAGACTAACGATAGCGATACCCCTAATCTCGACGCGGACGATAAAACTGAAGACCAGGACCAGCCTGAAGATGTTATGCCTGGTTTTCATGAAGATGATGAAACCGATGACATGAGCCAAAAACATCTCGATGAGCCTATGGTTGATGAAGACTACCTGTCGGTTAAGCCTATCTCCTCCCAAGCTCCACATATCACCCGACAGAAGCCCAGCTCCTTGAATAGCTCAAATGCCTCCATACCAAAATTAGAGAAGGCTTCAAATAGCTCTGTTTCATCGTCTAGAAGAACACCACTTCCAGGCGACCAACGCATTGCTTCGGCGGAGTCGTTGGAGTGTCCCATCTGCGGGCGGACGCTGATCACCAACAATGATGGTTTCAACACGCACCTGGACTTCTGCTTGAGTCGGCAGGAAATTATGAAAACCCAAGCCGAGAGCAATAACCTTGTCAGGAGAAATACCCCAAAACCAACCAGTGCGGGAAAACGGAGAAGGGAATAAATTGATTTCAGTATTTTCACTAGTGCTCAATTTCCCCTATGCGTCTTGAAAGAAGCCTGAACCCCCTTTCCTGCTTTGATGTCCTCCATACACTTTTCATCAATTGCCCTCCCCTTAGCCGCTATCTCGATTACTTGGGACTCGAGGCTTCGGGGGACAGAGACTACGCCATTTTCATCCGCCAACATCCAGTCTCCTGGTAGAATAGTAACAGATGGGAAGTCTCCCGCTCCCTCGGGCGCAATGGTCAATGGTACATTGATTTCAGAGACCCTCGTGAATGGTGATTGCCCCAACGTCGAATGGCCTCGGGCAAACACCGGAAATCCGAGGGCACGATGTTCTGCGAGATCCCTACAGCGGCCCGAGATGATCACACCGGCGGCATCTTGGGCCTGGGCCCCTGCACTCATTAGACCTCCCCATACCGCGTTCTTGGTTTCTAGTTGTAACGGTGACATGGTTAGTGGTAATAATGCGGATAATGAAGTATACCGAACGTGAGGGGGCATCAATGACAATGATCGAACCCGGAGGCACACGGTCAACAAAATGGAAAGACACCTTCGGGGTGGAGGTGTCTGATCCATGCACCATCTTGACAGTGTAAGCCGGACCGTAAATTTTTGTTTCAGGTGATGGTGCAATTAAATTGATATCGGGTATATACCCTCCGTGTTGAATTCCCATCTTTATGAGTGCGTCCGATATTTCGCAGGCAGAAAATTCGTGTAGATGTGAGGGCGACATCTTTCTTGAGTATATTGCGATGAGATAAACGAACCCGAGATGTCACTTCCGGCTCCGGGGGCCTTTGATCAATACACGCAAACAATACCCGCTGGAGGCTGATGGTAAACAACTTTGGTGTCTGTCGATGTTGGTATATCACATTCCTGGACTCAATGGCTGCTCGCCCACCACCTGCACGTCCTCATATTGGAATTCACCCATCGACGAAATTTTCTTCTCAGGATTGGGGAGAGGACGATGCTTGGGATAGCACTTCTGATTCAGAGTCGCCAAGGCAGTCAACAATCTCAAATTCATGGAACCGTTCACCTGCTTCATCATCTACGACAGCTCCAAGACCAGTCCCGAGGCCGGCGCACAATTCATCTTCATCAACTCTAGCATTCTCTTATACTCATATCAATGCGCCAAACCCAAGTTCCTATCCACCTCGATCAGAAGAGCCATCCCATCCTTCGCAAAATGGGTGGACGATTGTCAGGACGGAAAACGAGAAACGAGATGATAGAATAAAAGTAGATAATCCCCCGGGATCTGGAAACGAGGAGAATGTGGGCGATGAGGGAGGGCAGAGAGACATCGATGTTGAAGGTGATATGGTCATTGGCGAATTATCTTCTCCAGACCAGGCGATTGTGCATCCCCCTCCACACGTGAAAGCCAAACAGAATCAAGGCGCTATCAGAGATGATATTGTGGATATTGTTAATGGTATTCTTGATCAAATGCGTGCCTGCATTCTTTCTCATCATGCAGTTTCTTATTACTCCTAGATCCCCTGCATGGCATTAGGCATCGCCCCCGGCGCACTGAGCCACCTGCATCTCATACGCGAAAACCCCAAGAAGCTGTCACAGAACCAAATGGTAATAATGAAAAGACTGAGAAGTTAATGCGAGAACGATCCATAAAAACCAATCGACGGCACAAGTTTGTCGACTGCTTGTCAGCTCAAGATGTTAATATTGGTGTGTAATTTATTTTGGCCACTTATTCTCCTGACGTTGTGTAGTGGAACTTCGCAAACTCGCTTGGGCGGGCATCCCAAATGATTTACGGCCAATGGCCTGGCAGCTTCTTCTTGCAAGTCAAATTTCACCCAAAGTCTATGATATCATCGCTCACAGTAAATAGGGCTATCTACCATTGCCCACGCCACTTCGTTCTTCAACGCTCACTCGCAAGCGAGGCGAGTATATGTCTCTTGTTGAACTGGCCTTCGCTCGTGATCGTGAAGGGCTTGACCAGCAAATTTGGCACCAGATCGAAATCGATGTGCCGAGGACCCGGCCAGGCGTTCGCTTGTGGATGCACGATGCGACACAACGTGTAAGAGTTTTAAATATTCATACCTGCGCTATTTTTGCTCAAGTCGATTCATGGCAGAGTTTGGAGCGGATTCTTTACGTGTGGGCCATCCGACATCCTGCTAGTGGATACGTTCAGGGTATAAATGATCTCGTAACACCATTTTTCCAGGTGTTCCTCTCGGCATACATCGGCATGTAGTCATTCCTGCTTGCACAAGATGTGGATTCTCACCCTCAAATTTATGTATTAGATTCAGAACCGGAGGAATTTGACCCCTCCCTTCTGCCATCCAACGTGCTGGATGCAATTGAGGCCGATTCATTTTGGTGTTTATCCCGTCTTCTTGATGGGATTCAAGATAATTACATTTTTGCACAACCTGGAATACAACGAAGTGTGAGGCGAATGGCGGAGCTCGTCGCCCGCATCGATGGTATTTCTTCCCCTCTTCGACTCCACCCCGCTCATGGTTGTCTTACAGTTCCCCTGTCCGTGCATCTCGAATCCCAAAATGTCGAATTTATGCAATTTGCCTTCCGTTGGATGAATTGTCTCCTCATGCGAGAAATCAGTGTGCAGAATACAATTAGAATGTGGGACACTTATCTTGTGCGTCAGTTCAAGTACTCCAACTCTTTTCCTAATCCCACTTCCCGATAGGCTGAAGGCCCCGACGCGTTTTCACAATTCCACCTCTATGTGTGTTCAGCATTTTTAGTACGGTGGAGTGAAAAATTGCGCCAAATGGATTTCCAAGTAAGCTTTATTTTTCCTGTAATATTGGTATTCACGTCGTTTGCAGGGTATAATTATGTTCCTACAGTCCCTTCCTACACAAGACTGGGGTGACCATGAAATTGAAATGTTGCTCAGTGAAGCTTTTGTTTTGAATTCTGTATGGCATAATGCGCAGAGCCATTTTAGCGGAAAGTAGCCAAGCTGAATGTGCTTCCATAAACACATCTGTATTGTATAGTAGTCCGCTCAAGTGACGCAATCCCAAACGCTAAATTATGTGCAAATTCGCAGTTAATATACACCATTGCCGTGCTGCTAGCCCTCAAATTTGGCTTTAACAAATTCCACTTCGCGGTCTATTACATCCTTAAGTGCCGCAGCCTGTTCATCATTCTGTAGTCGTACGCTATACGTTTGTGCGGTGCCATTATCATGACCCACAAATGTAATTGCCTTTTTTGCTTGTGATGGTTTCAGGCCAGCGTAGATGTTAAAATTCTGGGCGTAAATCTGAGCATTTCGTGATTTTTGAAGTAGGAAAATGCACTAACAATATTAATTTTACCAGTGCTGCTGTTTCGTAGGAGCATTCTCCGAGCATCGGTCCCTTTATGCTTTTTTAGTCGTAGCACCCCTGTTCGTTGTGTAAGTAGGTTCGTTTTGATCCATAGGAAATAGGATACCGTGGCCGAGCTCTACCCAGCCTTGCCCCCCTTTCTCCTCCGCCTTTTTCATCCTGTATGCTTTGAGTTTGATAGCGTGAATAGTCTCTTCATCCTCCTCGCCTTCTCCTTCTTCGTCGTGCGGGTTGTTTGCCATCAGGCCGAAGTTGGAATCATCTCCAACAGTCTTCTGGTTACCGGTCTCTCCTCCATTCGAGGTAGCCCCACCACTCCCTATCTTGGCTGTTTCGCTCATACCTGCCGGTTCCGAAGATGAACTATTACTAGTATTATTGCTATCCGGCTTAGACGGGTTTGCGAACGTGAAGCCGACTGGATTGCCAATGCTGCCACTCGCGCCTGTGGACTTTGAAAAATTGGAGAATCCAAAGGGAGATGGTTTAGCTGCAGCACTCGGGGTTGCGGGACCCCCAAACAAATTTGAGGGTGCAGACTTATCAGTTGTGACAAAGGGGTTAGCGGGCAAGGTTGATGTGGTCATGGATGAAGATGTCTCCGAGCTGAGCTTCTGCGAACTTGTACCAAATGGGCTCGGGGCAAAAGAACTTGCGGTTGTGTTACCGAAAAGAGATGTACTAGGTTCTGATGAAGGAGTACCGAAGGGGGGAGTGCTTTGAGCAGCGAAAGAGTTTGAACCAAATATTGATGTTGCTGTCGGGGGAAATGTAAAGCCTGCAGATGGCGTTGATGTTGAATTACTTGTTGGTTTTGGAACAAAGCCACTACCGAGAGTAGTAGGTGTCGAGGAGGTTGAGGAGGTTGAGGACCCAAATCCACTGAATTTAGCAGGTGGTATTGGCATGGTTGGAGCTTTTGCCGGAGTAACTGAGAGCTGTCGAGACGAATTACTCGCGCTATCATCAAACTCTTTTTGCACCTCCAACCGCAAATCCTTATACCGGTTGATTATATCTGCCATGTCTATAAATGGGTCGTCTTCGGCAGCTTTGGAGATAGCGGAGATGAAGGATACATTGAGCCCACGGAGAGAGACATAATATTTTGACGCAGGAGAGGCGATAGTGGAGGTATCAGCCTCTGTTGAACCCTTTGTACTGGAGGATGACTGAGAGGATGCCGTAAGGAATGAAGCGAATGTTTTTGCCGTGTTGGACGCGGTTGAGGCCACTGGGGTATTACTTGGTGGGGGTGCATTAAAGGAGCTAAAGCTTGAGAGCGAAGATGCACCAGGCCGAGGTGTATTATTCACAGTCGCAGGAGGGGTAAATGTAAATGAGCTGTTATTGCTCGTTGGGAACCCGAATCCAGAGAACCCCCCAAGCCTTGGAGGTGTGGAGACCTAAATTAAGGGATAGTGAATTTACAACAAGAAATAATGCACAAATGAAACCACGAACATTCGGAGTAGTTGTTCCGTTCGTCGCAGACGGTGGGGGTGTCCCAGCCATCGACCGTCGTGGCAAAGCGCGTATGCTACGAAGAAATCCTATGAGAAACCTTCTTGTCACGAATTGACATCCCCGACCTTCTGGTGGCTAATACGGAATCATCTGCCTTTCGGAAGCCCTGGCCCTCAGATATTTCCTAGTACATCATGTTTCATTAAAATTTATAAATGGGGAAGATGATCAGTGACAGTACTTGTATCTCTTCGTCCGAATCATCATCCTTGGACATTTGTTTCTCGGCGCCGCGTTTCATGGTAGTATCTCACCGAGAGAACAAATAAGAGATTCTAATAAATGGCCGAGTTGACTGGTTCGAAATTTGGACCAAGTTGGATGGGTGGGCATCTAAATTCAACAAGAGCAAACAATCTCCATCACTCTAGGTTAATTTTGTCAAATTCGTGAACGCTAGTGGAGCCGCCATACTGGTGTCTACTCATTGTTACATTTACAATCTAGAGCTACTGTTGTCGTAATTAAATACGATATGTAGACAATAAAAATGTCTGGGGAAAAGAGGGAAGTTAATATAGATTTCAATCAGTGGGAACCTTGGGAAGGAACAAGAGAGAGACCTAAGTTCGGAGGGGAGATTTAGGTAAAGTAGTCTTTAAGCTATGGAAGATGAATTTCAACCCGTGATGGAACCCCAAAGCAGAGAAACTTCAGCGGGGTCAGTTGCGGTAAACCAGAATAAAAATAATGCTTACTTAGTAGAATGGGAAGCCAGAATAAAAGTAGCATGCGATCGTCTAGAATGAATGGTGAGTAATCGATGTAAAATCCAATAAGGTCTTACGTTTCTGTTGACGTTTCTGTGTTCGTTTGGCGGGAGGTTGATATGCAAACGAATTAACCTCCTGGTCCGTGACTTTGGTTAAGCCGTAACCAACCGGACGCATTTCTGGAGCAACGTTCGAGTGGGGTGTAAGTTCCTGTTCGCCTAGGGTATCGGGGGTCACCGCTGAAGGCGTAGACGGTTCCGAGGTAGAATTTTCAGTAGCTCGGGGGGTATAGACGGGTGGTGGCATGTCTTCTGCTTGCTGTCGTGCCGTAGTCGCACTGGCTGCGGCAATCCATTTCTCCCAGAGTGCCCACCACTCGTGAGTGGTACCAGCACCTATGGGTCTTGTTGATTCGTTGCCTTCGAATTTATCGCCATCGATGATGTTATTCGGAGTCTCACCGCCAAGGAATGCGGCCACCCCGGCATCATCGGTACAAATACTGGAAACACCATCGGGATTGAGGGAGAGCACCCCAGGGAACTGCTGGCATGCCTGGGAGTTGTGGAAGCTGTGGTAATGGTAATTGGGGTAGATTGGGTATGATGCCTTGGGCGGCGGGAAACTGCGCCAGTGTTCGCTGTATCATCTCAACAATGGATGCAGTGTGCTTGGCATCAGTGGTAGTATCGAACTTTTCTTCCTTCATGTCTTGTATTGGAGGTGTGGCTGCCCTAGAAGGTACCAAGAACGAATCAACTGGGGAGTTCGTTTGCCGGAAGCATCCCCCTGATGGGTTCCGCGTCGCGGGGTGCGTCGTAGATTTCGCCGGCTTTGCACCTCCCCTTCCTCTTCGGCATCACCCCATTGCGCTTCCTCGTCTGTTTCTGAGCGTCGCTTTCTCGGGCGTACATCCCATCGAAGAGGTCACTGGGGGCAATTTCTTCTGGTGTTCTCCCAGAAGCGTTGACAATTTCCCTATCTGCACCTTCGCTAAGCAAAATTTGTGCGCATTCCTTTGATCCCGAAAGTGCGGCGAAGTGTAATGCTGTATAACCATTCCGGTCACGAGCATCAAGATCAACACCTCGCATGGTCAAAAACTTTACGAGGGAGGAAAACCCTAAGAACGCAGCAAGATGCAGTAGGGTTTGTCCTCCTGGTGTAGAATGTGATATGGCTAACGATGTAGGAATTGAGTGTGGCGCATGAGCGTCGAGAGGCGTATCGAGGATGCCAAGAAACTAGTACAAGTGTTTCAAAATCTTCTCGCTCACCAGCTTGGACGAAGAGCAGGGATCGGAGGTCACGAGCGGGAGATACGAGTGATGCGACCTGCATCATGTTACTTGTATTGCCACCGTTGTGTGATTCTGAGTTATCATTCCCAGCATTACCCACAATACGCATAGCAACATTCTTTGCATCCTCAATTTTACCTGTCATCTTCAATCCAACAACTTGCAGAGCAAGTTCCATCCTTTGAGAATGTAAGAAAATAGAATAAATTTGATAGCAAATTAACGTACAATGCCCGGTCAGACTCATCTGAGTATGTGAATAATGAAGGGGGGGAGTTTCATGATTGTCAGTTTTGGGAACCCATCAAAGGAAACAGCAACAACCCCGGCTGACGCTCGCGGGGGAAGTAGGCAGACGAGCGCATTGTCGCTCCAGCGGTGAGTAGAGCTCGCGACAACGTCGCCGAAAAGGCAATTGAGTTGGAGGGAAGCGTGGAAATTGGCCCCTAGAATCGTTACCTCGATACCACCGTGGGTTGGTCCCATATTTGGTATTAAGCGATGGATAGTCGGCAATTGCAATGGGAGGGATTGGGATGTTTGGCTGGATCAAAGAACATGAATGGTATAGGGTGTGGTTGGGTGGCCATAAGAGCGATGAAGGGTGGTGGGTTATTTCATTATGTGAACGCGCGTCAGGCATAAGGACATCAACGCTTTGGTCAAGAGGTGTTGTGAGGGTGTCAGGTGAAGACGAATCTGATGTCTGTGATGACTGATGCAAGGCCGGTGTCTGTGTATTTATACCTTCAGCGATGAGATATTGCTGTAAAATAGAATGCGGGGAAGGGGATCTTGTCAGAGGGAGGGCTGCGAAAGGTGTCAAAGGAGAGGGGATGCTAGAGATACTCCCTTCTCGGGAAGGTCGGGTGGGCTTTCCTGAAGAATCATACGGTTTTGCGCGCTTCTTTCCACTAGAGCTTGGGTTGTGATCTTTTTTCCGCTTGGAAGGTGCTCCTGCCTCAAGAGGGGGGGCAGGAATCGCTTGAACACGCGACCAGTCAGTGTCCATAGCTTGGAAACCATTGGAATAATCAGAGGGCCGAGTTTGGTTCGGGGCCACCGTCTTGTGGTCATCTGTGATCATAATGGGTCGAGACGAACCAGTCCCCACAATACGCCCGTTCTGGTCCATCAATGTAAAGTGGACATTGAACCCAACTTTTTCACGTGATGCCGGCAATAACATGTAATGCGGAGGGGGAGAACGACGGAGCCAGTAGAGAAATCGAGAACCTCTGCCAGTTGAATTGTATGATGCTAGTTGTATCTTCTTGATGTTTCGATTGGCCACTAGTTCGCTCGTCTCCCGACTCTGAGTCTGATCGGGCAGGCCTCACACGTGCGGCCAGCTTTTTTGCGACACGTTTAGCCTAAAAACATAAACTGAGAAAACACATAAAAGTTGGGGCCAGAGAATTGATACCTCGCGCGCTTGACAACTAGAACAACTAAGGACACGATTGTGGGGAGGCGATGCGCATGTCACATTCGCGGATAGGTGAAGAATTTCTTGGGGATCAGGATCTATCAACATGCCGGTCAGTGACACATGCATTTGAAATGACGTGTGAGCTGACCAATTTTCCCCTGCTTTCGTGTCCGTCTCTTGGTCGCGGTCCCGTGAGGAGTTTAAGCCATTTCCATGAGCCAACACGGGCATATCTGTAGGGGTCGGATGACGAACTAGCATCCGCAAGATCGACAGTAACTCTAACTTGAGTTTCAACCCGAGATTTGGTGCCCCCTTCGGGTATACTTGGAAACATGATAGGCAGGCTGCGAGACCTAAGTATAAATGAAATGGACAGGCAAAGGACCTTACTTGAAGCAAGATTCTTTCGGGGGGCGGACCACCCTGTGGCTAAGCATCGAGGGATCTGCTTTTCGAGGCATAGCGGCGGGTGGGGGAATTGGCTTGGTTAATGATACTGGACCAGCATGGGAGGGGACGAGTAGGTTATTGGGACGAAAGTTGGATATCACAGAGTCAACAGGTGACGCAACCGAGTGGGAACTCATAGGGCTGAACTCGACGGGGGTCATCATTTCGGGTGAAGGGGAGCTGAGGGGCTGATGTATGAGATACGGGACGAGATAGAGACTGACAACCCACTCTTCATATGCATGACTTTCAAGGAGCTCGTCAAGGCGTAGCATGTCTTCCTCTCCTGGATTCTTGATGGCCATTAAGGGCGAAGAACTGGCCCAGGTAGTCTGGGATGAAAGAGGTTTAGTTGGGTGAAGATCCTGATACCAAGAGGGTTCGTGGTCGTTGTGGATGATGATGGGAGTCGAAGAGTCTGATACATCTGGAGTGCGAGGGGACGGAGAGCGAGAGCCAGACGCCGTCACGGACGACGAGGACATGATGAATAACGACCGACGTTGTGGTAAGAGGTGGAGACGGCAAATGTAATTTCAAAAGTGTTTGTTTGTGCAAGGTGCTGCTGCCCTAGGTCGGACCCCGGTTGTACATCAGACAAATGGCATAAGAATCTCCTCCCTTTTCCCATCGGATTCGTCCACCATTTCCACCACTATTTAAAGCCCTTCCAACCCTTGTGGGCGACCATAAACCTCCTTTTACTCTGGTCTTTTACATAGTACCACCCGACTTTGCGGTGCCCAGCGCATGCTTTCCAAAAACAGACATGGAGTTCGGATATGTATTCATTGCCGCTGCCGGGGCACACCCAGTTGTTCAAGTAAGAACAAATACACTCTGTTTGAGCTTGATTCAAGAGTGGATCCGGTTCTCCCGGCTGTTGGTAACAGCACGGAACCCACCGTGGCATCTAATCGCACTATCCGCGACACCTGGAACGACCCCTCATGATGGTTCTTGGATAGAGATTTACCCCGAGCTGCGTGCGACACAAAGGCTGCACCGCCACCTCGTCACGTGTATTGTCTCTTTCCGAAAATTCCGCGAAAAAGTCGACCAACACCAGGTCGACTCCATGTCGGCGCGATGTTCACCATGCGCCATCAGTCACCGCTATCCGTTATTGCTCCCAGTACTCCGTCCACCACCACTTTCCCTTTGTCTTTCTCGCTTGAACCCAAGACTCGGCCAATGCACCGCGAATGCGCGGATGGTGTCTTCAGGGCAATCTCACGACGTAGTAGATTTTAGGAGCAAGTCCTTGACTCTCTTGCACCGGATCACGTCCTTCTTACCCCGTGTCTTACCCTCGAAGAACACGTTACCCTCCATAAACGCCGTGGATTCATTTGAATTCTGGGATGCCCTATTGTCTCATGCCTACCACCGTCTTTCTACACCATCAGCTCAACCTGTGCGAATCGTGGGTCCGTACCAGCTTGTGCTTGAGGCCGAAAAGTGATTTATGCCAGAGAGTCAGTTTATAGCCTTGACAGGTGGTCGGGGGCGCAAGACATTGTTACGGCACTACTCGAACAACCCCTCAGCTCAGATCCTTCCCAAAACAAAAGCGTCAGAAACAGGTGGAAGAGTTCTTCGGAAAATCGCTTGACCATATGGTAGGTTCTGTTTTCTCCTATCTCGACGAATCACAAGCAGATTATATATAGCCATGAATCTCATCCACCTAGCACCCCTTCCGCCCTTCCTGTCCAATCTCCATACCTCCTCCAGTTTGGTCCAGCGGTTGAACTGACCGAGATAGTCCTCCCATCCGACAGCCGCCGCACGCACTCGCACGATTTTTGCGAAACCACGCTTGCCGCCCTTCATAACGCTGATATCCCTATCGTCGTATGTAACCCTTTGACAAGCCCTATTTCTGCCCTTGCCGGTCTCCTGCCGCTGAATAACCCAAATACGATATTGGTCCTCACATCTTCTGTTCCTTACCCTCCAACTCATCACAATTTTATCTTCGGTCCGTGCCTTTCTGTCAGCGGTGGTTTCACCCGGAAAGCTTTTGGATGACCTCAAAATCGTCCTTGTAGACCCTGCTCGTGCCGCAGTAGCACTTGAGATCCTTGAGGCAGATCCCGGCTCCTCGACCGCCATCCAGAGATACCAGGATAATTTTGTTGGTTCTGCATCTCCTCACTCACTCACGCGATATCGACGGCATTCCACACTACCACCCAAACTGATAGTCCCACAACCTCCCCCTCTGCTTCGGTCCAAGCGCGACACACCCTCTCTCAACTCCGAGGTGCTTTGGATGCTTGCCAAATTGCCCTTGCGAGGGCTAAGGAGGATATATTGCTGGTCTCCCGAGATATCAATCATCTCTCTGATAGAATCGAGGAGGAGCATGTCAAAGCGCCACGATCAGTGTTCGGCGGCGCTGGAGGTAGCATGAGTGATTCTGATGCAGTACAAGATGCTTTGGAAACGGCAGGAAAAGATATGAGAGTTGTATTGAATAGATTGGCATGGTGGAGAATGGTATGGCACGTTGACGAAATCAGCGGAATTATATCTGAAGCTATACACCGGTCATGGTGTAAAGCCCTTGAGAAGGAGGTGGGTGACATTTGGATCATAACGAAACCTACTTACGAAGAAAAACCAGTTGATTTTGCAAACAGGCAGATTATCCACACTGCAGGCTGAACTTACTCATTCCGCTCTTTCTCTACTGTCTGCACCGCGTTCGCCCTCTTTCGACTCCCCCATCTTACACAATAACCTTCTTCAACTCTCCTCGTCCCCCACATACCCGCTTTCCTCGTCTTCTCTTATTAGACCCCTCACCGCACGGCGGGACCAGCTTCTTCGCTACCCAACAACGCGACTCCATGTCTCTGGACAGCGCGCTGTTCTTGGCATGGGCGGCAGTATTGCCGCAGGCACCGGGTTGAGTTGGGTAGGGTGGCTAGGTTGGCTGTCTAGTGGCGGAGAAGGTTTGATGGGTGTCATTGGTATGGACGCAATGACAGCCATGGGAGCTGGGATATTGGGTGCCCTGGTAGGTATACGGTGGAGTGTTGGGAAATGGGAGAAATCCAAGAAAAAGTGGTGGGATGATTGGGCCCGGGTGAGCGCTGGGATGAGTCGGGATCTCACAGTTCGTTGCCTACCCTGATTCCTCCTGACAATCTCTCACATCGGATTTTTACAGCAAACGCTGGAACAGGTTATGCGGCAGCACGTATTGATCGTATCAGACCGCGCTTGCAGCGGACTGTCGGATCTTGCAGAAAAACGGAAACTCGAAATTGAGGCAATCGAGGAAGATCTCGACAAGCTCCTCCGAGAGTTTGAGAAAATAGAGAAGCGACCTTGAGCTTGACTAGCTTTGTAGATACCCTTTAAAATGAAATTCACATAACACTATTAATATGTGCACCGCATCTAATATAAATCCCCGAGATCCGGCGGCAATACAGTCTAACAATCGTACAACCAAATGTCCGAGGGGTGTTCAGCCGAGGGCAAGAACTTGGAAGTCTTATTGTGGCGCTATGACTGATATTTTAGGCACTTGCGACGAGTGTGATTGAGATGGGGCCGCCTCTTCATCATCACTGTCAGTTCCAATGTCAAATACTTCCTCACGTTCGTCCCACACGTTAGTGAGATGTCGGGTTTTGTTATTGCCCGCTTTGGAAGTGGAAGTTGTTGTGTGCAGTGGTAGGAGTTGAGTTGCGTCATCATCATCGTCAGAATCAGACAAAGGACCACTGTTAAGTGGCCGGTAGAGGCGCGCAATCTGGTGAAGACATGAACATTGAACAGGGGGCACGAGAATAGTAATGAATTACGCGCCTCCCGCCTCCGACGATAGTACCGTTCTAGATGGTAAGCGATGACAAGTCCAACCGAGGAACCGAGGATATTCGCCTATAGTCGGACGTGAGTACAGCTGGCAGTCAGTGAACCACGGCACATACAATAACATCCCCGAACTGGAATTCCTTATACTAGGAGGATGAGAATATGATTATTGCGTGCTCTTGGGGTGGAACAAAGGGCTTAACTGGTAGTAGCGATTGGACAATTTCACTGACAATCCCTCCACAGAAAAAACAGACAAAACCGGTGAATATTAGCCCTGAATGTCGCCAGAACCATATCCTCCTTGCATCCCTACAAAATACCAGAGGTCAAGGAGGTTGTCAGGGGGAGGCTTGAAACTCACTCCTCTACATCAATTATAAAGTAAAATACACCAGTGGCCAGGCAAAAGCACAGAAAGTGCAACAGCTTGTCATTTAATGGGAGAGATCGTGAGAAATTGGTAAATCCCAAGAACGCCAGGAGAACCATGATGACACAGGTGAATACCATAAACCACTGGCCAAATTTTGCGTTAGATTTATTACAATTAAGACTGGTGTAAGTTACCACTACGTACGGGTCGTAGTCTGACGGGCATATCATATTTTGGTATCCGAAATCGGTGCGATTTCATAACCGTTTTGCCCAGGTGAGCCCCTTTGCCCCAATGTGTGAATGGCGCGACCATGAGCGGGAAGAGTTAGAATGGTGTAGCAAGGCTGAGTAAGTCATTGACTCGGCGCCGGAATGACCAAATTGATTCCGCTTTATTTACAGCACAGGAAAAAGCCAAACAACGCGGCCCAATAACTTTTGGCGTCCTCCTTGACGTTGGTTACTATGTCTCATTCGACAACCACAACATCTACCTATGACCTTGTCAAGTATTCAAGGTCATACCCGAAGAATCCAAACACGGCAACCGCACACTCCCAGCGGGGCCACCCACAGGCTGAAAATCCATCCGAGTGGCAGCATTTTACGAATCCCATTATTCGACTGGTTTTGGACATCAGAAAGAAAGCAACCTCAGAGCTGGAGTCTGTACGAATGCGCATACTATGGTCTATGGATTTCAATGGCCCCTCAGAGCAGACCGACGTTGTCTTCGTAGGTTTCTGGGTGGTGTTGAAATCGAATACCGGCTCACTTGGCCCAAGGAGGACTTGGATCTGGTCTCGTTCTCGTTTCTATCCCCACAATCTCAGCCACATGATCTTCCCCTCAAAGCTGTCTATCGTGAGAGCATTGTTGGTATTCGTTACCTCCACCCTCGTGAGGTCGTCGTGACACCAGTATGTATACCCGCCTGCGCCTGCTTTTTTTTCTCCCCCACCCCATTCCGTAATAATTTTTTTAATAGATCTACAGACGGTTCCAAATCACATTTACGTGTCCATCCGCCGCCTCCCAATTCATTGATTCCATATGCTCTGTATGTCCATGTAAAGCAAATCCTACTAACAATAACCCAAGCCGAACATTCGGGAACATGAATCCACCACAACACAAAACCGACATTGCGATGATGGGCACTGCAGCTCCCTCTGTGTCGCGACCTACTCGAACGTCTGCGCATCTACCTTATTTGTCGTCTCAAGCCTCCCAAATGCCCAGGGGCAAACCGATTGCGAAAACGACCCCCGCTCCTATCCCCTTGGTTCCACCTCCCCAGTCTGACTTTATGCAATTTCAATCTTCTCCTCTTATCAGTGGAGGAATAACTAGTCAGGCTCCCTCACCACCAACACTTGGGCCACATCCTGGTATAGAAACGTCTGGTGTGCCTCTGTCCGCCATGTCGTATAATGCCTTGACCTCAGCGAGGACCTATTTATCTTCGGCTATCTCTCATGGAATCCTCCCTCCCTCGTCTCCTCCAACCCTCCTACTCAGTAGTAGTACTGAGGACCCTCAGCCCTCCAAGGCTGCAGAGGCTGCTCCTGCTATTGCTCCCGCCATTGTTTCCCCCTTGCAAGAGCCTAGCAATATTTATAATCTCTCCCAGTCCTCTTTGGAATGTTTGATTGGTGATGTGGTGAGAGAAGATGGATTCATTAAATTGGTATGCGTGGTTTCTGCGAACCTTACGGGTTTCTCTTAATTTTTTCCTAGCTCGAGCAAGTCTCATCAATGTGGCGAATCAGGAACCTCGTACCCACAGACCGACGTACATAGTCCATGATAACATCTCACTACTACATACAATTAGTATTTTTATCCATAGTATACTACGGGCGCGACGTGTCTTAGCGTTAATCGTCAGCTGAAGCATTCATGTGTTTTGTGAACTCGGCCTCAGTCCAGCCATATTGGCGCTTCAATCTTTTCCCAAATTCCCGAACTTTGTAAGGATACAACGTAGTATCGGGATGCGCTATAGGAATGAGGTTAGCGCGAGCAAGGGGAGAATGGGGACCTACGCTTGTGAAAAGTGATTGGCTGTATGAGTGAGATAGTGAATTAACTGTATTTCCCTCTCAGTGCAAACTACCCACCTTGTCCCGGCTGTCTGGGGGATCAAACCTGACACTGGAACCTGCGGTGCTTGGGTCGTATGTAAAGCCCATTTCCCGCATTATCTGGTGAAATTTGTTAAATCCGTTTTGTCGCCTTGCAAAAGTAGACACTACCTTCAAAAAGGACTCCCATTTCATTGGGGCTATGCCTTTTGTGTCGTCTTCGGATGTCTTGAGGAGTTGATGCATATGTTGGGTTGTCTTTTTGCTTAGCTTGGAAAACCAAGTCTGCTTGGTAGGATCCTTCGTGGATCCACCATCCTCCTTCTTATTTCGCCCCATCAACTTTGACATGATTCCCTTCTTTTCCGGAATCGAGAATAGCGACGCATGGTCGGGTCTAGACTTTGTCTTATTTTTCTGGGTGTCGAGTCCCTCAGCTTGAATGTAGGCGCGGGCTGATTGTGCTGATTGTGGTTCGATGGACATCGCAAGCGACGTTGTTGACATATGGGCAGCATTGGCCGTGCTGGTTCTGGGAGGTGAGACCGGTGGACTTTTTGGAGGAGGCGGGACTGGTTTGGCTGGAGCCGGCGGAGACCTGGGCGTGGAAAGTATTCCAGGCTTGCTCTGCACAGCAGATGCGACAGGGAACTTCGCTCTGGTAGGTTCAGTCCTGTCTGGTGGTGGGGGCGGCAACGGATTTGTTGGGGCGTCCGAGTTTGGGCCCGTATTTCTGTTCGATGTTGAGGCTTTTTTCTTCTTTTTGGGCTTCTTCTTTTTCTTCTTGGTGACGCTTGGGACTTGGTCTTCATCATCGACCTCTTCAAGCGTCGTCCTGTGGCTCTTTAATGGTTCGGCAGCTCCTATTTTAATCAATGGAATATGAACTCGCCGGACATAGTTTAGTCCACCGACCTGAACTTTTAGCAGTGGACTGCTGCTTGGCACTCCGTGGTTCTGTTCGATTTGTTGTCTTAAGTTTTGGATTTGCGGAGAACATCCGGCCTAGGCATTGCGTCAGGCACCGCAGTACATGGTCCAACCCTCGCTCACCTCTTAGTGAACCAAGAAGTTTTAGGAACGGGTTCCCTGCCCGAATGTCTTGAGAGAACGGGTCCGCCGGAATATCGGCAGCATTGAAATAGTTAGCTTCGTGGGCTGTATCCATAGCTTCTCGCAACAATTCCCGTATCTCGTCCTCTTCCTCGGTATCATAACCACTCTCATCTTCACTTGAACCCATATCATCGCCATCATCTATGTCGCTATCAGAGTCGCTGTATTCATCACTATCATCCTCGGCAGAGCTAGTTGTTTCCAAGGGCGGCATAGATCCAGCGCTATCTTCCCCATCCCCGTTCGTGATTGCGAGTGGTGCTATGGCTCCTTTTCTGCTCTTTGTAGATGATAACAGAGGCATATCACCATCTGAATCATAATCGCTATCATGTCCAGCGTCGGGTATATAGAAAGAATGCCATTGAGGTGGGCGATCGAGTGCGGTATCTAGATTCCAGAGTGTTGTGATGTCATGTCCGCATACTGATTGATAGGTCTCGTAGGGGTTAGTCCATCAGTGAACGCAAGGATAGCCATGAAACATACGAGATTGACATGCTTCCACATAGTATCCAGAACTAGCTTGCGCCTTGTTTTTTCTAGGGGGAATATGACATTTTTGTAAGATGCATATTGGGCTGATGCCTTCTCGGAGTATATCTGAGCATCCACCCAATCCTCGTATTCTTCAGGCATTACACGAGGTGAATCCCTCCAGAGTTTTCCTTCAGGGCTAAGTAAGGGGGCTTCAAGCAATTGCTGGAGGTTAACAGAGATCTGCCGGAAAATACATATTAGACAAGGCGAAAATTATTCTTGACAATATTAACCGAGAGATCACCAGCAGCATCCCACATGGCCTGTGGAAAGCGCTTCGACTCCCGTGGTAACTCTTCAACCGCATCATGAAGGATTTGGTAAAGGATTTGCTTGGGGTAAGGTGCAGAAGGGAAACATAGTTCGATTATGATGGAATCGAGGAACGAAAGAGTAGCCTGTCGTAGTTCTGACCAGTCAAAAACAATTTCCGGATCTCCAGGTTCCTTCTTCTTAAAATACCGAGAATAGTGGGCTGATATACATGATTCAGGCGATGCATGTATTCGAGGAATGATACGTACGGGTGGTAGTTGCGAGGAGAGAGAATCTTGTTTGATTCATGTTGACTAGAATACCGACCATATCGTATAGAACCAGGTATCGAGTTCTGAATCCATCTTTCTTGAGTTTCGTCTTGACATTTTGGTCCGTCAATCCATCCTCCGCTAATTTTTGCAATGTATCTAGGACCAACTTCCATGCCGCCGCAAACATGTACGAGTTATGAATGCTAAGCTTTGTTAACCTCGTTTATTCAATGGCAAATGATATAACTAAACAAACCGTGTACCGACAGCAGCTGCGATATAGGAAGGGTTTTGCAATGGTGGCGCTGGGCCTTGGGGGGTGCGAGAAAGCAGCTCGGCTTTAATAATATCGAAGAAAAGGGTGGGGTCTTGCAGGTTGACAACTTCGTCCAAGCATGCTAGAGAGAAGTTGAGCGAAGAAAGGAGGTGGAGGATCTACCACGTCTGAGCGCACCGTCGTATTGGGACTGCGCGATTTTGAGAGCCTCTTCAAGACGGAAGGGGCTCAAAATTGCTTTTGCAGACCTCTCAACAAGATCCTCTTGGAATCAACCTGATCAGAGCTGCGTTGATGATTTTGGGAATGGCATATATGATCCACCTGCCAAAAGATCTAATTTTTCCCTCCCACTCAACTTGGTAGTAGCGAGCACAAGTTCCCCTGTTCCCCTCGCGCCATGCTTCCCGTTGCGCAAAACAAGAGCACGTGTGGTGGTTGGTCTCTCGCCAGCTTCTTGACTCTTCCCAACAGAACCTTTTGCAGCGATATGTTTGGGGCCAACGGGCACGAGATCCTTCGAGGCAGGAGGTTTGGTGATCCGTTTTGGCGGTTTGGACATATTGTGTTATCTGGCTATGTGAGAAGCCAGGAACGAAATGATTAGCATTTAAGATCATGTATTTGACCTTGTTGGACCACACACTAATAGGCTACCCGGATATCCCGTTTGTAGCGTTCGGGCTAATCTCAACATCCCTACATTGATTCATTGGCCTTCAAAGTTTGAACCCATTATTCGTAACGTATCCCCATCCAGTCACGTTGATCCGAAGACCAGTCTCGGGATCCATCACACACAACGGCTCTTCGAAACTCACCAAGGCTGAGATCATGGAAACGTGTGATGGCCATGACGCCCATGATCATGATACACTCCGGGGTGAGCTCCATCAAAAAAATGACGGGTCGCTGTCAAATGCCCCCACCAGACGCGCTGACACCGGTAGAAACCGCCTGGCCCTTCAACTGTCGTGTCTTATTCACCACCACTTGCGGGAGCCATCTCTGCACCTGGAGAGGCTTTTCGTTCTCTTTCTTCTTCGTCTTGTTCGCCTTGATGGCTGCTTTTACGCTCCTTGGTAGGTTAGTCCCGGCTGATTCACTCAATATCTACTCACTTGCCTCAGTTGAGGACTGTTCCCCTTTAGTTTCTTACCGTCCCCCGGGGGCATGGGCGGATACCCCCAATGATGATTCATCAGCCATTGTGAGTACTATCTCTCTTTACGAATTGTTGTATATTCGCTTAGGATGATCACACATTTAGTCATACTCAGGTAGATCCTTTCATACAACGATTGTGCAGGCGCAACCGCAACATTGGAGTTCAACGGTTTGTCTGTGCTCTCCTTCAAATGACATATACTAATGCGCGGATCGAAGGCACCGGGATTTCAATATTTGGTGGCCAACGTCCAACTACGGCAACTTCACGATTAGTGTAGACGGGAAGAATATCGCTACTGGTAGCGCGCAGAGCGCAAACTCCGCGTTTAACAAGACACTTGGTCAGGTCCTGGGATTACCCAATGGAGCTCACAGCATGGTGTTTACCAGTGCAAGTAATGCACCAGTCGATATTGACTATGTCAACATTGAAACACAAATCGGAAATCCCAGCCAGAGGTACCATTGCCAGAGATTGCTCACCGGACGCTGGTTTAACAGCTCATAGCTCCACCTTGTCTGAAACAACGTACGATGATAATGACCCCCAAATAACTTACTCTGGCTCTTGGAGAAGCAACAGTGGCCCGGATTTCATAAACAACACCCTTCAGTCAGTTTGCGTTAGGTTGGGAAATCTACTGCTAACAAATATTCAGTTTCACGCAGAACCCTGGTGATTCAGCCTCTCTTTCTTTTTCTGGGGATGCTGTGGCTGTGTATGGCACCATGTCCCCCGACCACGCAGATATCCAAATGCTCTGGATGGCCGGGTCCAAAACTTACAGGTGGAGCTGGGGATGTCACTTCTGCCCTTCGCACACAGGTATATTGATAATTCCCAGCATTGTAATTCCTTGGTTAATGCATCAGTAGATACTCCTGGTGATCGAGACCTCTCTGCTACCCGAACTATGGGCTAATCATTTCTAGTACTACGCAAGCGATTTGGGACCATCCCCACACCACCTTAGTCTGCAAGGTTTGTCTTCACAGGGACTGGGCCATTTGTGGATTTGGACTCTGTGACCGTGTTCTCTGCTCATGTTGCGAACAATAATCCCGTTAGTGGTAATAGTCCTACGAGCAACACCCAACAGTTTCCATGCCATCCGCAACAGGAGGGTAAGTAGACCTGGGCTCAACACTGCCCGACTTTTCTGAACACACGTTAGGGGATTTACATCTGCCAAAGCCTCTTCCAGCTCTAGTGCTCCTGTTATTGGAGCAGTAGTAGGAGGGCTTGCTGGTCTTGCGCTTCTGTTGGCTCTTAGTCTCCTCTTTCTTCGATGGAGGCGTCATCGAAAGCCAAAATTCGATAAATTTTTAATCCATTCGCCTGTCACACCTGTTTTGCCTATGCAATGGGGGCCAGATATGATGGAGGCGGGATTCGTTCGAATTACCCCCGACACCTCGTCAACAAATTCCCTGGCGCCTTTGCCTCCCGCAGCAGCCCACGTCCGGCACTCGATTACTCCCAGCTACGGCAACGAAGCATCACATCTTGATATTGGGCATTCGAGGCATCCTAGTGCTTTGTCTCAGGAGTCTACCGCCCCAATGCTCCCAGAAAAGGATCTGCCAATAATTCGCATCCCTCGACCACCAGCGCCGTCCCGTTTACTGATGCCCATTGGGTCGAACTTCACCACTGTATGTTTGGGGTGTAAACGGCCTAACGGATCGCTGATAATTTTTGATTTAGGGCAACGACCCTCCAGTAAGGCCATCCCGGCGACCGCCGACGATGAATTTGGGTTATTAGTCTGAAACGGCGTATGCGTGTATGTAGTGTATGTAGCTTAGGATTGTAACTTGGCTGGACATTTAGTCCTTGGATACCACCATTAAGCGAGCAGAGTTCGGATCAAATCCCGTGAGCCCAAGGTCGTCTTAAATCTATGATTTGTTGGCTCCCGCCTCTCACCCCCCCCCCCCCCCCCCCCCAAGCTGGTGGAATGCGAAACTCCCAACCTACTTCGATATGCGGGTGTCTATTAATAAAGACGCCTCAGACGCCTCCCACTGGTTCGGGTCCCGTAGTGGGCGTCAACCAAGCTCGATTCACGACCGGATCGTGCGAACTGGACCTGACAGATACATGATGCGAGGAGAACCATCAAACCCAAACGCCTGAACGCTGAAGAAAGTTCACGAGTTTTGCCTCTGGCAAGGCCCAGCTACTGCTCAAAAAAAACACCCACGTTGACCAAGAGCCACGGAGCATGAAGGGGGGATTTTTATTTCTGTGGAGGTGCTACATACGACTAGTTGCCTTGGTGGATACTGTGGCAGGTGGTAACCGGATCCATATCAGCGTTGTTCCATTTCAAGGTCCGCAATCTGTCAGGACTCTGTGGGTTGTGTGCTGTTTCTTTGTGTTCAAAAAGGTTTCAATCATCCACCTTGTCTCCTCGTCTTGCGAGCTCTTTTCCCCTCCTTTTTCTCCCTCCCTCGAGCTGTGCTCTTCTACCACTCATAGTTTCATTCTTGGTCTCTCCGAATTTCGAAGCAAGCCTTCCTTCTCGACCTCCTACAACTATCGCCTCGCTCCGTTCTTGAGCAGCGCTCATCTTCATTTCCGACTTCAAACACCTAGCCAAGCCCGCTAAATCAATGGGAAATCTTGTCTGGCACGAATATTCTCGCTATGTTTCCATCACTGCGAGCGTCTGTAAGCATACGTCCCCACCATCACCGAAACTACCAGTAGTTTACACCCATCCAAGATGCGGTATGGGCTGCATTCTGGGGCTTCTTCTATCGCAAGTTCTTCTGGGACTTTGTTGGGGGAACATTGCGTGATCCCGGAGGCATACAGTACGTATCCAACCCATACCCAACATGAAGCCATTAACAGCAGCTTAGACCATCCCCCAATGCCGAGGTCTTCATTACCCTCATCGTCAGGGTCCCCGTCATTCAAATGATCAGCATGGCCCTCGGATTCTTTATTATAGCGCTGGAGTTCCCAGTGCCACAACTGAAGCCGTTCGCGATCCACCGCAGCATCGTACTTCGGATTGTAATACTATTATTTCAAACGTTTTTCAATATACTTTACTACCAGGTTGGTTTATTTTCACTCCATAATCTCACTCACAAACACAAATTTAGGGCACGAATGCTGCGATTTGGTCACTAATAGCGGCAATGTGTTACACGCGTGCCCAAGTCCTCAAGGAGAAGATGGTGGAGGCGAAGGAGAACAGAGGGAAAGGTGGACATGCCTGATCCCTTGATCAGGCATGGGCGTTTCTATAGGCCGAATGAAGGAGAACCAAACGTCGTGGTGGACTGGGGCCACCTTACACATTCTTTACGTAGGCATGGAAGGCTGGTGATGCTCCTAGTCGGGTTTAATTTACGGCTTTCGGGTCGATTGCCACCTTTCTGCCCTAGGATAGATATTTCAATGGATGCATGAGCTCGCGGCCTACACACAGGATTCCCAACTTGAGACTATGTACAATGGTATGGTATCAGTGCCACCCGATATAGCCGCTGCTGTCGTCACGGTATTGTTACCTCCCTGATCCTTATTTCCGACTTCACATTACTGGACCAAGTCCTGGGCATAATCCTCACTGTGATGACGGCCATGGATATAATTGCGAGATTGCCCGAAAGCTTCGAAAAAGCCCGTGCCTCCGGCGATCTCTTCTTTTTTCCATCGACCATCCATAAACACGAAGAGCTCAGTGCCGAGGTGATGTCGAGGATCGCATGAATGGCAGAGCTCAACGATCTCAACTCTTGTGTCAATATAGTGGGAGATTCGATTATGCCCAGCACTGCAGAAGAAACCTCACCTCCCGACCCCGCACTTCGAACCAACAGCAGTGGATGAACCCACCAAAGACTTTGACCCATTCGCGCCGCCATATAACCCAAATCTACACGTCGGAGATGTTCAGTATGAAGATGAGGCTTACGCCGTTCTGGTTGGTGCTTTCTATCATTTGATCAATGGACTATCTGGATGAATGAGCTCGTACGCCGCGCAGCTGAATAAATACTCTATAGTCTATCATCATTTCCTCTTGGTCACAAAAGGTCCGCTACGCCATTGTGCTCTTGATTCACGTACCCAATACTTCCTTGCAACAGAATTCAAATCTCAGGCATCACCATTAATGCCTCCTGATCTGGCGCAATCATATCTCCTCTTGGCCGCTGCCAGCAAGGCTGGGAAGCACTTCTTTGGTTTCTATAATTGTTCGAAATGCGTTTCTGCCCCATTCCCAATACTAAGAACTATACATTTAGGTGGCGACAATAGTGGGGCAAGCCAACCGCATAAACATGTCCAGTTCATTCCCCTCGATGATCCAGCTGGTCCACCAGTGGAGCGACTTGCTAGGGCTGTGACCTTGGAAACTCTAGGTACGTTCAACCCCAAGCGATATATTTAGACCGTTGTCAATCAACCACAGAGAAGCCATTCACGATTGCCAAGTTACCCTATGCTAACCATGTCTTTCGGCTGCCCAACAACTGTTATCGTACACACCCAACCAACTTGAACAGACCCTCTCACGAGTATTCCTCCAACTCTTAGATCTTGTGATATCTACGATAAGACATGACCCAGAGTACCCATCCGGCAAACCTTCATACAATATCCTCCTGACCCCGAGCATATGCACCTTATTCCCCGGCGATACGAAACGCACACCCTTAGTGTGACCGGCGAGAGGCTAAGCATCAATGCTCTAGGTTTTGCTGGGATGTTGTTGGTGAAGAGCGAGACTGAACTTGACGCAGTCAAACGGGAGACTGTTTCTACGATACTTCGATCTGTGGGGCTGAAAAGTGTTCATGATCTCCAGGTGGCAGGTCTTTGTGCGGTTGGCGGTGATGATACGATGTGCTAGTTCTAGTTAATGCCACTGGACGGTCACCGTCTGCATTTTTGTGGATGTGCGATGTATAAATTTATTGCTATGCAAGCCCGTGTTACTGCTCGGCTCAATTTAGTATTCTGTCAAGTTACCGTGATCGTATGTTGTGGAAACTGCGGCGCGGCGGCGGTGCTGGGTTCCTGGAGTATTGAGTGACGTCCATATTGTCTATGCAGCCCAATTCGCTTTATAACTCCTTCCTGCCGCCACTAGTAGTGAACCCCAGCCACGCATTTGAGAATGTCTTTGGTTAAGCTCGAGGCCACCCGTACGTCAGGGATTATACTAGTCTCAACCTCTTTTGCCTGAAACCATGCCAGCTCCCACCCATGCCTTGGCACGCGCAGTGGGTTCATCAGAGGCAGCATCTTTGAAAGGGTGAGAACCATGAGGTTACCAACCGGCTCCTAAATCTGACTTGTACCTCAGGCAAAAGGCCAAAACACCCATCATCGCAGGCAGCATATGCGGCGGTGTGATGGGGCTCGCATGGATCATCGGCTTTGCAATCTACTTCACAAAGAGGTACCGGCGCAAGAAGTTGAATCGCCTCGTTGCGGCAGGCAAGGTGCCCCCAGAGACCAAGGAGAAAAAGCTGCCCCAAGAGAAAATTATCATCCCTCCTGATCCTGCTATCTTACTTGGTCAACGACTACCAGGAGAAAAAGCCTTCTCGCCCGAGCCTCGCTCGAGTTCGGGTGATGGAAAGGCCTCGAGAGACCACAGACCCGAACGCCCTCACGTCAAGGAAGCAGCAAGAATATCAGATGTGATGACGGTTCCTTCTCAAGTATAGTTATATATACCAGTCATCCCCCAAGATACCCTCCGATGGACATTCTTCTTGAAAGATTGTGCTCAATGGATTCACTTTACATATGGCGTAGCTATTCTTAATATGTTGAATCACCAACATTCCAACTGGTTTAGTCACAATAGGCTCCCACACTTGCTGGCTGTGGGCAATTGTATCAGTCAGATTCATTTGCTGTAGCAGTGTATCGATTCTTACCGCGACATCCCGAGCATAGCGCAAAAGGACCCCCCTCCTTACGTTTAGTTGGCTCTTGCCCGAGGCCTCCCATTCTCGTTTACGCGCTGCCTGGTCCTCTTCGCTAACCAACCAATTGATCGTTCTGGTTTCCGAGTCTATGATAATCCGGTCCCCATCCTTAACAAGTGCGATGGGACCTCCTACGCGGGCCTCTGGGACGACGTGCCCAATAATGAACCCACGGCTTGCGCCGGAAAAGCGTCCATCAGTAATGAGGGCTGTTGTGCTCGCCAGGCCAGCTCCTGCAATAGCCCCAGTTGGCCCTGGATAATGTAAGGTGGAAGCAGTGACCATTTGGGTGGGAGGCTTACCAAGCATTTCTGGCATTCCTGGAGCTCCTTTGGGGCCCTGGTATCGGAAGATTAAGACTGTTCCGGCCTTGATCTTGCCTGCCTCGAGGGCGGGGTAGAACCCATCAAGACTAATTAGGGACTCGGGGTTAGCGCACAAGTGGAATATCAGCTTTCAACCCACCTATCGAAACACCGTGCAACTCCCTAAAAGTAAAAGTCAGGTGGGATCCTCTGGAGTACCTATACTTATCCTACCTCGAACCGCAAGCCCTCCTTTCCTGTCAATTTAGCAACTGCGCTGCCTGGAGCGAGGTTGCCCCTCAAGATTGTGAGATGGCCGGTTGGCTTGATAGGGTTCTCCAATCTCCTTACGACGTCTTGGTTGCTGAAGTCGAGTTCAGGAACATCTTCGAGGTTTTGTGCGAGAGTTTTTCCTGTCACCGTTAGTTGGTTGCCGTCGATCAAGTCGGTGTTTTTCAGGAGATATTTGACAATGGCTGGGATACCCCCAATTCGATGAATATCCTCCATGAAGTATTTCCCTGATGGCCTGGCAACAGATCTGGTAAGTATAATAGAATAGGGTTCAATGACGAACATCAGGTCCGCAATGTATGGCGTCTTATCAGCGACCATTTGAAAATCGTCAATATTCAGCTCCACGTCGGTTGCGCGCGCCATAGCCAAAAGATGGAGTACCTTTGTAATTATCATCAATTGTTGTCATGAGGAGGGTGTAGATCATCCTACCGCGTTTGTCGATCCGCCAAGAATGTTGACAATCGCGATCGCGTTTAAAAACGACTTGCGCGTCAATATATCCCTATATGCATTGAGACTGGTTCATTGGATGGGTTCTTGGTTAAGAAACCTAGGTTTAATATCCAACTCGAGTAACCGCTTCAAATATTTAGCAGCCTTGATACACTCCTGGGCCTTTTCTATCGGACGCTGAATGAATCAAGACCCAGCCCTATCCAGTGGATACGAACCGGGATACAAAGCTGGGATACTTGAGGAATATGGGAGGGACATCCCCAATACCTGGTAGCTTTAGAACCATGACCAGATAAAAAAATTAGCTGGGTCCTAACCTCAAGGGCGGAACTCATTGTGTTCGCAGTGAACATGCCTCCACATGCACCAGCACCCACGCAAGAGTGGCGCACTACATCGAATCTCTCCTCGTCAGTAATCTTACCGAC
Organism: Infundibulicybe gibba; assembly: GCA_015501065.1. NCBI lineage: Eukaryota > Fungi > Basidiomycota > Agaricomycetes > Agaricales > Omphalinaceae > Infundibulicybe > Infundibulicybe gibba. The sequence continues at coordinate 752,877 of JADNYI010000006.1, read as the reverse complement.
AGCATACGCACCTAGAAAAGATCAGGATTCCACTCGTGTCTGAGCGGGATATGCAGACCGTAGGATTCGAACGCATCCGATATATTGACTCTTCCTCCCTTCTGGAATCCCATAGATGGGCAGTCTAGTCACCTCTATTAGGTACACTTAGCGAACTATGAACGCGACATACCCAGGTGGCGAATGCCAGGTTGGATCGTTCCGCCATACACAATAATCGTAGGGCGATTATGACGGACCGCAGCCATGAAGCATCCGGGCATATTTTTGTCGCATCCAGGAATTGAGATATTTCCATCGTAATGTTGGGCCTAGAAAATCTATGGTTCTATTATTTCCGGGTGGTTTATTGATACTTACAAGTACAACCTAGGAAACTCATATGAGCGACCCTCCGAAATATCATTAACGTGATGTTACCGATTCGATGGAATCCGCGATAAGGTCACGACTTGGTAGTCTAGAGACCTTCTTTGAATTCCTCCCACGGGACGATGTCACCCCAACTCACGAATATCGCATACCTGTTTCAAGCGTAGTAAACTACTTGCCAGTGACGTATTCAGGTAGGAATTACCATCAGTGCCCATAGTTATGGCGTCACTAGATATTAGTATTCATAGGAGGACTAGGGCGATAGATATCGTAACCTACCTAACACCGATTGTATTAAAGATTAACCCAACAAGGTCTTCCTCTTTGCAGCCTTCCTTGACGTGTTTCGCAAGTTCGAGCTGGGGGCGGGTTGTTAGTTGTGAATAATTCCATTTGACAAGGCGCTTGCCAAATGCGAGTTGCATGGGTTGCCTGGTTGATTTATTGGTAAAGAATAGTTCGTTTGGAACCGCTGAGCGACACACACCTTCCCACCAGATTGGAGAAATACCAATCTCGACATTCCCTTGAGTCAATTAAACTGGTGATTATAGAATAATTGAACCTGGGGTTTATTCATGTCCTCCTCCGACAAACCAGCCGCATACACTGGAATGACATCATATGTACTTCGTTACTGTGGTTATTGGAATATATTCACGCATTGCTTGTGCCCCGCCATGGACCTATTTAACACTGTTATTAGTGTCGTACGGGGGGAGACGTAGGGACAAGCCTTGTTCTGAGTCAAGGCGCACGATATTTTGTTTAGCTTGACATTCCCCAACGGTGATGTTTTTGGCACTGCGTGGCTAAGGCCAGATGAGAGGGGTCTCATAGCAGCACCAATCACAGCACTCACATTTCCACATTCCCTGACATGGTTGCCGGTTAAAGGGAAATATGGGAACTTCCCTTAGCTAGTCTTAAATACGAAAGCCTGTGAGTGTGAATGTGCATCATGGCCAATCAAGTCCATTGGTCTGAATGTTGAGCCATTAGGAGCTCTGGTGACGCTTCACGTGGGACAGTTCTGAGCCAATGAGATGGATAAAATTTCTCATGATATCCCAGCAAGCAATCGAATACATCAAGAGTTTGACAAATCTAGAAATCAAACCCCTCCCTTCGGAATACCTCTAGGCTGCTTTTGGCTTCAGGTTTGGCAAGGTCGGCAAGGTCAGGACGATTCTGTTGGAAAGATCAGATGTGGGCGGTTTGGTATTAGGTTAAGGATTCTGACCATCGATAAGAAGGCGCGTCGGAGAGTGAACCACAACTGGTCACTTGTGTCCCCGCTTGTGGCCTCTTGAAGCGTGAGGGCGCTTAGGAAATGCTCAGCGGCTTCTTTGTGAGCCCCGATGTTGAGGCCTTTGAGTGAAAAATACACATTAAAATATGTTATCATGACGAGGGATGAATACGCACAAGCAACTCCAACATTATATATGGCTCGTGTATATGTTGGCCTTATCTGTAAGGCCTCTCTATATGCACCCAATGCTTCTTCAGGTTTACTACCATTCGAGAGCGATGAACCCAATCGATTCCACAGAAGGTAATCCTAGCAGGGGTTGGATTATCAGATAACAACATAAGATTCAGGGCGGAGTTTTACCCTCGGTCGCGCAGCCAAGGCGCTTTCAAAACAGTCCTTTGCACGATCATATTCTCCGTTGGTGTAAAACAGAACTCCAAGCCCGATTTGGACCTCTGGATCCATAACCCCTTGGCTATGTTGATTGCGTGCCAAGCTAAGGAAGACGTCTGTGATACGATTATGTGTATCCCAAGAAGAATTGGTAGACATCGCCTTCAGAGTCTCTTCGGGAACTGGATGAGCTGGGAAGCGTGCCCTCAACCAGCGGAGGAGCATGGAGTGGGACGCCCTATCATAGGATTCATTCGTAAATGATATTGCCAGGACTTGTTGAATGGTTAGAGCGGGACCAACACGGAATATGGCTGTGATTTACCAACATTCCGGCACCAGGAGCACCCGATTCTTCAGCCTTCCTCACGCCCTCCGCAAGAGCGCGCATACCGGCCTCCTCGCGTTCGTCCATATTACGCGTCTCTCCCAACAAGATCCAGGCCTCATAACCACCCTCGCCAAGCTCACCCTTCTGAATAGCGGCTTCGAGCAAAAGAGCCGCTTCAGATAAAGATCCATTTTCCTCCAATAGAGCTTTAGCATCATCGAGTAGAGAGCGCGGGGAACCAAGATGTGGATTGAATCTTTCTGTGAAATGGTATTTTGGCTAAATGCCCCAGCATCATTACAATATGACGCACCAAACGTATATTCACCAAGAATAGGGATGCCCTCGTTATCAAACTTTATAGTGGCTCCCCCAAGCACGTTCTCTGAAAAATCACCAGCGCCATTTCCCAGGCTTGTTGCATGCCACCACCATAGTCCAGATCTTCGCGTTGGGAGGTCATTAATTGATTAAACTCAGCCTCCCACTTCGCTAGGTCTTCTTTTGGCGGGGGGAGATCTGAATTCTGGAGATGGTCCCATACTCTAAGTGCATGGTCCAATTAGCTGTGAAAATAACTGAAGGGCCAACAAACCTTCGAAAATCGGAGCCATGTTCCCCCTCGTTCTCTTCCGCTTTTAGTGATATATTTTTCAGGGCTTCCTCAATGTCAGTAATGCCATCTTCAACTTCCACGATGCGTGATGTCTCTGTCTGGGGGGTAAGAGATGCCGCCACTTGCGCAAATGCAGCTTCAAAATCAGCCTCTCGACTCTTTCCTTTCCCTTTCCCTTGGTCTATAGCCACATTAAGGCCCATTTGGTGCATCCCACCACCATACATTCCCATGGGCATGGAACTTCCATACATATTTGAAGGTACGAAGGATCTTTGTGGCTGATCTAAAGCCTGAATTAATGCGCATCGGAGGGTTCATTACCAATAAGACGCACACTCGCTCCTGGGACCTGCTTCCTGCATTGGGTTGAAGTTTTGAGGCTGGCCAGAGGCGCCGAATTCAGTCGCCCAAGCAGCTTGAGTCCTAGATTCATGTTGCTCCATTACCCAGGATTCGTTCTTGGCCTCTGGCCTGGAATTTGGTTCCATGCGAGCAAATTCAGCCGGATGCGACATCTGAGCATGAATATTTGGGACATATCCTTGTGGGGTAGCCTCGAAAAATTGTCGTGCGAGGGCAACATCGTGCTCGTTGGCGGCGTTTGAGGAAATACCAGGAAGTTGGTGGAGCTGCAACCAAGTTCACCGTTATGAATAAGCTTTACGGCTGGAGGCTGTTGCTTACACGCGAAGACGATGGGCCCGCAACTCTATCCTAGGCGCATTCACCAATATGACCATCTGTTGGTGACCTATAGAAATGTATACCCACCTGTTGCAGACTCCGATCTCCTTCGGTATGCTTGAGAACTTGAGAAAGCGGATTGAAAGGTACAGCACATTCCGATCCTGATATGAGGTTCTGGAAAGACATGGTTACGTTGATGAGTCGAGTCTGCTGGGCTTATGGGTTATTCCACACGGACACCCTTAGGCAGTTACCCGTAACGGCGATAGACACAGACATCATGGACCCGAGTGCCCGGAGCACCGATATCCCGGGAGGCGGGTGATGTGGCGTGGGAAATATCGGATGCAGATAACTTTAGCGAGAATTGGGGCTTTGGCATCGTACATAACCCAAGTATGTTCCGAACACGAGCGGTGGGCTGCTGTAGGGCCTTTTCGCGCAACTATGCCACCGCTTCATCTCCACATGCACTGGTCCTCCTGGAACATCGTGAAGGCATTATTGATTCCGGGTCTCTTTCTGCTTTGACCGCTGCTGAACAACTGGGTGGTCAGGTAACGGGTCTTGTTGTTGGAGGACCTGACCATGTTCCAGCAGTTGTAGACAAAGCCAAAAAGTAATTCATCTCCACCAATCTAATTTCTATTGGCTTAATTGGTTCCCACTCAGACTAAAGGGCTTGACATCGGTGCTACAGTCTACATCACCGCACTACTCCGAACCCCTCCCGGAAATTCTCTCTCCTCTTCTGGAAAAGCTGCTTTCTGACTCTTCCCCATTCACTCATGTTGTTTCCTCAACGTCCTCTTCGGCAAAATCATTACTTCCTCGTGTTGCGGCGAGGCTCGACGTACCTGCCCTCTCTGACATCACCTCTGTCAAGCACGATCCGTCAAATAACAGCACAACCTTCACGCGCCCGATTTACGCTGGCAATGCTATCTCCACCGTCCGCGCGCCCTCCTCAATTCCAATAAAGTTTTTCACGGTACGAGGGACAGCATTCGCGGCTGCACCTTCAGAGGATGGTGGAGACGTAGAGGTTAAAACTCTAGAAGCCGTGGCGGTTCCTGAATGTCCTGCGACCCACATTAGAACAACCCTCACAAAATCCGACCGCCCTGATCTCGGCGTCGCAAGTCGGGTTGTCTCTGGAGGAAGGGCCTTGAAGAATGCCGAAACCTTCGCGGCGACTCTCTACCCGTTAGCTGATGCGCTGGGCGCGGCCGTTGGGGCATCTCGAGCAGCCGTTGACGCTGGTTATGCGGATAACTCCTTGCAAGTTGGACAGACGGGAAAGGTAGTTGCTCCCGAACTATACATGGCACTGGGTATATCTGGTGCTATCCAACATCTGGCTGGAATGAAGGACTCCAAATTGATTGTAGCAATCAATAAGGTAAATATCCTGTTCAATGTTGGGTCCTGGCTTGACTCTCATCTGGCCCCCAAGGACCCGGATGCACCTATTTTTCAAGTTGCAGATGTGGGTCTTGTAGCAGACTTGTTTGAAGCCGTTCCCGAACTTGTCAAGAAATTAAAGCAGTAGGCAGTCGGTATACATGAATGCTAGATTGAAAAAAGCCATCCCAGCTATAACCTGTGACCGGTTTTTGAAGCCTGCAAACCCTCAACTGATATCCAATGCAGCAGGTTTTTGATCAACTTACCATGTATTGCACTGCCCGGTCCGAATCCTCATCCACCGAAGAATTATTTATCCAGCTCCATTGCCTTTCGATTGCAGGCCCCAATTGGACATAGTCGTCCCGCAGCCTACTATTGAATTCATAAAGCGTTCCTGATTCATAGGACCCTTTCAGTACATGATATGCTGCTGGTAATCGAACATGTTGGTAGGCTAATAAAGCCGCATCTAGAGTTGAAATATCTGCGATGCCTAAAACCCTTGATAGGATGTAGGCATCCTACGAGGCTCAGCCGGTATGCACCATTCTTTGGGCAGGTGGGACAAACCTCAATTGCCTGTCCGGCCCCTGCACCCTGATGCGGTGACATCGCATGCGCCTAGATGATTACTATTCAAGCATAAATTGATGCACTGATACAACGATTTCCTTACGGCATCCCCAACTAACGCGACGCGACCCGCCACATACAACGGCAGGGGGCGTAGATGATGGATAGCCCATCGAGTTGGCTTGTCTATACACTGATTCGTAGGTTAGTTGATTCAAAAATCCTTCGGAATTTACGCAAAATACTGACTTTAAGCAAGCTTTCAACCTCTGGCTCCCAGTCAGCATAGCATTCTAGTAACTCTTGTTGACTACATTCCGTCACCCATGGTTCCCCGTGGTGAGAGCCATCTTTCTCGGGCTTAGATGCGAAAGTGACGACGTTGACAATGCTCCCTTGCGATATTGAATAGCTTACGACATGCTTAATCAAATAGAGTCAATTTTTGTGCAAAATGGGCCATGCGAGCACAAACCTTGCCCTTGCCACAATACTATAAAACATTGAGTATAACGTTAAAAATAACATGGGTAATTTACCATCATCGGTCTCTGTATCGCTCGGTGGGGAGAGCGCTCGTCTGCTTGGAGCCTTTTTACGGGAATCAATCCTCGATATGCAATGGTCCCGGTCCAAACCGGATCGACGTAATCCAAGTATTCTGGTCGCATTTCGCTCTCTGACAAGGATTTCATCATCTGCCCCCGAACACACGATTTAATTCCATCACATCCAACAAGGAGATCGCATGTGCTTGTACTCCCGCCAGCAAACTGCAAATGCACCGGACTGTGGGGGCTGTCTTGTCTATATGACATCAATCTCTTTCCGAAATGTGCGACACCTGGGGGCAAGTTGTCCACCAATACGTCAAGAAACTCGGCTCTGTGAAACCGGATACACTTTTATGCGATTCAGAACCCATTAACCGCTGATCACTGTGCGAAGTAAATTACGCACACCATCTGCGAGAGTCGTGAGTCGAGCATGCGATATACTTTTGAACTATGTCACCTACAGGGCATTTCAACTAACAAGAATTGCGATCCTTCGGTTGACATGTCTGATCTCCGAAAATCGAATCCGACACCTTTGGGGATCATTAGCCATTGTTTAATCGCCGATGGCCTTGGAATGCACTAACCGTTCGAGCCGTCTGGTGGCGCATGGGCTATCCTGGAGAATTCAGCACCAAGCCCTAAGCGTGTCAGGATATGCCAGGTCCTCGACCAAATCATCACGCCCGCTCCAATCTCTTTGAAGCGCTCTGCGGCCTCGAAAACTTGGACATTGATGTCCGGGTACTGGGCCAATGCAATTGCCAAACATAAACCACTGATACCACCCCCGCTAGTTGTTCGTTAGCCGCCAGAGGCATCTTAACCTCCCAGGGGCAACGCACCAGATGGCTACGCGCAGTCTCGTGCGCCGGGACATGGTCGTTTTCTTGAGGGGGTTCCAATCATTGGACATGGGTGCTCTTCTATTAAAGGTGACGTTTGTGGGAAGGAAGGCTGTCTTAATGGTTATGAGCCGCGTGCGGGTACGAGATTCCGGCGTCTCGAATTGAACAGGCCAGCCCCATAAGATCTAACTAGAAGGGGATAAATACATCTGGCTTAAGATTTTTCCCAATAGCAAACGCGTTTTATTGACCGCTCCAGCGGGACCATGATACTGGCGGTTGAGCGGTTGAGCGCTGAGCCGGAGTGGCGATTATTTTAGTCATCATCCTCCTCTAACTTGGAGTGTGCCGTTATGTCCACACCGTTTTACATCCCCGTCGGAGACGTAGGGCTTGCAGGGAAAACCATTATCATCGTTCGTCACTCGATAGCCCCATTGCCTCCCATATCTGATCGGTGGGCTTTAGCCTGTCGTCTCGATTGCTAATGTTGCCCAGTTGGCCGCGGATCTTCTAATCTCAAACCTTTCCCTCCAGCATATTGGTATATTCAACCCAGCGTTTCTTATACCAGCAGTTGGCGGGCGGGAGGACGGCCAAGAGGGCATCACAACACCTCTAGAATGTGCGCGACAGCAGTCACCCTCTTCTTATATCTTCATAACTTTATTAGTGTATGGAAAACCTGACTCAAACTTCCTCCTTGTTCAACAAAGGTCACCAGTCCTCAAGGCGCGAGATTATATTGCATTAAAATATCTATTCTATATTCTAATTCCTCAATTCATGATCTAGTCGCAAAAACAGGCTTTCGTTGGCGAGCTTTGGAATTTTATCAAAAGCTCCAACATAGGATGCGTCCTGCTGCTTTCCGGCCTAGATCCAACAAATCGCACGGATAGTCAAATGCTGTAAGATTTCGTCGCCCGCGTGAATTACCAGCAACTCAGCTTCTTCTCCTAGTACCCCAATATATCAGTTGCAACCCCCAAACAGCCCATCTCTAGAGTCGAGCCCCCTCCAGGCACTCGTGAGACTCTCCATTCCTATCTACACTCCCCCTTTTGCGCAATCTGGCTCTACTGTTTTACCATTCATACCTGACAGTGGCCTCACCCGGCGGATCTTGTCATCAATTCCCCTTGGGCTCCCCACACCAACCGCGTCGTTACTACAGTTCGTACTCGAAGGCGATAATCGCGCTGATGCGCAACACTTGGCAGCCACAGTAATCAGTGCTCTTGGTGGGAACCCTGGCACTATTCCATGGACCCAGCCAAACAGCTGGAAACATGGTCTTTTCGGTACACCACATGATCAGACATTATATGGCTGACATGTGGGTGAAAAGCGTTCTGAATGGAGGAGACACGGACAGCAGATGTACTCTAAAGATGTTGGTAGCTACCGTTTGCCTGCGATGCCGATGTAACTGCGCCCCCTCGTCCTGTCTTTTTTGCAGCCTGGGACAGTGTCATATACGCATAGGGGTCCACTCCGCCCTTTTTAATGTCCCCGCCGGCTTTCTGCACTGGAATAAGGACCAAGGGCACATAGATCCTATAAGACGCTGCTTACTTTTGCTTTGAACTCGTGACCAAATTTTGGTTCAAGTCTTCTTTTGACTGCCTTGGCCTTACCGTTATCAGCACCTGCATCAACCATCTCCGCGTCCTCCACGACACCATCGTTTTCACGCCTGCGCTTTTTCGTATCCTTGTTAAATTTAACACGTCCGTTCGCCCCCCTAGTGAAGCCATCCACAGAGGTTATACTCTCCCTATATGCTGACCCAGCCACATCGGTAGCCGCTCTGTCAACGACACCAGACTCGGACCCGGAATCCTGGTCGTCGATAATCATTTTCCCAGTGTCTTCATCTGTTTTGAAATGTGAGGCTTCTTGCCCTGGCTTCCGGCGTCGGTTCGAGGTTACGTCTGTCAGTAAAGATGAGCGAGTATATATCGCTGATGTGATGGACATCCCTACTTGTAATTCGAGAAACAGCACCCTGGAGCAGATCCATGGGCTCGTCGTCGTCGACCCGTAGTCGAGCCCCCCCTTCATTGTTTTTCTTGACGGCCCCATTACCCGTAGTAATGGGCGCTTCGTCGTCACTATCGTCCAATTCGCTTTCGCTGCCATATATGACATCTTCAAATGCGTCACCCGTTACAGGCTTTGCAGTGGAAATCTATGTGGATGGGGTCAAATATATGGACAAGGGGGACACTCATTGGCTCACATCGGGATCTTCAGCATCCTCTCTGGCTACCTTCTTGCGTTTGGCCCGTTCCTTGCGCTTTTTGATATTTATAAGAACCTTGGAAGCATCTCCCTCTCCAGCACATGTATACACCTCATCCCACGTAAAGCGCCTCAGTAGCCGTTCGAAGATGTGTCGGACTTTGGCTTTGAAATGATTTTTGTGATCGTGAGACCATGTGAGCAACGCCGGGACAAGCTCGTTGAGATGTGGCCGAACTAGATCGGTAGGGAGGGTATGAATAGCAAGCTTGACGAATCCTAGAATCGATTTGACAATTTCCCGATTCGCGGAAGTGAGGAAAACGAGCAGCGTGGTGAGGATTTCAGTATGCATTTTGGGTGATATGTTATCTTTATGCAATTCAGAATCGGATAAATATTGTCTAAGGAATTGGTACATACCTTTGAACTCAAAGACAAGCCGGGAAATCGCTGTTACAGTTGCACTAATCATATGAGGACTGGCTCCTGCCAATCCGCCGGCAACCATGGTCATGAACTCCTCGATATTTGCGGTAGCTAAAGGGAAGCGTTAGTTGAAGTCAGAACTTAATAATTGGTGTATCACAAACCATCTCCTCCGTTGCCTTCTGCATCGTCTTCGTCCATCCCATTCATCATGCTCCGCTTTACTATACCACCCTCGTTCATCTTCCTCCCCATACATAGAATAAGATCAAAAGCGGCCATCCTGGCCTTTTCAGAAGGCTCTTTAGTTCCTAGGACTGCCTCGGGGATGAGTGATGGGATGACATGCATTGCCGACGACGGGATCGATGGAACTAGCAGGGCTAACAAGTTAAAGCGATCCTTTCTAAAAGGTTAAACCTTGGGCCCCAGCGAAGTTGAAACACCTACCTTTTTAGCGGCCGGCGCTAATCCGTCCATAAACTCATCTAATTGGCGGAGAATAACCTCGGCATCAACGATGACTTTACCACTTTCCACCAATTTTGCTAGGATCTTGTATCCGCGCTTTTGCGCCCCATTGTCTTTTCCACTAAGAATTTCCGATGTTAAGCACGCGTTGAAAAGCGCCATAGCATCTGTTGTAGATAGATGAGGAAGGAGCAGAATGAGGATGTCTTGAGTTGTCGTGGTAATGCTTCCAGAATCATTAGGCTGGAGGGGCACCTTCTGTTGGGATGCCAGGCTCGTTTTGAAAAGGTCGATGGCCTTCGTGTAGGCTTTGGTAATTTCCTACGGAGGGTCAAAAAACATAGTCGTAATTTGTGGGGTTGACGCACCTCTTCGCCCGCGATGGACGCCCAGGAGCTGATGACATCCCCAACCATCCCCCTCCCATCCCTGTCGACACTCCCAAAAACATTGAAGAAAACTGCTAACCAGCTCTCCGCCTGGGATCTAAGGAACACAATGTTCCCTGTTGCGTCCTCTACTGAAAGCGCCTCCGAAATTTTAATCTTGTCAGACTTTGGTGATACAACATTAATATTGGAGTCGACAAGGACCTTGAGAGCTTTCAGAGCTGCTGGACGAAGCTCCGGTTGGCTATACAACAATTGCGAAAGAAGCTGGGAAAACACAGGGCTAAGTCCCTGAAAATTTTGAGCATCATGGATTCTCCAGAGGTATTGAATGTCAATACCTCCTTCAAGTCAGTAGCGCCAGAACAATAACCAGCAAGGCCCGACCAAATTTGAGCAACCAAAACACTCCATACTTTGGCCTCGGATTGACGACCCTCTCCATCTGCTTTTTGTTGAAGGTCAAACATGCGCTCGCTTAATGGTACAAAATATGACACAAAATGGCTCAAGGGGGATGGGTGGGGATGTGATAACAGCGGGAGAAGATACGCGCGGGGCTCTCGATTGGCGTCTCTAAGCAGGCATGTATGTGAGCGTAAATACGTGCGAAACATGAATACACACCGGTCTGCGGGCTCGAGGTTGAGGGGAAGAATTTGCAGAAGTACATGGGGGCCAAGAGTCTGCATCGCTATGGCCAGAGTAGCATCCGCAGATTCCTTGTATTCAAAACCTTTCTGGGTTCTCAGCTCCCCGATTTTTGCAATCAGTGGAAGCAAAAGTGATTCGGCAGCAGTTGGGGATGTCCTGGAAGGAGTCCTGAGTCGGAGGCTCACAATGAGGGAGGAAGTAATAGAGAGTAGCTCGGGCATGGCGCGGGCGTATTGCAGAGATTCAAACGCTTTCGTTACCTGATTGATAGCCTTTCCCAAGACAGATTTTGCGTCGTTGTCGTTAAGCGCGAAGGCGATAAGGTCCGGTGTATAGCACCGACACAGCATACCTAGGGCCTGTGCGGCGGATTTTCTGCTTGGGGCATCACTCGATTCCAATATGGGCCATATAGTTTTCCAGACTTTGCTAATTTCACGAGCGCATGCCTCGGAATCGATGGAGTTGAAAGCAATCATGGCATTGCCAAGTACTTGTGCCCAAGCTGGTGTCAGAGTGGTATCCGATTTTGCAGGCGTGGAAGAAAGTATGGCCCCGAGAATATCAGATACTTGTTCTGAGACGGGATTTGTCCCATCCTCCTCGGTCAAGGAGAAGAGGTCAGAAATAATTGAATATGCGGATTGCGAGAGATATTGGTTTCCCAATCGAGGTAACAGAAGCAAAGAATTTGTAATTGGGGGGAGAGACTGAATGCATAAATGAGACTAGAGGCACGGGGAATTGGCATTTACGCACAGAAGCCGGGAGATTGGCAAGGAGAGGTCGCAGAAAAGCAAGGAGATGTATAGCGGTCTCCGTTCCCGGTGCCTCTGAGACCTTTCCAGTCTTGTTCTTAGAAAGAGGTCCTGAATTGACCTCGGAGAGGACAGATTGAATCCAGTCCGCAACCCGGCCTGAATAGGGATGTTGGACCAAGGGTGGTGGCGGAGCTGCAAGGACATCTTTGATAACATCCGCGGCCTTTTTGCGCACTTTTGGTCGGGGATCCACAGCCAATTGCAGAATGGAGGCGAATGTTTGGCGAATGCCTTGAATCTCAAGTTGAGTCCGGTCGAGAGCTTGAAAAAGGGTATGATATAATGTTAACTGGGATCGCAACGCTGGCGCGTGCGATTTCAAGGACGGAAACAATGGTGCTGTTAAAGAAAGTACAGTGTTCAAATTTCCCCGAAGGACCGGAGTCGCGACATAGGGCGAAACTAATGCCAGGAGGTAGAGTTCCGCGGGTAGGACATCACCGTCATCCAGACCAAGTTCTTTCTTCTGTATGGTTCCATCGAGAGTGGTTAAGAGGGCAGCAAAATATGCCGTTGGTGAGAACTCTGTACTTTGCTCTTTAAAAGTCGACTCGAGAGCGAGCAAGAGGGTGGCGGGGGTTTTTTGGTGAGCAAGCGATGAAGAAGTATGTGGGCGGATTTTGGACAAGGCTTGTTCCATCGGATCTGATGGTCCGGAAATATGGCTCTAATGTCTGTGCCAGAATGGGGGGACCTCAGGTTTCCAAGTACCACCGTCGACGCTCTCCAAGACACTTGATGATTGATTAGGGTTTTAGATAATTTTGAGATTTGTCAGCATACAAGTCTCGGCCCGAAACAACCCCACCGAGTCTTCTTTGTGGACTGCAGCCACCACTGGTACTGGTTTCCACCCAAGGTCGATATCTCAAGCCCAAGGTTGACCATGGCCACGGGAACGCCGACTCCTTGGTCCTACACTCTCATTCGGTACTTCTTACAAGGTTGCACAATGCCATTCATCTAACTTCTCACTTGAGGTACTTGTTCAAATTTGTCCTCAAAATCTTCTACGGGACAATCGTTGTGGAGAATGCACACCTAATACCACAGACTGGCAGGTCATGGTGATTAAACCTTTCTCAATCCGTTGCCCCGTCTGAACATGTCATAGTATTGTGTGCGCCAACCACAGCAACTCGCTGACAGACGCACTGTGAGGTCATGAATATCGCCCATATACCTCTGTTACTGACCCTGTTATTCCCTAGTCTCCTGGTCACCTCTATGCCTTCCGAAGTATGAAGCATTTTCTGTTCCTACGTGAAGAACTAGTTTATGAGTTAACTCAGAGACGCAACATGTTACGCCTAACGGCCAAGGCTACTCAGTTTGGACATCGAACATTCACGAGCTGGCTCATCGAATCTGCTGGGACCATCCCAATCAAACGACGGATGGATTCGGCTGATGGTAGTGTTGACAATAGCGAGGCTATGCTGAAGCTTATGGAGGTAAGTCATTCACAGGACTCGATTTTCGATCATTTAGATGGTTCTCAGGCCCTTGAGCTTGGTGATGCTGTATGCTTATTTCCAGAGGGGATGAGCAGATACCATCCTACCATCGCACCGCTGAAAACGGGTGGTATGATACCTCTCTCCCTCAAGAGACTGGTTTACCTAACATATGGTTTAGTGGCGCGGCTGGTGTCTGATGTTCTATCCAGGAATCGAGATGATCCTACCTTTGAGATATCCGTTCTCACTTGCTCTATCACTTACATGTAAGCCATCTCGTGTTTCATACCGGTTGATTCACATTCGGGTCCAGGCATCGACAACATTTCCGATCTGACGTCCTTGTCACCTTCCATGAACCTATGATTTTCAGACCTAGCGTATGTCTAGATTTGATCATTTTAAGCGAAACTTATGAAACGCAGGACAATCCTGAATTATTAACGCCAGTAAATTATGATGAAATAAAATCCCTCACCTCGCAGCTTTACCAAAAGATTAGCATGGGCACAATCGATTCCCCATCTTGGGACTTGATTCGTACTGCGAGACTCGCAGGTCGATTATACGCCCCATTTGGCACGCGTATGACTCTAGGAGATCACGTACGGGTGCTGAGAACATTCCTTGAAGCATTCAAGATTACCGAGCTCCCCATTAACGAATCGGGGTCCAAGGCACTCCCCAAGGAGCACACACAACTTCGATTCGATTTGAAGGTAATTGGTATACTCGGGTTTTATCAAGATGCTTAGTGACCGTCCCCGTAGGCTTATCAGGATCAGCTTGCGCAATGTGGCATCAAAGACGACAGAATCCGACGCCCGCTCCCTCGTCGCATTATCTTTCCCCGACTCCTCATCCGACTTACTTGGTCGATTTTCCTCTTTGCTATATCGCTTCCGGGTCTATCGCTATGGGTTCCCATTTTCCTGACCACATTTTACGCAGTGCACAATTTTAAAAAGACGGGACCAATATTCGACACATGGGATGAGATTGCCCAATACAAATTGATCTACGGGCTGATGTCAGGGTTGTGTGTTTGGTGTGCCGCTGTAATCTTCACATTCCCATACGCCTCCATCACCTTCTTTCTTATACCCGCGATGATGTGGATAACACTCCGGTGGCTAGAGGACGCTGTATCAGCATTCCGAGCGTTTACGGCCCTGTTGCGGTTACTGCGGGTCGGGAAGCCGATGTTGAAAACCATGTATGAACGAAGGAAAGATCTGTATGGGCGCATTATGAACCTGGCTGTGGAGATTGGCCTTCCAGAGAATCCAGAGTCACACTTTGCCGAGACTGGTGGTTGGGAGAAAGGTCGAGTGAGAGGGACATGGGATAGCCGGGCGCGGTATTTCTCCATCAAACGTCGGCGGAAAAGGGATTGGAATGAAACACTCCGGCTCTATGACAAAGTGGATTATCCTGAAGATGAGTAGATGACCACGGCACAGGTGTTACATATTATGCTATCTAAATACATTTTATTGCCGATTTCTATGTATGCCTCGCAGTGGGGAACGCGGCGGAACAACGGGCCGGGAGGGAGGGCCCAGTGATCCATTAGAGCCAGCTAGTGTTAGAGGGTAGGATGTTAGGGGAATCTGCGCTGCTGGGGTGGCGAGTAATGGCTGGTGTTGAGTGTTTGAACAGGTAGGGGGTGAGCTGTGATGGGAGCCGACAAGGACGGAAGGTGGGGTTTGGGGTTGAGCGGTAGAGGTTGTGCGAGTGATATCAGTGAGGGGGAAGCCTGCTTTCCGCTATGATGAGTACTGTTCTGTGAAGTTTGGGAGTCGGCGGGTGCCATAGGGGCGATCTTGTGAGGAATATATTCATTATCATCGACTCGTGAGATTCTCTTAGGCCACGGGCAGAGCGGAGCGGTTGTATGCTGCATAGTTGCCTGCGATATGGGGACGGGTTCCAGAGTTAGGGGCCGATATGTATGTTCATGGAATGATATGGGCGCAGAGGCAGAGGAGTAGACAGATGCAGAGTCGTCGGAGCGAACAGATAGGCCTCTTTGTAAATTTGGTACGGTAGAAAGCGGCATTGACGCCCTGACAGGGCGCGAATACTGAGTTAGCAGCGGCGGTATATCTTGTATGTGATTCCAATGTACACATGGGACGGAAGTCGGTCTGTGGTCTCTTCTCTGCGAATTTGTTGAACCCATTGGAACATCCTCATGGTGCCATTTGACGGACTTGTGGCGCGACTGAGTTATTAAGGATGGGCGAGGCAGGGAAATTGATACAACGGGAACAGAGGGAAATTCCGGGGATGGCTCAGCCAAACCTTTTTCCTTTTTCCCGAGACGAGGGCGATCGGTTTTAAAGAAAAACCACATCATTCCTACTGCAATGTTTATGGCGATAGTTCCGACGATAATGCTAACAATGACGGGCGTCCCGAGCCGGTCGAGGTCCAGACCCCGTGAGAATACGTGCTAAGAAGGGGGGGGGGGTTAGTTTGGAAGCAAGAACTTGGAAAAAGACGAACACTGGGGGGCATTTGGAAGGTGGGAGTGCGGAGGGTTGGCAAAGTGAGCCCTTGGGCATATAAGGACTCCAGTCAAACCGCTCGGTACCTGGTTGGCTTGTGGACATCAACAACTGAAGGACAGCAGGGTACTAGTCATTGATCGGATCCTCAGAGTCTTGGAATCAAAATGGGACAATGTGGATCCCGTGCTAGATGGTGTTGGTAGGTTACATGTGATGGTCACTAGCTGAGGAACAAGAAATCACAAGAACAAAAAGGTGCAGGTGGACAAGCCTGAGTCGTCTTGCTGAAGAATACCACCATAGCCGAAGGAGCTATACCGTACATGCCGCTAGGTTGGTCGTATCAGTATGGTCCCAAGCTCTCGCGTCCGCTGATAACCTTGAATGGAACAGCTGGAGCTGGTTGATGACGGAAATTGATCTTGATCACCAATAGTGACAGTAACACTAAAGTAACATACTTATATAATATAGTAACAATACATTATTCGCACGTGATCCAGAAAGTTTTTCAATTCCGTTCTTATCGTCGACCTTGCTGTCCGACAAGTGTACATCTACCACGACCCTGCCATCACCAGCGGCGTCTCGCTGCGTGTCACCACTCACCTTCTTCTCAAGACCACTCTAATTGTCTTCACTTGTTCTGTATCCTGCAACACTAGACTCACCGATTTTTGGTTCTAATCCTAGACAGCTTTTTGTATCATTACATAGATGTCACCGGTCGCCATGTCTTCCCCTGCGGAATCACAATTTACACCTCTAATCGATGCCCTCCGCGTAGCGCCCACCGCACCAGGCATGCACGCATTACCCACCATCCCTCCCGTATACTAACTTGTCTGTCCACTAGAGGCCAAGGGTGCGGCGGATAGAATTGCTCGTGAGGTCCTCAAGTCCGGGCTCCAATCCTTGATGTGTGATTCTATCACCTTGCTCTGTGAAATGCTTACTTTTGTTGTTAGTGATAACGACGTGCTAAAGACCCTACATGCATTTGCCAACAATAAAAAATCTGGCTACGAACGTGAATCGGCGGCCATCGCTTTTCAATCCTTAGCAAATGGAATCGGCACACCGATTGTGCCTCTCCTGCTACCATCTTTGCCCGCTCTCTTCGACCTATACATGGACAAGGGCGATGTCGTCCGCGTTGCAGCTACCGCTGCCGTTAAAGCAATCATTAAACACTGTCCACCAGAGTCGACCCGTATTATCTTCCGTAATCTAGAAGCCATTTTGGAAACCGGTAAATGGAAGACCAAGGTTGGCGTACTTGACGCCCTTAGGATGTTTGTGACTCCCGCTCGGGATGCTGTCGCTGCTGAGCTAGGTGCCACATTACCGAAAGTTGAGGCGGCCATGCATGATACCAAACAAGAAGTACTCCTGACTATAGAATTTAGCATTCATTTTTATTCACATCTCCATAGGTCTCATCGGCAGCGATCAAGTGTGCGACGTCGCTCTGCACAACATTGGCTAATCCAGATCTCGCACCACATATCCCAGTTCTAGTCAAGTGCATGGCCAATCCCGATTCAGTCCCTGCATGCATCAAAGCCCTTTCGTCGACCACTTTTGTTGCCGAAGTGACGGCGCCCGCTCTTGCCGTTCTTGTTCCCCTGATGATTCGTGCCCTCAACGATAGAAGCATGGAAGTCCAACGCCGCACAGTCGTCGTTATTGACAACCTTGTTAAACTCGTTCGCAATCCAAATGTTGCTGCAATTTATCTGAGCCCGCTTGTTGAGGGCGTACAGAGGATTGCTAAAGGTGCTGCATTCCCCGAAGTGAAATTGAAAGTTTATATCACAACAATCCTTCTGAATTATCTTTTGTCTAGGTTCGTGCATTTGGTGAGTCAGCACTTCAGACCCTCTTGAAGTCTGGAGCGTCGACTGCTGGGCCCCCGCAAACCCACCGTAATGTTACCGCGGAGGCCGCCGAAGTTCTTTCCACCCTATTGACCCTTCTCCCCCAAGACCTTGCCATCACTTCACCTAAATCACCAAATGGTCCACATATGGCGAGGTTCTCCCTTCTTCGAACATCCCTCGAGTTCCAGGCATCTCTTGTCGCCGATCTCATTCATGCTAGGAACTTCAGTGACAAGGCGGCTTGGAATCGCTGTGTCGGAAGTTATATGACGCCCTGGCTAGACACCGAGCGTGGCCTGGCATTCGCTGAGACTGTTCGATCCCACTTCCATGCAATAGACCGAGTATATTTTTGTTTTCCCATGTTTTCCCACCGATTTTCTAAGATCCTGCTCAGTCCAGACACACCGTCACAAAAAACACCTCCTCCGAGGAAGGCGAAATTTTATGCGATACGCTATTTTCATTGGCATATGGCGCGCTTCTATTGTTATCCCACACCACCCTTCGGCTTGTTCGAGGCCGTCGCTACGGGATTCTCGGTGCGAATGGTTCTGGGAAGTCTACCCTGATGCGTCAGCTACGCGACGGCAAAGTCGAAAATTTCCCCTCTCCAGATGAATTACGAGCTGTCATGGTAGAGCATTCCTTACAAGGCGAAGACGGGTCGCTATCAGTCCTTGATTTTATTGCGGCAGGCACGAGCTTTCACCTTTGCACACTTTGATTATTGGGATGACACCCTCCTTCAGACAAGGCCCTGGCTGGCGTTGCCCGCTCAAAAATCCAGGCTCAACTGCGGGAAGTAGGTTTTGATGATGAGCGGCAGTCCGATACGGTTGGCGGTTTATCAGGTGGTTGGAAAATGAAGCTTGAACTCGCGCGAGCCATGCTATACAACGCTGATTTACTTTTGTTAGACGAGGTATTCACCGATCGTCTCCCCTATGACCCACATACTGATCATATATGCCCCCCTAACAGCCCACCAATCACGTAAGTTACGATATCCATATATCTTCAGCGATGATAGATTGAACCTCCGCCGAAGTTGGATCGTCTATCTGTCCAGTGGCTGGAGGAGTACCTAATCGCTCACACTAATGTCACCTGTCTGATCGTCAGCCACGACTCTGGGTGTGTACCAGTCAGTTCTATCTGCACTCCCATTGCTTCATATCACTAGTTTCTTGGATAACGTAACCACCGATATTATACATTACGAATCAAAGAAGGTAACTCCTTATCACAATCACATTGTTTCATCTTACTGATGTTCACTAGCTGGTCTACTACCCTGGAAACCTTTCCACATTTGTGGAAAAACATCCGGAAGCCAAATCTTACTACACTCTTGCAGCAACTTCCGTTAAATTCTCCTTCCCATCTCCTGGATCTCTTATGGGTGTCAGAAGTAATACCCGGGCCATTTTGAAGTTGTCAAATTGCACCTTCACTTATCCCGGAAGATCCATCCCCAGCCTGTTCAATGTGAGCTGTGCCCTTTCCCTGTCGAGGCAAGTTCCCCCGACCCTGCTGCTAATCACAACTACAACTGACATGTGACATGTTCCACTCCTAGTCGGGTCGGAGTTGTAGGTCCAAACGGCGCTGGCAAGTCAACGCTTATCAAGCTGTTAACGGCAAGCTTTCCCCCAAAATGAAACCCACATCTCCCCCTTATATCATTGATACAGGGTGAAACTGCGCCACAGGAAGGCACCGTTTACAAACACCCTGCCTTACGAGTGGGATATGTCTCCCAACATGCCACCCATCATATAGGTAGCAGCCCGAACGTGTCTACTCGAGCGTGTTTTTAATTTTGTTCTCATCCCCCACCAGAACATCATCTCGAAAAAACACCTATTGGTTATATTCAATGGCGATTCCAAGATGGACATGATCGTATTTAATGTTCGCTCTGACGTATCTGGGTATCTATCTGACAGGAATCTCCAGGTGAACTCCTGGAAAAATCCACTCGAGTTTTAACCGCAGAAGAACAAGCCCTGTTAGAGAAAGAATGGGTTGGAAAGGACGGTAGTAAACGCAAGTTGGAGGTCAGTCCCCCGCGCTCCCCTCATCTAGTGCGAAAACTTATGTGGGAATACAGATGGTAATGGGACGCCAAAAGCTGAAAAAATCCTTCCAATACGAGATTAAATGGCGTGGCCTAGATCACAGATATAACACCTGGGTTTCTCGGGATGACCTATTTAACAAGGGGTTCACAAAGCTTGTACAACGATTCGATGATCTAGAATCCTCTCGAGAGGGTGCCGGGTCCCGTGACACATCGGCCCACTTGGTTCGCAAACATTTAGAGGATATCGGCCTTGATGGAGACATCGCTCAGTACAATGAAATATCGGGCCTTTCTGGTGGTGCGTCCGCACCCAATATATGGGCGATCCCTAATGGCATTCATACTTAGGCCAAAAAATTAAGCTTGTCCTTGCGGCGTGCTTATGGAATAACCCTCAAGTAGCCTGGATCTATTTGTAGAAATATATATATTGACACCTTTATAGATCTGTGTCCTTGATGAACCAAGCAATTTCTTGGATCGCGAAGCGCTGGGCGGCCTCGCTGTTGCCATCAAAGAATGGGCAGGCGCTGTGGTAAGCTTTATTTGCTGATCGAAGTCCACCGATCTGACCTCCTACAGGTTATCATTTCACATAATAATGAATTCGTGTCTGCTCTCTGTAAAAAAATTCGTGCTCCTTCAGCTTGCTCTGGCTAATACCCCCCCCCCCCCCCCCCCCAGGTCCTGAAATATGGAATATCGAAGGTGGTCGTATGACACACCAAGGGAAAGCGGCTATTGTCGAAGATGCTTTCCTTGATGCTAAATCCCCCAAGGGGAGTGGCGCTAACACCCCTGTGCGGTCCAGGCTACAAACCCCCATTGCATCGGTACACGCGACCCCTGTCGGCAGCGGCGCTGAAGACGGCGCGGCTGGGGCGGTAAAAGCCCCCATCAAGAGAAAGAAGAAAATGACGCGCAACCAAATGAAAGCTCAGGAGGAGCGGAGGAGACTCAGGAAATTGCAATGGTTGAATACCGGTGGCCCACGGCCGGAGGATACGGATAGTGATATAGACCCATGAGCTCGGTTAAAAATAGATGCGCCTGCCAACAGATAACCTTTTACACTTACTCTATTTGCTACCATATCGACGCCACAAACAAACAATGGCATTCATTCCCCCCTATGATTGATGATGCTCTATACAATTTGAACGTATGGAATATCGTAGATATGCTGAGCACTGGACATAAACCTATCCAACGTGTGGATCATGATTGATCCAACTCATTTCCTACCACGCGCCTTGCTGTTTTCTTGCTGTTCGCCACGCCTTTTGGTAGAGATTTGCCTCGTGCTCACCCGATGACACCCTATATAATAGTCCCCCATCACTAAACCATGTCTGTAGTTCTGATGTCTTCTCCTTCTTTGTTCTTTTTCCTTGTGTTTACTTTATTCTTCTCAACCCGCACAGTCAACGGACATGGATACGTGCACAGCGTAATCGCAAATGGCCAAACTTACCCTGGCTGGAATCCATTCAGCGATCCGTAACAACGCTCCCTTACCCGATCCGTTTATATTTTGAAACATTTCTAGATACACCACCACACCGCCCAAGATTGTTCGTAAAGTCTTGAACGACGGCTTCGGTAGGTCGTAGCACCTTTGTTTACCTCCTAGTACACTCAACCCGATTAGTTGCGGCTGGTGACCCAGATCTGGCTTGCCACCACGGTGGCAAACAGGGTACCGGCGCCGTTGCCGAGGCCGCCGCTGGATCTCAAGTAACTTTCCAATGGAGCTATGTATGTCAACCAATGTATCGCCCTCTTAAGGATAATTGATTCAATAACCCCGCCTACTTTAGTGGCCTTCTGGTATTCTAAACTGCATACTATGAAATTACGGCTGTTGATGCGATCAATTGTCAGACCATCAGGGACCTGTTTCTACCTATATGGCCTCATGTAACGGCGATTGTACAACATTTTCCACCGATGGTGCCAAATGGTTCAAGCTGGATGCTGCGGGTTATTTCGACTCTGACCGTCAGTGGGCTGCCGACAAACTTCGAGCAAGTGAGGATTTTTCAGTTATTCTACAACTTCAAACTGTTGAACGAAGTGGTTTCAAGACAACAACTCATGGGTATCGACCATCCCCGCAGGTCTAGCACCTGGGCAATATGTAACTACCAAAAATCACCATAGAGTCTCTAACAATGCTCATCGTAATTCTATTCCAGCTTGTCCGCAATGAGATGTGGGTGCTCTAGTTTATAAGAGGCGGCTTTATTCATATGCTTTCTAGTATTGCTTTACATTCCGGACAGCCCCAGTTCTATCCCAGTTGTTCGTGAGTCTATGGTATTCTGTGGCATCCCTAAATTTATGTGTGTTATTATATAGACAATTAAAAGTGACGGGTACAGGTAATGGTCAGCCCTCTCAACAGGATGTGGTTTCTATTCCAGAACTTTATAACGGCGTCAAATTCCCCAATATTTATACCGATTTCGGTAGCTTCACGATACCCGGTCCTCCGCCTATCACCTTGACCGGCGGCGGTAGCCAGCCGCCCCGTCCACTGTTACGTCTGCACCCCCAGGAGCGGCCACCGAATTGCTGTCGACAGGTAGCCAGAAAATCACAAACACGCCGTCTGCCAGTGGGACCCCTGTCTCGACGACAAAGTTGCCAAACCACTGCCTTCTTGCTTCGAGAAGGATGGTTAGGCGCCGCTCATTACTAAAGCGTCACTCTTGATCACTCATTCACGAATGAATTTTCACCTGGTTGTAGTAATTTATAGAGGCTTGTGCAGGGAATCACATAATGTATTTAACACTGCATATTATTATATTTCCTTTTGTTGTGCTAGTTGTTCGCGCCTTCAGCGTCGGGGGTCGGGTGACGATTTGGCGTCAGTAGTGGACCATCAATAGCAAGCCAGACCAGGACATCGGAAATGGATATTCGTCCCGAGAGTCCGATATACCTTCTTCCTTTGGCGAAGGAAATGATGGAAATTACGAAGGACTTTCGTAGCGCCGGGCTATATCGACATGAGCGGAAGTCTAGATGTCATTTCTGCCTAAATGTCATGTTACACACTGCCATATAATTACATAAGATAACAGATAACCAGTATTGTGGTGCCCAGAATCCAGATACGAGGCAAGATAGGGAAGCATTTCCATCCGATCGGGGAGGTGGAGGTATATAGTTAATGGGGATTAATCAGACGATTAATGGGCGGTATAAGCTAAAAGGCCAAGCACGCTTCTACGTGAATAAAGGAACCAAGAATAATGAACTTAAGGAGCGGGTGTAACTAAGTCAATATAAGTCCAAAAACAAATTGAAGTGGATTAGTATCCACGCCACTTGCGGGGGTCCGCAACGTCTTCTTGACTCCTGATGCGACGATGCGACGATGAGGGCTGTTGAGGTCTTGGGGTCTCTTGTGACCTTGGCATGTATGAGTTTTCCGTCATCGGAATGGGTCCAGGCCCATACCCACCACCCGAGGTGTGCCCCATATCATCCAATATAGGGTCCTGTGTACTCGACATTGCGAATGACTGCTGGGAGTTGGAGCTTACAGTTGAGGATTGTCGGTTTGTTTGTCGCATCGACTGCCGCTTGTTTTGGAACCTGGACCGAATAATTACTGATTAATGCTGGTGGTAGTTGAGAGGACTCCCATACCATATTTGCACGCTTCTCGCGGACATATCCAGTGCCTTCGCGAGCGCATGTCGTTCCTCCGTGGAGGGAAAGGCGGTTCGACTATAGGTCTCATTCAAGACCTTTAGCTGAGCTGCGTCAGCTCTTTTTCGTTTCTTTTTGATAGCTGGTTCCTCAGATGTCGGCGAAATTGGAGGGGGAGTGTAGCCAGGAGGCGAGACATGGGATGAACTACGGCTATATGGCGACGAAGATCGATGTTCTGGACGGGAGGAATCCATTCCTTCATACCCTGAGACGTGACCCTGGGTGGCCATAGAAGGGACGTGATGACCATGGGGTTCTGGCGGACCGATGTGATAGGAGTATCCACTTGCTTGATTGGACGTCGGATATGCGGTATATGCGGTCGGGTAAGACGCCGTTGGTGAACGAATACCAGCGCTCGGGTAGGTGGGCCCGGACGGGATAAAAGAGGATTGAGGCCATCTTTCAACTCCTGCGTTTGAGGTGGCCAAGGGAGGCAACTTTCTGGAATCGGGTGCGTTGCCTGGTATCGGCGGAGATGTTCGAGAGGGATATGTAGAATAAGCTGGCTGCGGTGAGAATCTTTCATGATTGTCGTAATTTGTGAATGAGTTCGGAACTTGAGGGGCTGAAAAGATGAGGTCGGTAACAGGGAATTATTCAACAGGTAGCGATCGAGTGACTTGCAATTTGTGTTGCTTGTCCATTGATTATAGAGTTGGTTGTATTCATATCTTCCTGAAGATGAACGGGGTTGCATATACTGGTTAGAATATCCGGTGGGCACTATACACGATAAGCTAGCAAATTGAGCGCGTTGCAGATTTAAACACTACGTAGAAGAAACAGACCTGGAAAACGTGAGGTTGGAAAAGCTGAAGAAAGAGGAGGGAGCACAGTTCGCCCACCCTGTCCCGTCTGGAAAAAAACACCGCTTTGCGGATCTCCTGCTGGAGGACTTCTACGCGGTTTTCCAAGACCGGTGTAATATCGATCATCCCTCGAGCTCGACATATTAGTGAAAGCAGATAGTTATAAGAAGAGAGAAGAAATGGGATTAATAGTGGGGCGAAATTGAATATCGCCTGGATTTATGTATGAAGAAACACGCGGGTAGGTGTGAGTTCACCGCGGGGACAACTGAGAGGCTATGGTCAGGGGCAGGCGTACAACGAGGGCATGTACAAGTGCACGAGGTGGGGTGGAGGTCGAAGATGGCAGGGGGGAGGTCGCAGGACCACGAGTTACGGGTAAAGTCCAGGCTCAGGCTTTGCAGCAAATGGTGTTCGAGGGATACAGGCTGTTGGTGGTTGGCTGTAAACAAAAGCGTCGTGTTATTGTCGGTTTGCCAATGGAATGACACCCTTGACCGGAGAGAAGCTTCACGGGGTTGGAGAGAGTGTTGGCCGGAGCTCCAAATAACAGGCCGATTTGTTCAAGAACAGCAGTATGCTTTCCCTGCACGCGCCAATTGCATTGTCATTAATGACCTGCAATGAAAGCCTCGTGTACGCTGTTTACAGAAACGAGTCACATCGATCTTTATCTGAAAATGTTTTCTAACTGAAGACGCATCTTCCCACCGAAGGGGTTGTCGTAAATGGTAAGTGATATGGTGTGGGTACACTATTCTTGGGGGGTAACTTACATACCTGGTCTGTTGCGATGGGATGGCTGCGTCCTTAGGGTTGGGGGCAGATGGAGCCCTAGTCCGTCATGTCCTTCAGCCCAAGATGGGCATCATGAGAATGATCGGGGCTTCTTCGCTTTCGGTCAGAGATTAAAATCTCGATGATGGAGGAGAGAGAATACATTTCGTGTTATCCCAGGGGTGCGCGTCGACTTGTAGAGCAACAACGGCATCAGTACTTGGCTCAGGCCAGTAAAGGAAATGCATCGACCAAGGCCCTGGCTGTCAAGGGGTCATCAATACACAGGCTGAGATTGGCTTGTGTTCTGGGTAAGCTCCAAACGCCCAGTGGGCTATTTTTTGCGCTCATGGTGTTCGAACACGAGGCACACATACGTACGGGGATCATTGAGATAATCTAGTGATCGCATGGCCCCAGGGCACAACGTGGGTGAGGTGACCAGACAGAAATTAACGAGATATGAAATCTGACGACATCAGGAATCCACCGTTGACCAGACGCGCAAACCGAGTACTTGAGTGAGTATTGAGTCGTAGTAGTAAGTATCTCAATTCCAGAGGTCATTAAATTTATTTAACATTGCCAATGTTGCATATTGATTAGCGAGCACGTGGCTCACACCCTAAACCGTCATTCTGTCCTTTGATACTCCCCCGACCACACAACATTGATTTCTTTACACTGACTCCTGACCTCAAGTCCAATGGCATACCGCCGGCCACTTCCCAGCCCGCCTGGCCCACCAATGGGTAGCAGACCTAATCAGTATTCCGTATCCAGGCCTTCTGATATCTATTCCCTCTCCAACCCCTATTTCTCGCCTTATGCTTATCCTCCACCTTCTCCCCATTCCCCAGATATACACAACGAGACGGCTACAACTCTTCCAGGAGGTACTCTGCTTCATAAGGGCTTTTACGACTTGCTCGCCATGATCCCAACTCCTTCTCCATCACGTTTAATCTGGGGGCCTCCACCTGAACCGGTTATTGCTGGCCCGCGGTATGAGGATATTAATTCATCCCCAAATGCAACTCCGACCACAGCAGAAATCACAAAATCCCCGTTGAAAAAGGGTCGCCGGATCAGCAAAGACATGGTCTCCAAGCCCACAGGTTTTGTGTGAGTTGTTCAACCTCTCCGTTGACATCCACCGTCACGTTTGCACATAGTCACCTGGTTCACGCCTCGGACGCCGATCAATTGGAAGCTCTTCTCACCCGCTGGGGACCAGACGGCTTGGGGAAGCTGGGAGGTCAGGGCTCGGCTTCCATGAGCCGCATGATTCCTCATCCTTGTTCTCGTAGATCCGCGCTGGGCAAACCCGATCAAGAATCGTGTAAAATATAACAACCAAACACGGGCCATTAACGAGGTCGTTAATGCTCTCAAGCCCTCCCAATACGCCGTTGTCGACGAGCCTGTACTCCGTGTTGTCAATGGTATGAGTACCGCCTCATCCTCAACGCTTACCACAGCTGCTCGAGAAAATGTCACCATATCTCCTACGCCTCCTCTGGATGGCCTTCCCGGCCGACCGGGGAACTCCACAATCCGATGGGGGGGTGGTCTTAAATCACACCCTGAAGTGCAAGAAATTGATGATGACAGTCATGTGCAACGGGCCAATTTTGCTGACTACACTCCCCGTCGAACTATCACGCCCTCATTGGCTACACTTGAGAAAGCCGTCTCAGCTCGGATTTATTTTGAGAATCTTTATTTTCCTTTATTTCGTCATCCACCCTCTCGAGAGCAGAGACGGGTGGCAATGGAAAAGGACATGATGGATCTTCAACTCCCTCAAGCCCAAAAGGAAAACCTTCGGGCTCGGTGGAGGCAAAATGAAACTGACTATCTTCGCGAACGCAGGCGTAAAGTAGATGCCAGCGCCTTCACCAAACTTAAGACAATCGGCCATGGTCTGATTTCCCATAATACCAGTGTTTCGTATTTTAACCACGATCTCCTCCATCTCCAGGCGCGTTTGGGGTTGTTTCACTCGTCAGGGAACAATCTTCTGGAAATTTGTACGCCATGAAGCAGGTAAGTACCTGATGTGATATCTCAGAAGAAGCTAAAACTCCCCTCAAGTTACGAAAGACTGACATGCTCCGAAAGGGCCAAGAGGGCCACGTCCGCGCCGAACGTGACATACTCAAATCAGCCTCCCTGGTGAATACTCCTGGTGGAGCTGAGTGGATCGTGCGTTTGCACTATAGCTTCCAGGACCGGGATAATCTGTATTTGGTCGGTTATATCTGTCTACTTCCAGCGCCGGACGTCTTCTGATTTCATTTTGATTTAATTTCCCTCTCCATTTCCCATATCCTGTAGGTTCTTGAATACATGGGTGGCGGCGATCTCCTAAATCTTCTGATTGAGCGAGATGTCTTTGAAGAGGATTTCACCCGCTTTTATGTTGCAGAGGTTGGGAGAAAGTGTCCCCGCGCTTCGGACCATTCACTGATTTATCCATTTACCCCACCTCCTAGATGGTGCTCGCCATTGAGTCCTGTCACAAATTTGGATTTATCCACCGTGACATTAAACCTGACGTGAGCGCAAACACCAAACTTGCTAGATTGGCTAAAAGCATTCGTCCGAAGAATTTTCTTTTTGACCCAGAAGGACATATTAAACTTAGTGACTTTGGGCTGGCGTCAGTACCTTTATCGCAAATTTAAACTAATTTAAAACTGCCTTCTCGCAATAGGACTGATCTCCATTGGGCACACGATACATCATGTATGTGTTAGTAATTTCCAATGGTCCGACCGACCTGAACAACCTTCAGATTATGAACAGCAACGGTTACATCTCTTGCATAAACATGGTATTGATCTGGAAGACGGTAGTAGCCTCTCGGACGACAAGAAAACGAGACGAATGGACCGTCGGGAGGTCGAACGTCTAATGGGTGGAGGTGATGGGCAGGGCGGCGTATTTACTTGGCGCGAGAAGAACCGAAGAAAAGTTTGACATGAGCCTTTATTAAACCAACACGCGCTGACCGCTCTATCCCCAATTTCCAGCTGGCATATTCAGTGTAAGTATAGATTTGTTCTTGGGACCTCAGACAGACTCAACAAGTATTTCGGCTTGTATAAAGATGCGGAACCAACTCCTACAGTAAGTAGTACTATTCATACATATAGGTCAAATCGTGACAGTGTCCAGTGTCTCCGGAAGTGATTCGGGGGCATGGATACAGCTATTCCTGCGATTGGTGGAGCCTTGGGGTGATTATGTATGAATGCCTATATGGGTTAGTTTTCCTTTGCCACTTGCTTATCTATTACCTGGAACTCAAGACTCCGTAGTTTTCCTCCCTTCGTCAGTAATTCGGTAATCGTCGCCCCTCGTTACTTGACTTTTGCTAACAACTGTTTCCCAGAGGCATGTCACTCGGCAAAAGATCTTGAACTGGAAACAATCATTACGATTTCCATCCCGCCCACGTGTATCCCATGAAGGAGTAAATTTGATGCAGCAACTCCTCTGCGAGCCAGAAGACCGCTTGGGCTCGCAGTCCTCAGCTTCTGTATCACGGCCAGACTCAATGGTTTTGCAAGCACGTCGAAGCGGCTTTGTAGCACCACGTGGCTCACCCGGAAACGCGGATGGCGCAGAGCTCATTAAGGTAGCGCTCGCCTTAATCTCCGCGTTGAACACCTTGAAAATGCAGACTCTGTGTTGAACAGACTCACCCATTTTTCAGGGGCATTGATTGGCTGAATATTCATCGGTACCCTGCACCGTACCGACCGGAGCTGCATAATCCGGAGGATACGCGGCACTTTGATTCAGACATACCAGCTGAGGTATGTTTCAAAGGCCCCTGACCTCGAATATTGATTGACCAAATTGTTTCAGCCACTGGCACCTGCAAACGGCGCACCTGCTGACGCAACTCGGGATCCACTACTCCGGGACAAAGTCCACGGTGCCGCGATCATGGATGTACGCAAAGCATTAGCATTTGCCGGCTTCACGCACAAAAGTCCTCGCGCTATAAGCTATGTTAGGGCTGACAAGGCTTTCGATCCACAACCTGACACTTATGGCCAACATCAGACCACCGTGAGAGGTCGGTCGGCGCTGCGCAAAATACACGAGATTGGCAAGGGCCGTGCGATCTCAATGTAATGCTGCGTGTTGATCGATCTTCGTCGGCTGTTTTCTGGGCTATGTATTGTGTATCCTTGTATACCCATGAGCTCGGGGCTGTCATCACAACCCCCTGAGAGAGATTGCTATGTGCTTTAAATTATATGGAAACAAAGATGTGGCTACTATAATTTATCTAGGATTACCCATCTCACATGTGTTTGCTACAGAATGTCTCAATAAATAATAATGCTGGGCCTTCGTATACAAATAGTGTTTTACAGGTTTGCGGATCAAACCTGAACGAAATAAGGATAGATGAAACCAAAAGATTATACGGTTGCATGAATGTTGTCGTCATAAACTCGGCCACTGATGGATGATCTCCCGTGATGGTGACGGCTCCTTTTCTCCGGGCGGCCATCACTCTCGATGTCATCGTCGTCTGATGACACACTCCGGCTTCGGCGAGAGCTGGTTGTGCTGGATCCTGATGCACTGCTGCTCCGGCGGCGGTGCCACTGCGCTGATGGCACCGTGGGATGGTCGAACTGCGTTGAACTACCTATAGCCACTCGGTAAACCAAGACTCCCTTGTTTCAAAAGGGCGCTGCTTACCGCCTTCATCACCGGATGGTTCATGCTTCAACGGGTTTTGGGTGTGGACTCGGGCATGTCGACGCATGTTGCTCAGGACGCTGAAACTACGACCACAGCTCTCCACAGGACAAATAAAGGCTGTTTCAAGGGTGTGTGTGTGAATGGGGTCCGAATAATCAAGGCATTTCCTTTACTTACGTTTTTCGCCCGTGTGGCTGTTGAGGTGGATCTAAAACGATGTTGGTGTCCACGCGCAGTCTTTTTTTTCAATAGAGAACCGACCTTCAGGCTACTAGGCCGATTGAATCCCTTCCCACAATAGCTGCAAACATACTTCGAATTAGGAGAACCATTTGCCTCTCTTCGGGGGCTGGGTAGTTTAGTTTGAGGGATGACGCGCTCTCTGGGAATACAGAATATCGTTGCCGAGCCACAGGGGTCCGTTCGTCATCCTCCAGGGAAGTAGCCCGCTCCAAACTGTTGGTAGTTATGGCTTGTGGATAAGAGTGATAACCCGAGGGCGCTGGAAAGGCAGCTGATCCAGGGGGGTAAGAGGGGACTAGGCCACGTAGACTATTACTGGAACGAGATGTATTTGTTTGGTGGTAGTAGCCTGGTACCGAGTGGTAGTAAGACGAATACAGCTGAGCAGGGTGCACCGGCGCCGGTTTCACGACAGCGTCGTAAGAAATAGAGCGGGGATTTCACAGCCACGATGTTGCTCTGCGGAGCCCCTTGGCTTGCTGTGGACGTGAGGTCCACCGCGAGACGGTGGTGCCAGAGGTATAGCCTGAGGACCACCAGGAGAACGCGACTCTAGCGACTTTGCCTGAAAAAAGTTTAGATGTATGCGCGTGATAGGATGCAGATAGACGAGATCTACATTGAACCCTGGACCGATGGCTGGGCCTTGGGAGCGTGGCGCCGATTGAGAAACATAATCATCAGGATCATCGCTGACCCGCAGCCTTGCAAGCGTCAGCGATGGGGATTCATGTTGGGTTCTTGAGGACTGGGAAAGCTCTTCTGGAATTGATTTGAGAGAAGGAACCAAGATGTACTATGAAAGAGTCAAACCTCGAAAGAGATCACGTATCGGTGGGAGGGTCGGGCGTGTATGGGACGAGGACGACATCAAGATGAGTGAAGTAAGGAAGATTAGTATCAGGGGGATTCAAACTCGTTCAGCGTATCAGGCCATATAATAAAGAAATTCAAAATACGGGTGGGAGTATTGAGACATTTCGTCGGCTGTCAAGGCCATAGGCCTGACACTGTTTCCAAGTACTGTGTAGCCGGAGTGATGGATGACACAGCCCTTGGTCAATCCCTGGCCCCTAGCGGTACCATAATTTTCGCTAAAGAGCAGCAATCCTACCATCGTCGATCTTGAAACCCGCCGTTGTAATGGTTCTTGGCACAGTTTGTATGCCCCAATTTTAACCAAGTAGTCATGGAGCTCTAACATCCCCACCGAAATCACTGGTGTACAGTAGTAACAAGAGCAACGGGCTCTAAATTTAATTGAACGCCCAAGTCCTTGAGGGCCGCATTTGCTGAACGGGGGAGGAAGGATACTGATTGATGATGATTTGATCGGGGTCGATCAAAGGAGTTCTGGGGTTTGATGCGGCAAATTTCGTCCGACTTTGAACATATTGATCGGCCCGAAAATGTTTCGGGCCTGACGGAATAAACACAAGGATGTGCGGGACACGGATTCACGGGTACCATTGATATATGTGTAAATCTATAGGAACATCCTCAGCTACCACCACCCATCTCTTCTTGGGTTTTTGTTCTCAGGGATAGGGCATGCAACCCCGCCGAAAATTCTTCCGCTAAGGCGGAATATATCATTCGATGGCGTTGCATCGTGTTCTGGTGATGGTTCGTATGATGAGCGGCCTGAAGAAAGGGAGATGGTTCAAATACCTTCCCACGGAATGATTCCGAGACGACCTCGACCGAAAAGTCTGGTGGGCTAACATGAGTGCGATGGGCTTTGAGCTCAGCTCAACAGAAGCTCACGAGTCTCGTCATTCTCTTCACTCCGTTCCCGCATGGCACTGTGATGTTTGTGTTTCCATGAGTCGTTGGTGATTGTCAACGTGGCCGGTTGTAAGAGTTCTGTCAGCTACCTCAGGTTTGAGCGACCGTTATATCTGGGCAAGGTGTTGGAACAACTTTTCCTCGAATGGAGTCTTCTACTGTCCTCGATGGTTTGGATGTAGTGCTAGTAGTGAAACTAGCCATCAAAAATTGTCGCCGCGCAAGGGAATTTATCTCGGTCCGGAGCGAAGCAAGCATTGACTCTCAGCCGTTGGTTGAAAGGATGTGTTTGCTCAGGTTGAAAACACAAGGCAAATCTAAGAATAGGTTTAGTTCTAACAAGTTTCCACACAGTCCGACTCCTGAGGGCAGCAAGAGCTGTGATCTCGGGGCGCCCGGGAAATCACAGCAGTTACCGCGCACCATGGAAGCACACATCATTCGGGTGACGTGTTACGGTCTCGTATCTGATCAGCCCAAATGTGTACCTATCTAACATGTCACTGATGCCCGGGTGATTGATACTCGCTGCAATTATCCCACATGCGCAATAGGGTGCTGACTCAATAATGATTCTTCAAATATTGATTCTTTGTCAGTGATTTATATCGTTTTTGATATATCAACGCCGTGCAATTTCGATATGCTGGGCCAGGGCCTATGTAACTGATCGACCACGGCGAGTACCAACCGATCGATGAACAACCCAAGCACCGGAAACCGGCGCCTCTCTTGATGTGAATCACGGGTCTATGTATGTACTGCATTGGAATTTTACAAATTTTAATTTACTAGAGCCTAGTACCGTTACGAGTGGACGACTCCGGGGGTGTGGCGTGGGGTTGTTTGGCTATGTAGGACACAAGGTGATGATTGGTGATACTAATAGACCGTTAGACGTCCCCTACCAATGCCAAATTATGTAAGCCTTTTGATTCATCCCAACCTTCATGATGGTTGGGTGTGGTACCACGGAAACCTCTCATCCCATTGACCCCTCGCGCGAATGGGAGATGACTCCTTATCAGCGCGGTTTGGTGGATGCGAGTTTTGAAGAAGGGCTATACTCCTCTGCCGTGAATTTACTTGAGCAGTTGCGTTCGCCATGTTCCAAGCCTTCCATGTATGTCTTGGAACCTTTTACTTAACACCAGTTTTTTTAAAGAAAAAAATTGGTTTAGCTCGCACATGCGGCAGCTAATTTATATTTCGCTTCACCCCACAACATCGCCCCCAGAGAATGTGCCCTCGAGTAAACGCACTAAGCCCTTGTCCTTGTCCCCAACTGTTGTGAGAGCATCTCAGCAACTGCTCATGTCACTTGCTACTACGAACTCGCCTGAGGCCTTGGCTCGCGCACTGCCGCGATATCCCGACGCGTTTAACGATATTCCTGCCGCTGATATTGACACTGATGAACCCGACATTGCCAAAGAAGCTGCTTGTATCAAAGAAGCTAAAAGCTGCTGGGTATTGCTATCAGAGACATTTTTGGATCGTCAACCAGCTGCGGCCAAGGCGAAAGGGAAAGGCCGGCGGGACACTCACGAATCAACCGACGAACGCGAAATAGGGGGCCCGCTAATATGTGACGATGCTTGGTTCCTTCTTGAATGGCTTATTGTGCTGTTTGAGCGGGACGAAGATATGGTGGAGGCTCAAGGAAAACGTGAGCTCGAGCTTCACCGGTCATGCCTGCTGAGGTCTTAATGTATCCATGCCAGCTCGTCACTCTTTAATTTTCGTCCAGCAGCTCCCTCCCCCTCGGGACGGCACAATTACAAGATGGGAAACGGAAACCCCCCTGCGAATCGTCTTTTATTGCTTCCGGGAAACGAATTTGAAAAGACAAATGCTAGGATCTCGACTGATGCATTTGGTCCGTTATTTTGTGTTGATAGTGGCTCATTGTAACTCATTCAACTATTCCTAGCTGATCAACTTATCGACCACCACATACCTTGATTCTCCAAGATTCATTGCTTCGGTGTCTGGAAGCCTCGCAGTGGCATCGCCCAATGAAATTAAGAATTTCATTTCGTACTTGGCATCCATCCCGTACAGCTTCAAGCTGTCGCTTTACTTGAAAACCCTGGCTAACCTCTCCCCAAACGAAGCGGCAACGGGGTCAGGTCACCAAAGGGAACGGGCCCGAGCTCAACCCAAAATTCGTCGTGGACCTAAAATTGATCAAAATCTTGATAAATCTACATCCAACGCATTAATATCTTCTGCCCTCAAACAACCACCCCCACCTGCCACCGAAGTCTTCCGGTTGATTACTATGAATACCAGCAACTCGACAATACCTATCACATCGCCGCACTTGTGTTTCCGGATCAAATTCGAATTACTCGTGTCCTATACAAAGCTCCAGCAACAAATACCGCCAGATGAAGCTGATCCTCAGTGGTCAGCTAGCGTTCACGGCGGCAAGATTAAACATTACCTAGAAATTGGTTTTCCTGGGCCGGATGGTCGCCCGTTCCGGGAATCGCTCGAGGTTATCATGGGATTACCTTGAGGACGGTTGCCCAAACACAGTTCACAGTTCCTAGCACTTTACCGGTAGCAGTTTGGCCAGTAACATACTAGATGAGAAAGTTATCATATGGAGGATGGGGCACCAGATAGCCAATGCAGGGTCAGGAAGCATAGTAGTGGTAGATCCTGGGGAGCAATTATAGCCAGGGCTGATCACCGGTGCCGGGGGCCCATACGCCGCAACAGTAAGGTTTTCCATCTCTTATAGGAACTTTAACTTTATTTACCACTTTATTATCAGTGCTATGTTAATTAATTTGCTAATCGGGGGTTGTCAAGCAACTCAGTGAGCAATGGTTTTACATGATGCGGATATAAGTGGAGGGACGCTCGGGGCTACAGTCAAATTACCATGGATACTGGAAGATAGATCACAGGTATCTACGTGGGGTCCAGCTCCCACTAGGAAATTTCGATTGGCAAGGTGTCGCTTTCGGAAGTCTTCTGATAAGTATATGTTGTACCACCACGGATGTCACGTTTGGCCGAAGCCTTATTTGCGTGACGCTCCACTCCGCCCCGAAGCAACCAATTAAGAGTTTCAAGTACTGGCGTTATTGGGAAAGTCTGGGGCAACCGTACCAGTCAACCCCAGCTCGCTCCTTCCATTGAATTTTTTTTACCAGAGTACCAACAAAGCACCTGGCAAGTCCCACCAATGAGGGTATACCATGTCGCGATCCCGGTATTGTCCTTGTTCATTACCGTGACCACCATACCTGTGCTCGCATACGAAACGGTTGAAGATGCTGGTATGAAGTTGAACCATGTAACTCTATCGTCATGTCCAGATTACCATTATTCTAGCAATTATTGCGCGGCGGCTGGTAGATCTATCAGATAACGCCATCGGAACGATGGCAACCGTATTTCCACCAGATGATAGACGACTGCCCAGTGTGTTTTACTACCAAACTATCCCAAATTGTCTTGCTCAGATAAACATAGGCCAACCCTTCTCGCTGCAAGAATACTACGCCAGGTCCGCACCGCTTTCATCACTAATGCTCGATCATGAGACTCATTACTACAGTTGCTACCAAAATGGTTCTCTGACGTTATTATTTCTCCCAATATCCCGCCATAGCCAAAATAT
This sequence comes from Infundibulicybe gibba, assembly GCA_015501065.1. Lineage (NCBI taxonomy): Eukaryota > Fungi > Basidiomycota > Agaricomycetes > Agaricales > Omphalinaceae > Infundibulicybe > Infundibulicybe gibba. Next base: position 717,144 of record JADNYI010000006.1, on the reverse strand, counting down.
ATTACACTCAAACAGCCACTCAGCGTCAATCTCAATTTCCTCCGACATTCCCGCTGCAAGTCGTGCGCGGGTGTCCCTGATTGGAAACGTCACAATTTTCAAAGAATCGGTGGCCCCAAATGTAGCCGACATTCGTCGGTGCTACCTCAAGAAGCATCCCGATGCATCACGGTGGTTGCCCGATGATGAACACGCGCCCCATATTGTTTGCGCCAAAACCTAGAGCTTCCCTCAACTAACTAATTCGGTCTCTAGGCATATTGGGCCCGGTTTGATCCTCATGTATGTTTCCTCGATTTTCCAACAAATTTAGACTATAATTCGTTGTAGACCATATATTTTGTAGGTGGATTTGGCGAGTGAGTCACCATTCAAATACCTAACCGGCTGGGGGTCATGCTAATGATTATTTATTAGTGAGCATTATATTGGGTATATTCCCCTCTCCACCTACCAATTGGCCTTCCAGCACAGCTTGAAAACCCAAGTGGTGCTATCATCAGGCTTCTGACCAAGATCAATACATCTACATAGTTTATTGATACATTAGGTTTCCCTCATTTCATGGAGGCCGCCATATCCAGCCTGCGTGAATGAGCAATATATGTCTCATTCGACCCTCCCACCAGTGACCAAAATCTGGATCAGTAATTCGGACATGCGCATGAACATCACTTATTTTTTTGTGACCCAACCGGGGCAGGAACGATAAGAATTGCTTTCCGACATCAGCTCACATCTTACAATCGGCCATGGGATCCATGGTGAGCTGTGACCCCGTGGATGGCGGTAAACCTCGCAATGGTTTACCCTGGGCTGTGCCATACTTCATGCCCGACTTCTCCTAGAACCCCCAAAATGTTTTAAATTCATCAATATCGACATCATTAAGATCGCCGACAGTGACTGCTTCGGCTGCCAGCGGCAGCTACCTGCGCCCAAGACATGTTATACATCGAACATAGGTCACGAGTAAGCAACAGTCCGACCGAACGATCCGCCAAGGTCATGGGAGGTCAAGAAAAGCGTTATACCACAACAGGAAACAAACCTGAAGGGGATATAGTCGCATCTCATTGAAACTTATCTCATTGAAACTTCCAAATCTGCCCGCTCATTCGGCATTGGAATGAATCACACACTATGATCATACCACCTTTTCTATGGAACGGATTGATGTCATCACCAATCTCTCCGTAATATCCAGTCACACAGAACATGGCATATTCCAGAGCATGTAAACAGAGGAGCGGAGCAAGAACCTCCGTGCTGAGAAACAACATCAGATAGATGTGTGGGTAAGAATGGGGTCTTGGCCTGTGCTGATGGCGCATTGATTTAAACTTGGAATCTATGATGAGCAAGCATTGTGGGCTGTACGCTTTAATCCGCACCAACGCACCAAATGACATAGCCGCCGTAGATATCGTGTTGTCCAGGCGATAAATTCCCCGCGCAGGCAATCAGCGGGGCCAGTGTTAGCTGCGAACTACGTTGCCAATCGCACCAGTGTCCGATAGATGCTGTCACAATGATCGCGGAGAGACACACCCAACAAACATCAAAACCGCTATCAATTCGGTGGTCAGATGCTCGAAGCGGATGAGGGAGTGCACTTGAGAGTTGCAAACCTCTGGCTCAAACAACATCCATCACGATCAAAGTTGCAGGGTAGTACGTTTGAATATCCTCGGCCACGCTAGCTGTTTTCTCTGTAATGAACGGCATAGGTGCCCGCCTGAGTAGCGGGGCGTTCATACATAATTTAGGCCGGCAGCGGCATGATGTATGGACGACTGGGAACCCGCGTTGAGATCGGACGGCGGCCGACGAGCGCTTCGGATTGAAGTAGAACTAAGGGAAGACCCGTAAAGTCAAGACAGCGTGCGAGCACAAAAACGACCCTCTTTTGCTACAGCAGCCAAGATCGCCATTACCCCACAGTATTTTTCATAGTGGGTGCAGAAGGCATAGCAGCAGTGTAGCCATGGCCCGATCTCGACATGGGGCCACAAATATCTCCGAGGCCTCCCCTCTGATTCGGGGTAGATTCCGACAACCAATAGGCGCTGTTTACAGTACCCATCATCAGCCCCTGCCCAATGGTCACGGGTTGGAGGAGAAGGATAGGGGAGAGCGACAAGGAGTAGGATATTATTGATCAAATCCCGAGGCCAGGTATCAAGAGATCGTCGGGAGGGTGAGCTACAATAAATGAATGCGGGGTCAGGTATGGATCGCTGGAGGCTTTCGAGCACCGGGATGTAGATTGCCGGACCAAGATATATTATCGAAGACCAAGAGGGCGGCCAACAGGGCATAGCAGGAGAAAAGAAAAACACGCCGATTATTTTCAGGATTGCAGTTTACCCGGGAGTTGGCAGGCAAGGCAACCAATATGAATGTGGCCACCCTTATTGCGCGAGGGCCCTCGACATTGGGAGCTGTGGGAGTCTGGCTGTCAAAACTCACCTATACCCGCACGGTACTCGGACTTTTATCCACGCTAGAACCGGAATAATGCTTGCTGTCCCTTGGAGTCAGAACGACTTGTGCCAACGATGCGTTCGGACTGTTGGAGTTCCAGCTTTCGTAATTTTGAATTAAGAAGTGGCGGAGATCTACAGCGGCGCTTTGACGCACGGGCGGGAGATGGAATGCTCACGACAATGAAGTCAAACTGTATTCGTTTTGAATGTAATTATAGCTGGAATTTGGTAGTGAAACAAATAGCGCACCAGGCGTTACTCCGGGAATCAAACACACAATAACAGAAAAGCTGACGTCATAAATCCTAATAATCGCCCCCGATCCCCTTCAAGTGGTTTCTGCTGCGGCGGCCCCATGGGCAAATGTGCCAGGTCCGGACAGCGCACGTGAAATATCCTTGGGGAATATAGGAGGCTGTTGCCTTTTTTTTTTTCTGCCATGACAGAAGCCGGTACGACCTGATGAGCCGTGTTATACACACTCGATAACCGCTCTATAACGTTAGGCAGACTGACGTGGGACAGTTGAGGTGCCTTGGCTGTAACCAGGGCAAGACTAAGATGATTTTACTATCCCTGAACTGGGAGGGACTTACTATAGCATACACCTGTGGATCTGTCATCCCGTGGAAGATTGCTAATAGTTAAGTGCCCCGGAGCAAGCGCCACGACGGCGAAAGGCCTGTGCCGTTGAGGTGCAATGGTTGCATAAATTCGCCATGTAGGCCGGAACGGGCTCCTGGCTGTTCTCCATTTGTCCTCCTGGGCGGTATTGCAGGGCAAGCAGGGAGGTGCTGATGGCAAGAAAATTGCGTACCTGTACACCTCAGGCTGTCCCACGTCAGTGTAAACCACATACTTATGTGGAAATGCTGGAGACGCTGGTAAACGCAGCTGACCAGCAACCCCATCCCGAGTGTAGCACATTCTTGGCTTTTGATTGATTAACATGTGGGCCTAAGCTAGATGGGTTTTATGAGGCTGTGATGCGTCTCAGCATTTTAAAAAAAGGAGAACGACTGGATATGACTACTTGTCCGGGGATCCACCCGCCAGGAACCAAAATGGTTGGACGTAAGACATACGGATATGGCAAGTCTGGATGGAGTAAGAGTGAAATCAGCGACAGACGTAGGGGAAGAATGGTAGACCGACGGGCAGCGAACCCGCAGGAAATCTGTTTCTATTGAACAGCCAGCTTCTGTTGTACCAGTTGGGGAGGTTGTGAGCATCGTGCCCTAGCAGAAGAGAAGGAGTGGACGGTTTCAAATACGACCAAACGACTGATCGTTAACGTTCCTGATCGATCTTGTGTGAAATGGTTCTCCTATAGGATCTTAGATTGGCCACTTGACCCAAGTCATAGTTATGAAAACATGCCGGCGCGCCAGGCCTGCCAACGTCCCCGGCTACGGACGGGCGGGCTAACTCTGTTGGGATATTTCGGTAGCCCGTCCTAGAGCTGACGGGCTCAATATGACCTTTGTGGTGCATTTGTTGACTTACGCATTGTGTCGTTCAGGCACATTTTCCGGGAATGAACTAGGTTACAGGCATTCCGTTTGGTAAAATGGACGTCTACCGTCATTCAACTGACCGGGCTGACAACCCAAAACATTGCGAAGTAGGCGGATTCTCCTCAATTTAGAGAACCCTCGTGGCGCCCAAGCGACCCAGAACCATATGAACCAGAATGAACAAAGAAGGGTTCACTCTCACCTCTGAATAACCATAACCCATGGCTGAAAGAAGGCCGTCTCGCCATCAAACATATCCTTCCGTCCAGTGGACTAGCTCGACTCCAAACTATCTCACTAACAGCAGCAGCCAGCCATCGGCGTCCACTCACCATCTTACCGCGCACACAGGCCCACCTGGGCACCAACTGCATTCTGGTTCCTATCGAACCATCGTCGAGGCCCAGCCAGGTGCACAGTACACTGAGGATTACTATTCCTCGGTGCCTCCTATGTACCCACCAGGGGGGGGCCCTCCGGCCAACACCCACTATGCCGGTATGCACATGTCCCATCCCCAGAGCGCCCGCCCATCCTCGCGATACCACGTCCATTCCCCAACCCCTACCACCTCGTCTCATTCGCATTCGCATCCCCACCCGCAGCCATATTTGCAACAAACGCCAGCATTTTCGCAAACCCCGGTGAATCCACATAGCCCGCCCCATTCGCATTCACATTCGAGGTCCCGGTCCCAGACACATTACCCGTACACCCAGCCGCAGCCGGTATTGGGGATGGGCCACCACCCACCTCCACAGCCGCATTACGCCGCGCCGGCGCCTATTCCACAGCCAATCAACATCTCAGCACAGTACCCGGCAACACCGACGCGGCCGTTCTCATGCGACTTGTGTGCCTTGTCTTTCAACCGTCAACATGATCTGAAGCGACATCGAGAGACGCACACGGGGGAAAAGCCGTTTCTATGCAACGGGGGTTGCGGCAAGACATTCACAAGAAAGGACGCATTAAAGCGCCACCAGGTGAGTCGTGATTGGGGTTGCGTTGACTGAGTGTACTCAAACTCGGGGCTAGCTTGTCAAAGGTTGCGGTAAGGTTGACGAGGCGTGGCCATGATAGCTTAATCGGGGTACAAGGCCTCTTAATTGATAATATAGTTGGATTTCTCTCTCTTTCTTTTTAGCTTAGGGTATTACCTACCAGTGCTGTAAATGTTAGAATAAGACTTGTGCTTGTCTACAATAATACTTTCTCGAGCACCCATGCATCATGTGGCTCGATCTTTTTGTAATAGTTTTTGAAGACCTCGACTTCTGTGAAGCCATGGCGTTCGTAAAATTTTTTTGCATCGGTGTTGGAGATCTGGACGTGGAGGTATATTTTGTGGATCCTAGGTTTTGTCTGTGCGGCAGCGGCAGCGAGGATCAGCTCGAGGGATTGGGATCCAAGTTTCCGTGAGCGGTAAGGCTGTCAGGCGGGTAAGATGACAATATAGAAAGAAGGACAGGGGGGACGGACGGCAAGGACTCCCATGGTCATGAGGTATAGGTTTGTCTGGTTGTTGGTGGATTCGAGGCGACAAGAGATGGTTCCAACCTGGACAAGGGTCGGTGCACAGGCCGCGATTAGATGGGTATGGGAGTTACTGGGACATCATTATAATAGACTGTCAAGGGGATGAGTATTTGGGGGTAGAGATTGTCAGGAAAGACGGACCGAGCTTGCAAAAGGGCTCATGTTCCTGGGCGAGAATGTCCTTGTAAAAACGTTCGCTGTACTTTATTGGAAAGAGAACTGAATTGAGCTTGCGGACTGTGCCGAGGTTGTTATGAGTGAGGGAAGCAAAAGAGACGCGGTGTGATGTTGTGGTGGTTGTAGTGGTTGAAGCCATAATAATACTAACTAAGCCAAGGAGTGACTGGGACGTGACTTTGTGGTCAATGATGGACAGTCGACTAACCGTACCCCAGCGTCCCGTTGGTCCTCGCAGACTCAACCGTCCTGTCTCCCCGTCCCCCGTAGTTCTCCCAGAAACAGCCCCCTTGGTCATTAGGAGGCATCCACAGCAGGCTAACACGCCTCCCAGATCAACCCCATCACTTTCCCTCAATATCCCAACCCATTCCAGGCCAACAACTCCAACCCCAAGGCCTGTCATCCGCCTCGCAATCCCATCTCTCGCTTCGAATGGCCAGGCAGGCGGTGGTGGCGACTCGCCTTTGTTTGAGAGCTACTATGGTGGCCCGAATGGCCGGGCAACTACCACGACAACAACAACGACAACAGCAACCACTACTTCCACAGAGGAAAGGACAATTAGACCCCCTTCTACATGTATCCCCCAACCGGTACAGAGGCCAGAGCCCCTCGCTGACATCCGTGGCCTTCTCTCAGAGCTCTCGATTAGAACATCGTCCTCATCGCCCACCCTCACCGATCAGGACGCCACCCCAGCACCCGTATCCCACCCCACCCAGTGGGACGATGACGTTCTAGAGGAAATGAATCGTCTCGGTGAGGGCGCCGGTGGCGCAGTGCACAAAGTCAGAGACAAGCGCACCGGAAAAATCATGGCCCGTAAGACAATTACCACTCGCGAGGCACCCATGAAGCAGCTCCTGCGCGAAATATCCATCATCTCCTCCACAGAGCATGTCAATATCATTCTCTTCCATGGCGCTTACATGTCCCCCTCCTCCAGCGAGGTCAAAATCCTCATGGAGTTTTGCGAAGGTGGCAGTCTCGAAGCTGTTGCCAAACGCTGCAAAGATCGGGGCGCTATCGTTGGCGAGAACATCGCAGGCCGTCTGGCTGAGGGCGTCAGTCCTTTTTATTATTATTCACAATGCCCTTTCTTTTGTTTATTAACCTCGTGTCCACAGGTCCTGCAAGGCCTCGCCTACCTGCATACCAAAAGGACAATTCACAGGGATATCAAACCCTCCAATATCCTCCTTTCCAGAGAAGGGATTGTTAAATTGTGTGACTTTGGCGTGTCCGGGGAACTCATCGACTCTATGGCCGGTACCTTTACCGGAACAAGCTTGTATATGGCGGTCCGTACTCCCTCTGTTCCAACAAACTTTCGATCTAAGTTTTAATCCCAGCCTGAGCGAATTTGCGGGCACAGTTATACCATTCGATCAGACATCTGGTCCACCGGTATATCGCTCCTGGAACTTGTGCAGAACAAGCCTCCCTTCCCTGGTGACCTGCCTCCAATCGAGTTAATGGTGTCCATAACATCAGGCGAGGTGCGTTGGCTGTCCCTGCCCTCTGATCGCCACCCCGTCTTACATCATTTCCAGCCACCCAGACTTGAGGACCTACCTGGCGTTCAATGGAGCGAGGAAATGAAGGACTTTATTAAGCAGACGTAAGTCCCTTAACATACACCTGGCCAACAGCTTACGTCTCGATAGCCTCATCGTCGATAGCCTCACGCGGCCCACTCCCAAAGATATGCTATCGCATCCCTGGATCGTCAGCGTCATGAAGAGGGAGGTCCACATGGGCAGGTGGATCCGTGCCGTCTGGGCGCGCCCCAATCGCAGGTCCAGAGACAAGTACGTCCTCCTGTCATCCCCGCGATCGATGGCTTACTCTTGCAGCGCAAGCCTCTCTCGACCGAGTACCAATGATGGTGGCTCCAGTCGGCCAAGCTCCCGCCGCACCGACTCGCTTGAATCATCTTCAACACTCGACTCCCCGCCCAAAAGCGAGGGCGCATAAGTTCCCTAATCTGACTCCAATCACACACGCGCTATGCTATACATCTACATACAACATATTCCCCTTTTCCTCTTTCGGATGGTGTATGGACACTCACTTGACTCCCTTTACACGTTGTTGTGCTACTGCGCCCCGTCATGCTGGCTTCGGAGGCTCAAACCGCTGTGTGGAATTGTTAGAAATTTTCTCTTGTAGGGGCATCTCTCCGTACAGCCATTGTAACCCAGTTGTATACAGCTGGATTAAATCTTGGATGAATATATTGTAACCCAGGCAAGCACTCGTCTATCCGTGTGTGTCCATACACAATAAAGTTCCGCCCGCCCCCTATCAGTGAACACGAGATCGCATGTTCGACATCGAGCCCATACATACCGCAAGCGCGCGCGTCCTGGTGCCAAGATGGGGGTGGCGCGGTAAGAACATACAGGTCAAGTCACCGTCGAAAAGGAGCCGCCGGCGTACGTATCGCGTCCATACACGACTTTCCGATCGAAATTTCACGCCCATCGCTAAAGTGCGCTCTATATGTACATAAACCCAACCTAAGCACTCTACAACAACCGTCTCCGTATTCCCGATAGACGTTGGCACGCTAAGGGTGAATGGATCACCGCCGGCATGCTTGCTCAGTGCGTACATACACAACGTCGAATTCTATGCCCACCCTCAGGCGTCCCCTTAGGCAAATATTACAAGTATCACACACCCAGCGCCAAATCTTACGCATACCCTGCAGCCCCTGCCCAAGACGAATTGGCATGAGACTAAACACTCAGTAACAAGTGTCCGCGTCCGCGCCTCCCAATCCAGGTAGCATCCTGGCCGTGGATGCGTAGATCCGAGTCATCATCGACAAAGGAGCCGCCGGTGTGCCTATCGTTTACCTACACGACCTTCAAATGGGAATTCTATGCCCTGCAAACAAACACCTTAAATACTAGTATGGCACATCGCATATCGCACAGAACTCTCTATATATATATATATCGCAACCGAGCCCTTAGGCCAGCGCTAGTTCAAGCGGTTCACTGAATTAAAAATACCCGGGCAACAAGCCCTGACATTCGCAGGTGCAACTAACACAACAACAGGACTAGCATGACGTACCCATAAATACAGCGTATTTATAGAAAACCGGCTAGGAATCAACACGCATGCCCAGATACTATATGTGAATTCAGGAGATGGCCCGCAATGGGGTCTGCATGGGGGCGCTGCTGCCAGCGCTAACGGTGGTGGCTCATACACCGATGTGGCGAGGTGATCTTGGGCCAGGTGGTGCCTGGGGTTTTTGGCCAGTATCAGCCTCGACCGCGGATGTCGCCGTGTCCCATCTGACGCTGTCTAGTTGTCGACATGTCCCAGTTTTTGAATTTCACGAATGTGATCTGGGCATACCTGCTCGAGGGAACCATCAAAGATCCAAAACTGGGGACCCTTCGAGCCGCCAAGCCTGCTATCCGGGGCTGGTCACCAAGCAAGAATATTACATCCATATGTCATGATCGCGATTTTTTTTTCTTCGTGGCCTAAATGGTAGATTGTCCTGCTCGAGTTTCGGTCATCGGGGATCAAATGGTTGTGGGGGTCCCATCGATTTCGTGTCCATCAAGATCGGATAATCAAAGGCTCACATTGGAGGTCCACTGATGGGGACACGGGCCCCAGCCTCTGATGGAACAATATTCTCCACATGTATCGCAAGAATATATGAGGGTGATAGAGACTCATATATCACATTTTCGGTGTGCGACTCCCCAAGGCTGTGGTAAATGAATTTGAACCACAAATGGATAAAGAAGGGATGGGGAACTGGCGCTCCACCTCCAATGACACGAAGCCTCCCCAGAATTGATGTGTGGAGAAGAATCGAGCTCACGAAGTCCAAACTCGCCAAAAAAAAAAAAAAAAATCGGGCGCGTGGTCAACGCTGTATAATCATTTCGTGCCCCAGCCATGATATAGACCCATACCCAATTAGCATGGACAATTCCCACCTCCATACTATAGCACACATCACATTTTGCCGCGAACCTTTTGATTATCAAGATCGTCGTCAGCGGAGTTTTCCAAGCGAGATGCAACCGGGGGAAGCATTCAGAAAGGTTTTTGACTCCCCTTCTTCGAGGTCGTAGCCGGTGTCTAAAGTTGGGTCACCAATGGCACCGCCACTTCACTTGCGACCAAGCGTATGCTTTGTGGCGTTCATCTCATCCTTCGCTTGCGGGAGGACGATTTGTTTTAGCCATTGTCAACGAGGGCGATTGGGTTTATCATGTTTTGATCAGCTTATAGATGTACAAACACACCAAGTTCTCTTCAGTTTCATCGGCCAACGCTCCAGGCTCGCCGTGGCCGAGTCGGAGAGATGACATCTGCTGATTCTCTTCCATTGAATGGGGGTTTGTGACCATAAAATACCATTGTCATCGAATTCGGATCAGAGACCGGCGGTCATGGTCCCCACGTTGGGTGCTTGCTATCGGGACCCTCGACGTTTCGACATATACCTGTCATTAGCAAGTCCGTGCACTCACGCACGCCCCACCACACCTGCATATGGATCTCATTAACGATCGTTATCATGAATGACGGATCTTCACACAAAAACAAGCGATTTTTGCCAATCAGCCGCGACCTGGAGAAGCCTACTGTGTGTGGCTTTCTTTCAGGGTCTGATACCAACCGGGACGGCTTGAGAATACGGGGCCTGGTGGAATACGCTAATCCTCTCTTGAGAGCGTGGATATATTTGTACTTGCACCCTCAAGTTGTGCGCCGGTCTTCATGCACGCATGTGTCCCTGGCCTATGAGAATGATCGGCCAAAAAAGAAGTGTCTGATGGCGTTATGTGCGCGGGTTTACGTTTGCTCAGGACAGAAATGAATAATTCAAGAGCTCATGTAACGGTACCACATCAGGTCTCGCATCCCTCGGTGACCGTTCAGCTGATGTGGCCTTTAACTCCTCGGGGGTGTCCTTGGTGTGCTACTTGCAAGATCCTCGGCACACAGTAAGTACTCAAGCCTTTTCGAATCGGACATACATGACGGGCTGGCCCGTCATTGGTAAGAACGAGAATCTAGCATGTGTTCTAGCTCTTGTTTTATTCTTATTGATCATAAAAAAGGTGCTTCCAGCTGCCACGTTGATATAATCACCACCTCCACATGTACATGCTGCAAGTGGCATGGAGGTTTCGTGCGAAATATCCTTCTGATGGCCCGAATATATTATGTAGCAAGGCTTTGGGAATAGTTGTTGGAGAGTAATTGTTGTCAAATCATTTTCTAGATATGTACTACCCATCTGACGTTTCCATGGATGAATGAGCTCCAAGTTGGGTCTGTGTCCGGACCGCGGCGGTGGAGATAAATCTGTTGCTTTGACCCTGATGACTAGGAAAACAGGCCTCTCAAACAAGGTGGAGGCCCATAAAGAAAGGGTCATCATCGTTATATTATAATGGGTCAAAGTGCTCGGAGTGGAACTTGTTCTAGGCAAAACAAAACTGAAATCTCCACCATTGCAATATACGACGTTAGGAGTTCTTCCCCAGCCTTGTGAAACGGTAGGATGGTGGGTCGGTCTGCTGATCGGAACAAGTCGCCGCGGCGGCGCACCGACATGGCCAGAACAGGAAGGCCATCATAGATTAATCATTAGGGAAAATTGGATTTATGAGGAAATCATGACCTTTCTGTTTGACCAATTGGGGAGTGATGCCAACCATATCAGTCCACCAACGACGATCCGCGGCCAGGGAACTGAAGATCCTTGGTTAATACACTATACTTGTCTGCTTGGCCAGTTATCTCCCACTTGGAAAACGATGGCGGAGAGCGATTTGGAAAATGATGATTGGAATAAAACAAAACAAATAAAATTCAATATATTCCAAACTCCTAGGATATGTTACACACTGGCCGACGACCCTTAGATCTGATGATATTCGGTGATTTACGCCGATTAGCGACGGGCTGCAATTCATTCTTGGACTTCCTTGCTTCTTTAAAACCTTTATAACTGCTATGCGAACGTCGAAAGACCCAAGTCCACCCCGTCCTCTCGATACCATGGCCGACAGCATGTCGTAGTTCGTATCATCTCTGGATCATACCTTCATCACGCATACTAATCCGTATTTTAGCCCAGCCACCAGCCATTATATGCCTGCTCATACCCATTACTACTCAACGCCGCATGTGAACCATGGTCATGTTCACGTTGTATCCCCTCCGCCCCGGCAAGAGACGAGCACCCAGCGAAAGCGTCCTAAATACACAAGAAGCAAGACCGGATGCCTTACATGCCGAGTGAAGAAAATCAAGGTTGGTCATTTCACCGCTCTCGGTGGCACATCATCAATACCCCCCATCTAGTGTGATGAAACGAAACCCAACTGCATGCGTTGTACCCATGGCCAGCGAGACGTGGGTCTTTCCCTCTAGATTATTCAAATCTTGGCTGAGCATTCCAAGTGTACATGGCCGGAGGGTGTACCAGCCCGTAAAAAATCAGTGTCCAGGAAAGACTCCGTTGATGGTAGACCTTCAACGGCGGGGTCGTCAATTTCAGAAAGTTCCACTCCTCCAACCAGGGAGCACACTCCCCCCCGGCGGCCACCCACTGACTTGGGGCTCCCACTTCCCCTAAGACGGCCAGTGTAAGATTTTTCAACGGTTGGATAATCCGTACATGAGGTATCTAAACATGTTGCACCTCTAGCGAACCTTACCTGCAGTTGCATCCAATGTCCTCGTCAGATCAGGACCCTGGACGTCGCCAGCTGTGAGTGTCCCTCCTCAACCTCTACGTGGAATCCTAAAAAAATTCCGATAAGGTCTACCCATGATCGCTCGCCAGGGTATTCTCACCCATCCAACCCGGGTGTTTTATCCATGATCCCTGAGGCTTCCTATTCCACCCAGCCCCGCTACGATCACAGCTACAATACAGGACCTCATCCAGCATCTGCTTCTCGACACGCAATGCCGGGCTTTCGACCAATGAACCACCAGCCTGTAAACCAATGGAACCCTCCCCCGGACTCTCTGGACCCATATGTGGGTTCTAATTATATCAGGCTATTCAAATGAACCTGACCCACCTTGCCGCAGTTCCCCAATATTCAGGAGAGAAGCCTCGTCACACATTCTTCCAATGACACGCATAATAGATACCAATAACCCTGTACACACCTGACCTTCTGCAGTGGCTGGCTGCGCTACAAAGACAATCTATACCATGTACAGATGTCCTAACCGTATGTTATGTACAACCTGTAACAATTCAATTTGCGACACTTAGATCGTTGTCCCTAAACATCCTCTCAAATTTCCTTGAGCAGTTTCAGCACATTTCATTTTAGGAGAAGTTTTGCCTGATTTGATATAGCTTATCAAATACGCCAGTTGGCGTTAATGTTGGTGGCAACGCAAAGTTGATGAGATTGATGCTTTCCAATACTAGTCACACATCTAGGCTGAGTAATATTCCCTTGACACGGTGACAACGTTGAAATCTGAATAGTTGGATGGCTGTGGGGGAATTGGAGTAAACGCCCATCTTCCCTGCAAATTCCGAGAAGGATCGTGATTCCTCATATGTATCAGCTAGGCGTTTGTCGTATTCAATTTCCAGATGATCGTAAATAGCATTTGGAGAATGTATGACGCAGTACTATATCGGACAGCGGATCAAATTTTTGACAGGTCACCATTTCTTCATCTAATCAATCCACCCATTTGATCACATATTCTATCAAACCGGAGCAAATCCGAGTCGGCGTTGTCCTACATCCCAGATACTGTAGTAGTGCTTGAGGACACTTCCTCCCACAAGGCTCAGGTTATCAAAGGCATTGATAAGTGTTTGGCAGGTCGATGGATCATTAGCGAACGGCCCTACGCTGAGTTCGCTACTGGGAATTGTGAGGTTGAATGGGGTGCCCGACTGGGATGTGAAGGTGATGTCGATCACGGCTGGAAGTGAGCTAATTCTATTGCAAGCAATTCCATAGGTCCCTGGTTCATTTGGATTTGCTTTAATATCGGGGGAAATGAGGGCATAAATGGCCTAAGGCAGTGTCAGATAAGACCAGATAAGAATGGCGGCAGTATTACCTCCGTGGTGGTAGTAGGAAATAATATATTACTTGTCCCGCTGTCAAAAATGATCGTGCGGCCGGTATGTAGAAGCGATGTCGTCTTTCCATTGACAGAAACACCTGACGAAGCAAGTTGCCACGTTGCCCCGGTTCCGGAGGCTGAGGCAAATGTAGGGTTCCCTGGTGGGGCGATGTCAGCGCTCTATGATATGAAAATGTTGACAGTATGTATCCACCGGAAAACTTTGTGTTGTCAATGCCTCCTATTGTCATCTCGGCGTGGCCAACAGCATTTGGTGTGAGGAATAAACTAAATAGAGCTGAGCCATGGCGGCGGTTAGTTGAGCAATTTTAGCGAGAGAATATTCATACAGGGTAGGCCTTGATTGACGAGACTAGCAAACAGTCCTTGAGCAACGGCGCTCATTCCTATTGATCGGCGAATTAGAAGCCCCACAGAAACATCAGATACACTCCACCTTGGATGCCACTGAACGGATCAATATTGAAGGTTGGGGTCTGATTTGTGATTAGAAATAAGTTGACCCTCCCCCCTTGAAGCCCGCCAACAGATACCACATCCGTGGCACTTCGCAAGGTCAATTTGTAGTTTGCTCCCACAACTGGATCTACACCCACACCCGTCGAAAACGTGATGCTGCTTGTTCTGCCCCCATCTACAAATGTCGAACTTTTCGAAGAATCGAATTGCACTTGCGAAGCGCAAGCCGAACCACATAAAGTGCCTAAAGCCGTAGCTGAGAACCGCAGACGAGAGTGCACAACCGTCTGTAGACCTTACTTGCAAATTCGAGCGAGGAGCTGCCGGTATCAAAGACGACCTATATAGAAAACAGTTATCGATCAAAATTTGATGATATGTATAGATGGTACCTACGCTGACGGTTTGTGGTGGTGTCCCCACTGTGACCATGGGGCTGAGCTGACGTTACAATGACAAAGAAGTTTCGAACCTGATATATTCCCAAACCATCTGAGAGTTTTTTTTCTTTTCAGTTGGGGGTATTCATGATATCAGTGGTCATACGAACTGGAGGTCTGTTCCCTTGAAAAAGTCTGCTAACGGGATGGTGGAAGGCGACAATGCTCGACTCTTCAGTGATCCACCCGGTGGTGCAGGTCGAGACCTCAATATAATCTTTTGAGGGACTGCGGGTTGTAACGCCAGTGCCTGAACACTGCTAGAGAAGAGCAGACTGGACACGAAATAGGACAGCATTGATGCGTAGAGGGTGGCAGCCTAGCCTTGAGGAATGCGAGTTTATAAAGCCCAGTTCATTGTGTAAAGATAGCTGTATCCAGCAGGAAAGAATGTAATTTGGTCGACCTTCAAACGGTGTCCTCCACATGGAAATCTTGAGGAAGTAGACGCACCATGTGGGTGACGACACATTTGCGTGATGTGAAGGACGTATTCCACAGGAGTTGATAAGTATAGTTGAAACGGAGCGTGGTTTGCGCTGGAGAGACGTCCATAACACCCGGCGCGGTGAGTCACCGCTGCCGTGGGTATGCTTTGGATACCATTCACTCACCTCCCGCTCCCACACTCACGCTCACCTGCTCATCGAAGGTATCATTTACAGTAAATCCGCGTCACTACACACATGATCTTTCCGGAATCCTATCATGTGCAATTGACTGAACTATAGTAGAAGATCTGATTAGAATACCCGTACGAATTATCACGCTGAAAGACTTGCCCTTGGTCGTGGGATATGCATGCCCAGAGAATTCATCAAGTTGTGCAATCTTCTTACTTCGAAAACTCGGGTTAGTGATGGTTTGTAATTGGGTGGGGGGAATGACTAGCAACTCTTGACACTGAATCGTGGGTGATGTATGATTTTTAAAACTGGATGAGAGTTTTACTGGTTTGTGCATGCGGTGCCAGTTCCTAACAGGAACATCCATTTGCGGCGGCTGACAGTAACACACTTCATCACCTTTAAGTAACGTTCAACATCCAACCACGCGATGGGCAAGCCAATTTCATTTATTCTATATGTAACTAAATGCAAAAATATAATATAGCATCAGTCGAAAACATCCAGCTAAACGCTCCCCACCCCCCGCGCGAGAATGCAATCAAGGCGTTTGGCGCAGTGCTACCAACTATCAAATCCGAAATAATCAAATCCCGTCGCAATTGGGACAAGCATGAGCCCAAGATGTGGCTGAGGGCATCAAACCTTTCAGATGAAGTTCTGGTTTCATTCCAATTGGAGGATGACTTGGTGATGGTGTGCAACCCCTCGGCCATAGATGTTCGCAGAGCTTACCCTGGATTTGTTACCACCCCAAGGTTCGCAGCGCGCCTACCTCCTATGGGACTATCATCTTCGGTAAGATTAGGATTCCAGCCATCAAGGATGAACATGGGGAAGGTTTCATCCATGTCAGGTCAGTCCCTCCCATCAATGTAAAATAACCTTGGTATTGATCTGATCCTGCAGAATACACGATCCTCCTAACAGGGTGACGGTTCGCGCTTCCTGATGTGCCCTCTATATTAATCAGGGTAATAAGCAGGGCACTGAGGATGTTAGATTCCACTCCTTATTCACCGATGAAGGAAACAAGACGAGGGATGGGAAGCCCACAACCTGGTGTGCAATTCAAGCGGCTGATACTCCCTTGGAATTCTTCAATGAGTGAAAAATTGGAATCATGTTCGAACCTATTCCGCCGCCTCAAATCTTGACAGTAAGCGTATTGAGTGGTTTGATTCCGGCCAAGATTCTATTGGGTATATTTACATTTTGAAACGCGATACAAGCATTACAACCAAGGAAGCATACTGCCAGAACAATCATAATTGTATCCGCTTCGCTGATGGAGACGAACATGCGCAAGTATAGAAGCCTAATCGGGCTTGTAGGGCCCATCATACATGACCGGGATTGTGAAGGGAGGAATGAAAAATCATTGACACACTTTGTAGAACTAAAATCCGTCAGACGTACAAGTAGGAGGTCGATAATAGAGGCAAAACTGGAAAAAGCGTGCGAAGGGAAAGAGACATATTTAAAGAATCGAGATAGTCATTGCTGCATATTGCCTATAAACTGGGCACTGAGCTCGGCTCTCCATGTGCCCAGGAGCGGGTGCTTGATTTGGTGCCATTCAAGACCAGGTTGAGGATAAACACTGATGGATGGATATGCGTTGGTATTTGGGGGGGCTTTGACAGGTAATGGGGGAGGAAACCCCGTACGCGTTAGATTTCCGTCGCAGTTCTCCGTCCAGGGCCATGTATCGGTCGTCATCATACCGTAAGTTGGATTGGGCTGCACTATGGTATCATCCAAGAAGCTCGACATCTGGATGGTCCTATCACCGGAAGAAGATTCTGTTGAAGAGGGGGAGTAAGTAAGACCTGGCGTGTTTGGGCTCGGACTTTGAGTAATTCTAGCCATGTGAGCAACCATCGCGTCTGATGTGGGTGCACCCAGTGTTTCGGACTAATCAATTTGATTAGCGATACATCCGTGTCGAATAACAACACCCTACCTGGACACCCAAATGAAGGAAATTCCAGGATTGGTTCGGAGAGCTCATCGCCTGGTCCCGTTGGGCGGTATTACGAGACGAGGATGACGTATGCCACATGGTGGTTTGATCGTTACGATGAATTGGCTGACTTTCATGGATTTCGGTTGGTAGAGTGTTGCATCTTCTAAGACCACAGCACTTGGGTCCTTGGGTCAAATGCGCTGGGGTCGGAGGTACAGAGACATTGGTCTCATGGGTAAAAAATGGAGAACGGTCCGTAACCGGATTATTCAAACAGCCCTCGCTTTGTGATCGTGATACAGAACGGTTCGCCTGGGGAGGGGTGGACGTTGGTGTTTGAGGAGCTACGGGTGTTTTTCCGACCCAAAGACGCCACTCAAGGGCATCACCAAGTGCGCGCTCACAGCGGCCAATTTCCCTTGGCGGTAATCCAGACAGCTTTGCCCATGCTCGATTCGAATAACACTTATCCTGTGTGAATTTTGATGCCAGGATCAGAGAGGCCAAAAACGCCCGACGCGGGCAAAGCAGCGGGGACGGCAATGGCGGAAGAGGAGGTAATGACTTGGTTTTCTTTGATTCAGTGCTCTCCTCTTGGAGATTGGATCCAATCATGTCGTTGGACAGGTGATCGAGGATACGTACAGTGGCAACGTTATCATCTGCGAGGTTTTCATCAGCAATTGATCCATGGCAGACGCCATTAAGTTGGGCTTCGCGCTCAAGTTCAGCTTCTGTAGCGGGGCATATTCGGCTGTTCAAGTCTGGCTCCATTTGTACGCCATGGCCAGATTTTTGTATGCGAACCAATTCTGGAACCTTGGGTCTAATGGCCTCTAGGTAGCATAACGCCGTCTGAAGCACAGAGCCTGATGTTCGTGATCGTCGGAGGACTTCATGAACAAAACCTCTAAGAGGGACCAGATTGCTTTTGGAACATATAGCGCCAGCAGTTTCTGTCGCCTGACAGACAGGCCGTGATGAGGTAGAAGAGGGTGAAGCGGAGGGTGAGGGCTGAGTGGATGGAGAAACAGGGGAGGGCAGCTGTACGTTCCGATTGCGAGACTTGTGGATTAGGGATCGGTTCGGTTGTATTGAGTCGTTTGATGGAACGGTAACCATAGCGCGGGATGATGTCAAAAATACAGAGGGGATGTCTTGTGGTTGCCATATTTCACAGAGAGACTTGACGGCTTGATCTAGAAGACGCCCATTTGTCAGCAAGTCGAGCTGTTGAATAAATCCAGCAGGTACTCGCCAACCAAGCCGGTAGCATGTTTATTCTTAGGAGGTTCGCGGATTTGAGAGTCTTTGGTCGGGGCGGATGGAGGGAGAGCCTGTCTTAGTCGTTCGAGTTCGCATAGAGGTGTTGCGGAGGGCGGCAATGGTGATACAATAAGAGTGGGGGTATTTAGATATACCTGGGGGGAGCGAGAGGAATAGATGTAGGAAGGGAATTATATGGCTGCCAACGAACTCGAGTTCGGGTAGCTGGAGGTGCCCTGTGGGCGAGGGAGTGAGTTACGGCGTGCATGTGTCTGATTTGGTAATTGAGTGGTGGCAATCGAGAGAAAATGAGGGCAGCAACAAATTTAAACAATGAGTTGGGAGTGAGGAAGCAGATTCGGGAAACTAGAAATATTCAGATGAGGGTAGAGTAGCCATTAGCGGGGGTGGTGGTAGTGTAGTTTTCGGGGGCAAAATCGGAGGCGGGAAGCTTGAAAGAGGCGGATTTCTGCAGGCAAAGGGACGGGGAAATTCGAAGCGGGAAGAACGCAAACATTAGGACTGGTTAGGTCAGTTACGGAAGTCCAAAGTCGATGACTTGGACTGTCCGATTACAAGTCTTTCTCGACAAGCGATAAAGACCCGTTTAAATTGCTGAAAACCCAGGTATGTAGTTTTGGGCTCGGGTTTCCGGGTAAGACTTCAGATAGATCAGGAGAGTGTGAAATAAAGCAGAGAGGCTGGTTTATAACAGAGTGGCAGTTCGGGGAGGAGAGTCAGTACTGGCGAACAACCTCTGACTCTAACAGATCACAACATACGAGTCTGGCCACGGTGGCGCCACAACTGACTCACACAGCCCCCGGATCTCTCCCAATCACTCACACAATGCCATTTCCCTTGGGCTTTGGCCGCCATCCCCCCGACGCTTTCTTTGTCCGAGCCCGGACGTATTAGTAACTCGTCTCTTGTCTCGGCGTGAAATATTTACTTGTGTATTCGGTAAGTATAACATAACTTGATTGCTGTGCCCCTGAGCCCGGCGCAGCAACTCCTCCTATCCCGGAACCCGGGCAGCGCGTGAGCCTCGTGTCATGATGACTATATCCTACACCCTTTTGACGGTGGCACTAACCCCTGGCTCCGATAGCGGATAGCCACTCCCGGAGGAATCCTTCAACGTGCGGCCGGGTCGGGTATCTCCACACAGCGTCAAAGCCTTGGAATAAACATAGGTTCAAGTTCTGGGGTCCCTGGGAATCCCGCCCCGCCAACCACGTCAGCTTCTGTTTGCACCAAGCCGCTCGGAGGCTATCCATACTGTGTGCAATCCTTATTCATATGCTCTGCCCTATGTAGTGGTATAAAGCTACGGTTCGTTAACAATGACCCTTGGCCATGACATTCATCCCGTCCACAAGTATGTATGTCAATGGAATCAGTGACTCACTTATCGCGCGTCAAAACTCCAAACAGCACAAAGTTTCATTAGAAGCGAACAAACTGCCGTAGATTACAAACCTCAACGGGCGCTTGGCCCTTGATGCATCGTGTGTAAAGCGGGTGTCCCTTTTTGGGGTATATAGAAAATAGAAAAGTCAGTGTGTAGCATGTGATGACCGAACGATCCTCTCTGGCTATACGTGGGGTAAGTAGATGGCAGCGCACCCCTCCGCCCAAAATTTACTGGATGCACCCAGTCCCAACAACACCTGACGCCGAAATCAATCAAATTATGTACATCAAAGGACTGATGTCTGAATCATCACGGATAATATGGCTCCGATCGAATATTCATTATTATGGCCTGGGCAGGCGGCTGGGACTCGGAGGGTATTAACATTGATGTTACACCAATTGGGAGGCATGCTTTCTATCTTCCTGCTAATATAATGACGGATTCATTGAGCAGGTTCAAGCCCGTGCTTCTATCAGTTACGCGCGTTACATATTGAGTGCACTGAGGTCTTTAAAATCGACCTCGCCGGTCTTGGCCCTATCCTTGCCTGCCCGCCAAGGCTGAGCTAGTGCTTAAGGCCGACGCTAGACGCGGTCACGCTCGTGACGACTAGAAAAGGGGTTTATGCGCCAACATTTCCCTCCATCCACATTTCCTCCACCACTTTTCGCTCATTATTCTTCGTGATGAAGATCACCTCCACTGTCCTTGCCATTCTTGGTGCTGCCCTCGTCGCCAGCGCTAGCAGCCCACATGAAGACATTGCGCTGTCTGCCCGCCATAGCCGACTGGGCCGCCGCAATGGTTCACTTCCCGCTAGGTCAACCGCAAAACGCTGCAAAACCCACAACGGAACTCCAAGCGTAAATGTTTTCCCTACCACCCCTCTCGATCCATTTAGCTTATCCGTGTACTATTAGAGTACTGAGGGAAATTCAGAGGCTGCCAAACTGGCGCCAGGCCCCAACACCTCTGATCAGCCGAAACCAACTGGAGGCAGCACAGGTGTAATCAATGTCAATTCCAACTGTGGTCCCAGTGGTGCCACGAGTAAGCTTACCGTCTTTTCATTCCATCCTTCATTAACCAGCTTCTAGAGGAAACTACTCCGACATCAGGCCCAAATGGTAGCATTGATTGGTTGAACTGCGGGCTGGATGGAGCTGGATGGAACCCACCATTCATCACAGTCAAAGACGTTCTCATTGTATCGCTCGGTGAGGCTGTCAAATCATCCAATAGCCCCTTCCTTGCCTGCACCGACTTCGTTCCGCTCTTCGAGAAATACGGAGCCGAATTTGGTGTCCCTTCTACTATTCTCGCCTCGTTCGCTATGCAAGAAAGCACCTGTAATCCCAATGCTGTGGGCGGTGGCGGAGAACAAGGGCTCATGCAGCTTACCAATGACAAATGTGGCGAGGCCCCGGGCGGTGATTGCAAGAACCCAGTTAGTTGCGGTGATAAACAAGCTTCCGTTCTTCGGCTGATATTTTACAGGATTACAATATCCGAACTGGAGCTAAATTCTTTGCTGGGCTTCTCGCCAGTAACGGTGGGGATCTTCTCCTTTCTATCGGTTCTTACAACGGATGGTATCGCGGCCTTACCTTGGTAAGTGGCATCCATCTGAATCTAGCGTTTTCTTATGGCCCAATTCAAGTCCAAAGCAACTGCTGCGAAAGATTCTTCTTGCTGCAAGTGCCAAAACGATTGCGATTAGTAAGCTCTCTAGGATTTTATTATCAGTTGGTCTTATGTGCCTATTAGCCTCCACAAGATGATGAACGGGTGGTTCCAGAATCTGAGCACATATGGCGGCCCGCGTCTCGGGAAGTATTTCAACCTCGATGTCTGTTCGGCATAAATTTACCTTCATCACTCACATCACTTTTGTCGCTCGTTTTACATGGACACGGGCTGAGGCTGCAAGTATATTGACTAGTTCAATCATCTTGTTTAGATACCCCACAATGCCCCCTACAATACCACTTTACTATTGAAATACATTTCTCGTCGTGGATTTCGATTACTAGTCCATCGTTTCACACCAGTCATGTCGTGGGAAAACTTTGAACTTGAAGATAAATCGGGTACTTTGTCTCAAGACTAATTCGAAACTAACTCACTGAAGATGAGCGACGTCTCCCGCTCCCCATCTGTATCTCCGATTGTGTCAGCTTCGACCCCAGCCTCGTCGCTGCCGTCTCCTGAGATACAAAATCTTGTCCTTGGAGAATCCGTTGTCGTGTCAGAGCAGGATAAGATCGACGCCGTTAAACTTAAAGGGGAGGCTAATAAGGCGTTCACAAGTATGCTGGACTCCTTCGCTCATGACCCATCGTATATTCCTTTTAACAACTTATGTCATTCAACCCATAAGGCCATGATTTCCTTGCTGCAGCCCGTTTATACTCCGAAGCGATTGAAAAAAATCCACTTGATCCCATCCTTTGGTGTAATAGGGCATATGCCAGGATGAAATTAGAAGAGTATGGGTACGCTTTGAGCGATGCTAGTCAGTTATAAATTTCTTAGGCCCATATGGCGTATTGATATTTTTGGTTATCTAGGTAAAGCGGTTGAGCTGGATCCTAAATACGCCAAGGCGTACTACCGGTCAGTTGCTCTTGAATCCCGTTCACGATGGCCTTCATTAACGTCTCTATGAAGTCGGGCAACATGCCATATGCAAATATTGAAGCCTCAGGCAGCTGTTGCGGACTTCAAGAGGGTTCTGACCCTTGAACCGAAAAATGAGGCAGTTCGAGCACAAATGGTCTCGACGCAAAAGCTCATTCGTCGGATAGAGTTTGAGAAGGCTATCGAGGTTGAGGGCGAGAAAAATCCAATTGAGAGATGCCATGAAATTATAGCCGAAGGCAAGCCTCACTTATTTTAACAACGTTTAATATCCTAAGCCACAGATATAGGTGGTTGTGAGACGGAGAAGACCTATAGTGGCCCTAAACTTTCGCTTGAGGGGGGAAAGTATATTATCACTCCCTCCTTCATTATTGAAATGATTGAGTGGTTTAAATCGGGTAAATCATTACCCAAAAGATACGTTTGGGAAATCGTTCTAGGAGCCCATCGGTATTTTTCCCAGGAGGAGAGTTTAGTTGACGTTTCCCTAGAAGATGGGGTGACTTGTGATGTCATCGGGGATGTTCATGGTATGCTGGGAGCATTTTTGTTACTGCATGGCTTATCCCCTGAGTTAGGTCAATTCTACGATATGTTAAACTTATTTAATTTAACCGGAAAACCAACCGAGAAACACTACTTGCTCATGAACGGTGATCTCGTGGATCGGGGGTCTTGGTCTATTGAGGTTATCCTCACGGCTTTTGCGTATAAATGTATGTTAATGTCCTACCTCAATTACCGACCGTATTCATCTGTATCAGGGCTTTACCCCAAGTTTATGTTTATTAACAGAGGTAATCATGAAACAAAAGATATGAATAGAACGTATGGATTTGAGGGTGAAGCCAAGCACAAACATGGTGAACAAACTTACAAGGTTTGTTGTTTGTGCCCTCCTCGGTCACTTCCCCTCACTTAGTGAAGCTTTTTGCCCATGTATTCACTACTTGTGAGTTCCGCTTACCCGGGTAGATTTCCTTGTGGATCATGACCTATTTAGTACCACTGGCAACACTCGTAAGCGCGACGAAACCTCCGCCTAGGAAAGCAAATGCCATCTTGTCCCCCCAAGGGCTGAAGCGCTATTTTATTGTACACGGCGGGCTATTTAGCAAAGACCAGGTGACGTTAGAAGATATTCGCAAGATTGATCGTGTTGGGAAACAGCCAGGCCAGGAGGGCTTAATGTGTTCGTTCTAATCACATCCGCTGCCAGCATGAAGTCTGATCACTCATTCAGGCGAGGTAATAAAATCATTAATATTGACAGTCGTGTTGTATATCTATTGTGATTAGCTACTTTGGACAGACCCCCAGGATACGCCTGGTCGTGGTCCAAGTAAGCGGGTACGTTTCTAGCTCAATCAAAGCCAGCTCAATCCCACCATATACACCAGGGCGTAGGAATTGCATTTGGGCCAGATGTAACAAAACGGTGGTGCACCTTAAATGGTGTCTCTGGAATCATTCGAAGTCACGAAGTTCGTCAAGGTCTGTTCCCTTCCAATTTTGTTGCGTTCGCCTTTAACAATTTGGTGTATAGATGGTTACCAAGTGGAGCATGATGGCCTCTGCACAACCGTAAACCGCTTTGGCCTCTATTTGTTGGCGCTGACTTACTGGCTAACAGGTGTTTTCCGCGCCGAACTATGTGGACCAGGCTGGAAACAAAGGCGCATACGTGAGAACTTCGTTTACCCCCTCTCCTGAGAGATTAACCGTATTATCGTTTTTGATCAGATACGGATTGATTCTTCTGGTGATCAGCAGTACTTTCAGTTTGAGGCCACCCACATCCACCGATGAAGCCCATGGCTTATGTCCAAGGTGGGCTCGGAAGCATGATGATGTAGACCTTGCACCAGCCATAACAACTGCGTTGTAATCAGCTATACTAGATATTTATATTACAACATTTATCTGGAGTTGTTCAGGGTGGGATCGCGGGGTTTTTTTAAATGCCATTGTCGTCAAAATAAAATATGTCAAAATATACTTCAAACCACGAAACAGAGTAAGTTGGTGCCAACACTAACCGCCTCAACATGGATAGAACCAAATCAAAACTCGCTGCTTTCTTCGACAAC
This sequence comes from Infundibulicybe gibba, assembly GCA_015501065.1. Taxonomy (NCBI): domain Eukaryota; kingdom Fungi; phylum Basidiomycota; class Agaricomycetes; order Agaricales; family Omphalinaceae; genus Infundibulicybe; species Infundibulicybe gibba. The sequence goes on along the minus strand of JADNYI010000006.1, from coordinate 692,373 downwards.
GATGATGATGAATCCCCGTTTTCTGTGCGATTTTGATATTGCCCCTTGGCAGAAGCTGAGAACTTACGTTTCCGTTCCCGGTCCACGAAATAGCAAAAGGCAGTCGACGATGCCAAACTATCACAGTATACGGCTGGGAAAGTGCGTAAATCCCGGCGGGAAAAGGAGCAAGAGGCAGCGGAGGCCAAGAAAAGAGAAGAGGAAGCAAGTGCTGCGCAGGCTTACGCTGAATTTCTCGATGCATTCGAAGGGGAGGACGCAGCACGGAAGAAGAATGGCTCCAATTTTGTGAAAGCCTCCGAGCCTCAATCTGTATACAACCCTGGAGGTGGACCGCAAGGTAGTCAATCGCGGCCGGCTAGGGCCATGAATAGGGTATGCACCCACCGTTCAGCCAGATACCGCTCCATTAATGAATCGCAGTCACCATCTCCGTCGACGGCCGCGCCACCGAAACCAAAAGGCAAGCGTGCTATGGACGCATTTTTGGAGGAGATTAAGAGGTTTGCTTTGAGATGATCTTATCTCCCAGGCTAATAGAATGATAGAGACCAGGCGGAACGCGAGGCCAGGTACTCGCGACACGGTATTATGAAAGTTGTGAGGTGTCACCCGGAAATAACATCTCATCCTAGCACATGGACACGGCAGATCTGTCACAGCTTTAGCTGGTTAGTTTCTTGTGCCTTGCTTGCCATTGGGACTTATTTCAATTATCATTAGCATATGAAGGTCAAAGCGGGAGTAAAGACCGAGGGGACCCTCAAGTTCGGTTTTGTCCGGTTTACTCACATGGAAACTCACTTTCCATGCCCAGCAGACCTCAAACGTTTTCGTTGCAAACTTGCCACCGCATGTTACAGAACAGACACTGGGGAATTTTTTTGCTCGCGCAGGACCAGTCGGTTCAGTCAGTTTCCATTTGATCCTCATTCTAGATTCAGCATTCATTTTTTCATTATTGTACTCTTAGGTTAAAGTGATGTGGCCACGCACGGATGCTACGGTTGGTCCTGGCGCAGAGATGTCGGCTTCTCGTAGGACGAAGAATTCTGGTCTGAGTGGTTTCGTTTCTTTTATGAAGAGAAAGGATGCGGAGAACGCCCTCCGCGAATTCGACGGATTTGATTGGGGCGGATCGATTCTTCGAGTTGGTTGGAGTAAAGCAGTCCCCATTGCAGCTAGGCCACAGTACGGTATGACCATATTCTCTTAATTCACATGTGTTCGTTCATGACAAACTTCCTGCCTGTAGTATCCGAAGGTCCCAAATCGGGATATAACAGAAATCAAAGTCCTTCTGAAGATCAACGACACGGAAGATCTTCCACTCATGAGGGTCATCGAAGCACTGCTCGCTCGCAGAGCCCTTGGAGTCGTAGTCGCTCTCGATCACCTCGCCAGAGGTCTCGGAGTAGGCCAAAGCAACGAGGAGGCACACGCAGCCCGTCCCCTCGCTCACGAAGTCCCCACGGGCGTCTTCATATGGAAGAAGATGAAGTTGTGACAGATACCTTTATAAGGGCCGTTGCCGCGGAAGTCAAAGGACACGATTTGAAATATGAGGAAAGCCTACGCGAAAGGGAACGGAATAATCCCAAATTCGCATTCTTGCGTAGACACGTATGAGTATTTTTACACTGAAGAGCAGCATCTAACATTCTTCTAGCATCGCCGTCATGCCTTTTACCGAGGACTGGTAGAATCTTCTAAACCCTTAGCTCCCGAATTTGATGATGAGGTAGAGAATCCCTCGTCCATCATCTTACGTGCTTCCTAATCGTATATATAGGGATACGATTCAATTTACTCTACAGATTCTGCAGAGGAGTCAGAACGAGAACGGGTTCGCAAAACTGTTCTCGGTAGATTGGCCCGGAAGCGGTTCGAAGCTATGCTTCGGGCACTTTCAGGAAAACGAGGTGAAATGGCCCGATGCATGGCATTCAGCCTTGAGCACGCGGAGTCGGCACATGAGGTAAGAAGCCTCTCCCACCCTTTTCCAACCCGTACGACGTGTTTTCTCCTCAGGTTGCGGATATTATTGTTGCCTCCTTGCTTGTCGACGGAACGCCTGTTCCCCGTAAAGTCGCGCGGCTACATCTCATATGCGATATTTTGCATAATTCTGCCGCGTCGGTCCCGAGCGCATGGAAGTTTCGGCAGGAATTCCAATCTCGACTTGGGATAGTCTTCGATCACCTCGCCAACATTTACCACTCATTTCCGGGCAGGATTACAGCCGAAACGTTCAAGAAACAAATCACAGCCGTGGTTGATATCTGGGAGGATTGGATCGTTTTTCCTCCTGACTTTACATCCGAGCTGAGGCAACGGCTTGAGGGGGCCCCATTGGAGATCGAGTCAAAAGCTAATGTGACGGCAAGGGATACAAAAGAAGTGACCGAAACCTACACCTCTAAATTCAAAGCGAGCACCTTCCAGCTCGCGGCTGAGTCCATGGACGCGCCTCAGCCGCTCCCCGCAGACGATGGTGAGCCGATGGATGTTGGCAGTGACATTGATGGTGAGGTTATGGATGATTTGGACGGTGAACCCGTAGATGATGTCGACGGTGAACCCGTGGATGATGTGGATGGAGAGCCTGTTGATGAGAATGATATGGATAGATAACCACTGATCGAGCCAGGCCGTGTCCATAGTACAGTCGAACTGCCCATTAAACGTCAGATCCATACACCACTCTCAAATCCTAGACTCGAGCCAGTCCCGAGATGATCAAACCATAAGAGTTTTGTCTCGGGACTGAAATCAGTGACCTCCATATTTTCGATCACATTGTGGCTGCTGGTGGCTGCCTCGCTCGAGCCACTTACCCCCCAACACTCTCCCATGTAGCAAAAACAACCGTCTTATGTAAAACACTAGTCATGAGTATATTGAGGTAAGTATCGACTCTAACACCTGGGACCACCCATCCATCAAGAGCCTGCAGCCAGCAGCCGCCCATCAACTACAAGTAATCTAATTAGTTGCGGTTGGCGTGGACCCTGGAACCCGAAAGGATGCAGGGCATACTAAGCCTCACTGTGTGGTACGTAGTAGAGCCTGAGTTCAAACATTCAACGTTTGCGATAGCCTGAGGCAATAATTCGGGATCTGGCCGTATTTGTCCGTCGCTGCACATTTTGCAGGCAGAATCCCAAAAATTTCACAAGTCCCGTGTGATCATCTCCCAGCCCCTACGGTAAAGATTTCCTTCAATCAACCTAGGGACTGGTTCGAGTCTACTCAAATCCTTGGATCCCTCAGATATCAATGATAGACGCTGTACATACTTTCTTTGAGCAGGAGTTTCCCTATAGCTGCCCACTGACAGACTAGGTATGGGTTATGAGAGGTACTTCATTTCCAAATTAGATCGTGATTTCATGTAAATCCAATAATGACATAAGAAGGTACTATGTCATTAAATGGGGGAGGTTCTACATATCCAACAATGCAATACATACCTACTCCTGGTGCCGGCGGGGACCACGCGAGGAGTTCGAGACCATCCTGAGAATGGCATCTTTGGCGGCAGTGATGTCAGATTCCGCACCTAGTATGTCTGTCAACCCACCGTTCACTGGCTTGACTTGGGAGAATACGTACCAATAATGACAATAGTGTTGTCATCCCTATTCACTGTGATGTCTGCACCTGTCTCGTTACGGAGACGGGCCACATTCGCACCCTTGGCGCCCACAATCCTAGGGAACATGGATCTATCGGCGAGTGTGAGGAAACCGACATGCGACATCCGTTCAGCATGGCTGACAGCATCCTGAATTTGTTTTTTGGCCCGTTGTAAGCTAGCGTCATCTTTAGCTTTTAACGTCCAGGTTGAATCGCCCTCTTCGGCATTTTGATAGTTAGGCGCGACTTCCCACTGCACTTCGGGGGAATTCGTATCATTTTCCTCGTCAATGCGTGCGGACGACGTAGTTTGTATTGGGCGGGAAGGAACAGCAGATTGTTGCGGTTGCTGGGATTGATCACCTGAACACCGAAGGAGCGCAAATTCCGCAAGAAACTCCCCTGCTGAGAGATGACGTGGTGATATTTCAGCGGGACAGTGATACTATCCGTGACCGCTTCAGGTGCAGGCGGCTTGATTTGACCCTAGAACTAGGTAAGAATAGTCAAACCCAATGATGCTAAGATTCACCTTTAACTCTTCAACGGCGGCTTCGCAAGCACTGCGGGGACCAGATACTTTGACAATATTGGGTGCAGCAGCCTCGACGAAATCGGCAGCATTCTCAGGTTCACCAAATTGGGAGTAAGAGCGGGACCCTGGGAATTGTACTTGAACTCCCAGTTTACTTTGCAACTCGTTTAGGTGCTGGCCACCGCGGCCGATAAGAGCACGATGCTGTTCAGAAGGAATCTCCACTGCAAGCACAACCCGATCTCGAAGGGTCGCTACAACTTTTTCAAGCTCAGCCTTGAGTATGGCGACAAGTTTGGGTTCCCCACGGAGGCGTACTTCATCTGATGGTTCACCTTGGCGTGGGCTGGGATAAATGTGTAAGTTGTGGAGGGAAAAAAAACTCGTAATTTACGCACAATCTGATTAAACCTGCTTGGAGTCTTGGGTCTGTAGGTCCCCCACAGCGGTTGATAAATTCTTTCAAACCTTGCCCGCCAGTTCCGATTAGATTACGATGGAATCGACTCTCGACAACGACGGTGGCAGTAGCTTCTTCTGTGACCTGGTCCGAAATTGCAAGTATGGCGGCTTTTGCGGCTGCAATGGCTTTTTTAGTACCACGGACTGTGATGTTGGTGAGCGGACCGGAGGTCTCGGCAGCTTTCTCGACATCAATTTGTGCACCGGTTTCGTCCTTGATTTCGTTGATGGAAATACCGCCTTTTCCGAGGATGCGAGGGATGGACCGATTCGGGACGGTGAATTTCAAGATATTGTTGGTTTCCTTTTCAAATTCAACGGCCTGTTAGAGGAATTAGCTGGTGCAGTGTAGATTTGAGAATGAGAATATACATCAAGAAGTTCCGACTTGGCACCCGCAACTCCTTTCCTACCCCCTTTGACAAGGACTTCGTCAGACTTGAGTTGCTCCCTGGTCTTCCCTTCTCCATTGTCCCCGGAGTGGCGAGGGAATGTGATCTTTACGGAATATTTTTCCTCAAGCCGGATTGCATATTTACCACTCTGGCCGATCAAGGAGAGTGGTATTGGTTTGGGATTTTAAGAACCTCGGATGTCTCGTCCGCCTATAAATGGTGATAAGTCCAAGAAACGGCCAGCCTATCATTCGCAAACACGCACAAGTCTCTCAATCTGAGCCAGAATCCGTTTCTTGGCTTCCTCCACATTCTCCTTTCGACCAGTGATCTAGTAATAAACATTGTAAAACATTGTAAATTGACGAAACTATTAGATTGAAAAATTCACCTTAACTCTGGACTTCTGGTGAATCTTCTTTTTCTTGCCTTCCTTCTCCTTCTCCTCATTATCGTCGGAAACGTCGACTTTGACACCGAGTTGATCCCTAAGCCGGTTGATTCCCGAACCCTGAGACCCAACGATACGCCCGACATACTCCTTATCAATGTCGAACTCCGTGGACTAAGTAGGTGTAATGTGAATAAACTGGCGAACATGTGTGGAAAATAGTCCCTCACATAACTGTTGTCGATTTCATCATTCTTTGCATTCTCAACAATTTTCTGGATTTCCTTGACAGCTCGGTCGACATCGGCGCTAGCACCTCGGACAAGAATAATATCTTCGGTAGAGCTGTCGCTTGCCTCAGCCCCGACCTTGATGGAAAGCGTCGTATCTTCCCCAATTATACTGAAAAAGAATAAGTTCCATGTTAACCCAAAACGGAGCAAGGCGTACGCGTTGAGTGTGGTACCGCCCTGACCGATCACAGCATCATGCCAACGCTTCTCGACGATAACGGTTTCACTCTTGACATCAGCAGCATCCTTAGCCATCTTAATAATTTCCTTCTCGACATCTTCCAGATGTTTTTTCTTATCGTCGGGAGAAGGGGACGCAGATGGTGACAATGGATCGTAGACCAATAAAACCGAGGATTTTTCTGCCGACTCTTCTGGGAAAAATACCTGAACATTATGCACTTCGTGGAACTGCTTTAGCCTGTACAAGGAATGATTAGTGGACATCGTCGTAGATTCGTATATAATTGCTGACTTTTTCGCATTCTTGCCAGTAATCACACGATGGACGAGCCAATCGACGGAAACCTCCTTGGTTGCACCAATCAACTTACCAATTAATTCCGATACTTTACGGACGACAGCATCGACAGATGACTTTTCGCCAATGAGATCAATACTAATGCTCTGCGCTTTATCAGCACTCGCCAGTGAAGGGGTGAAGACGGAGACGTCGGGGTGAGCAGCACTCAGAGTTCTCGCGTATTGAATGCGGGTAAAGTAAGTGAGTAGTTGTCGGGATAGAACAACAGGACCAGGAAGGGGGAATTCATGGATATATTTGGAGTTGGCTTGTTCCATGACCGCAGTGAGACCAGGAGCAAGATCTGCTGCTTGTCCCCAGACGATAACCTCATCACTGGAGTCTTCAGGTTTGGCGACTACAACGACACATTTGCTCTTGGCCAGAATTTCGTCGATGGATTTTCCGGCTAGAAGGCGGTGTTGGCGTTTAGGAAGGGATATTTTAAGTGAGGTCAGCCCAGTCCTAAGTTCTTCGACGTTATTCCTGATAGTCTCCACAACACGAGCCACCGCGGTACGCTCTCCACTAACCGTGACCTCGCGTGCGTCCGAATTCAAGGCCAAACTAATTTCCGCACCTTCAGCCGCAGCTTGATAATACGCTCTCTTTGCACGAATAAACGGCAGAATGTGAACGGGTATATCGCGAACGCGTTGGGTAGACTTGGACGTCTTCGAGGAAATGATCTGGTTGAGTAATGCCTGGGCTTCATATGCGAGGGGCTGAGGACCACTAAGGGTGACAGGAATAGTGGCTTCCTCGTCGTCGTCGTCGTCCTGAGTGGGGGAAACTTTTCCAGATGCCAGACCATTCGCGTGCCCATTACCAGCATTAGTAGGAAGTGTATCCCGTTTGGGAATGTCAACCCTGACGCTGGTTTGATCTCGAATTTGCTTGAGTGTAGCACCTGGGAAACTGTCAATAACTTTGTAGCAAAACTGTTTAGATGTACCTTTGGGTCCAATGATTGACGCGATGGTAGATACGGGAGCATTGATAACCAGAGTAATCTATATGTTCTTGAGCAAGTAGTTCAAGAGTGCTCCGGGCCACCCACTGTAGGACTGAGGAGTGCTAGAAGACTCCGCTTAGCCTTGTCAAGTTCCTTTTGAGTTTCAGCCTTGATGTGAAATGTGGTTTGTCGAGTCTTTTGATTGGCAGAAGCTTCGAGCTTGACTTTGTACTTTGCCATGACCTGTTTCATGACCTCTCCAAGTGTGCCGTGCTTTCCATCCCTGCCGGTGTTTGACAAGTCAATCGCCGATAGCGTGAACGAGTCGGTGAAAACTGGAGCCTTGTTTACGACCGACTTGATGCGAGGACCAGCCGTTGCACTCCATGCAGAGCTGTTAGAAGGAGCACTAGTAAGAGGTGATGCGGACGCCAAAGATGGGAAAGCAGATTCTGAAGTATCCACGGATGTCGCAGTGGGCTTGGTCCTGGCCGGGGAAGAAGAATCCACCAGAGAGGGGAACGGATCTGGAGCTCCTTCAAGTTGATGCCTCTTCTGCGTAAATGTTTTATGGTAAGGAAATATACAAGATACTAAGACTGTAAACCAACCTGGAGGTCTGCGGCAGAGAGTGCCATGGTGTGATGATGCCGGGTGTCCGGGAAACGTGTAGCCTTTGACGGGGAAAGACCTAGTGATAGTTCGAGATTCGAGACCTCAAGCTCAAACCTCAATACTCGCAAGAAAGATTTTGAATTTTGTAAAGAGAAGAGAGACGGGTCTAGCAACTTTTATTTAGTGCCATGCACACGTGCTCCATTTGTATTGACGTGGCAGAAGCTCGAGGAGTCTACCTGTTATTAATACCCCACCACCAGGTTCTTTCAGGAGAAATATATTCAGCCAACCAATGTCAAGACAAGTAATACAGTGCTAGGTAATTCATAGGCAACTTTGATCCCAAGTCCAAATCACCGTCGGGAGCACCCCGGACAATGGCCGCTAAACGGCGGCCCGATTTGGGAGTGCCGACACCCGGTTCCGGCGGAGAGCCAAGCCACGTGGAAGAGATCTTACTTTTGCCAACTAACTTGCGGCGCCGACGTGGAGGTTTCTATTTATCGGCTTCCCTGTCCCCTCAGATACCCTATACTATCACTTCAATGAGGGGCTTTCACTACTGCGCTCCAAGCCTTGCTGTACCTCTCGCCCTGTTCTTCAGTTTATCATTGGCCAATACGCATAGCTCATTTTTGTCGGATTCTCTCGTCCGAAAAGGACAGGTGCAAACTGTGTTGGAACATCAGCCTGCGAGGGAGACCGAATGTCAGAATTCGCGCGTACGTTGAGCATGTGTAGCAGCACCCCCCTCCAATTAATCCATTGGTAGCCAACTGGCCCGATAGAGACAACGCTTTGTGACTATGAAACAGTAGAGAGCGTAAATGAAGAGCTTCACAGCAGCCTATCGAGCCTCGTGAAAACCCCGTTCTTCAAATACTTCCAGGTCTGGTTCCTGTGAGGTAAACAAATGTTCCGCCTCAACTCACAACTTATACTTTAGGTGGATCTATACCGTGATTGCCCATTTTGGCCGGAACATGGATATTGTAGTGACCCGGGGTGCGCAATCAACACCTTGGATGAAGTGGGTCCCTCGATCATGGTATAAACTTATGTGGCTAACTTGACAAGCGTGACGTGCCAATAAAGTGGCGGGCGGAAACCCTCAGCAAGGTTGATTTATCATCGATTGAAAAGGTGGGGCCAATTGACTTTGACATCAAACCATGACCAAAATGTCTCGAAGCGACATGAACTACCAGGCTGTTATTACCGCGATTCGGATTTCTGTTTTCTCGATGATAATACGGGCAAGTCCGTCACATGCCCCCCGCGTTCCATGCTAACGTGAAACCAGAGGGCGATTATTTTGACCTATCCACCATACCTGAGCGATTTACAGGATATGCGGGACCTGACGCACATAAAATTTGGCGTTCAATTTACGAGGAGAATTGCTTCGGCCTATCAGAGTTGAATCTCATGACTGGGAAATCAGCCGCCCCGGTTAGCCTCCCGGACAGTATGACTGAAGTCCTTCGGGAAGACCGGCAACAAAGTAACGAACAATGTCTCGAAAAACGGGTGTATTATAAAATAATATCTGGTGCGGTTCCCCCAAATTCCCAAAGACCAAATTTATAATATATTTCGCAGGACTCCACGCCTCGATATCCACTCACATATGCCATGATTATCTTAATCAAACCACAGGAGAATGGGTATGCATACATCTTTCAATCACTGGTGCTGACGTGAAAACGACGAAATGTAGGCCCCTAATTTACAATGCTTTGTCAGTCGAGTGGCATCCCACCCCGAGCGGCTACAGTATATTTATTTTAATACCGTCCTCCTCCTACGAGCCGTCGCCCGTCTTGGACCATACCTATCCGCATATGATTACTGTTCGACTGGGACTCACGAGGATGATGCGGAGACGCTCGCAACTCTTTCAAACATAATAAGAATAGCGAAAGTAGCAGGAAAATTCGATGAGACTGTCCTCTTCCGTGGGGAAGAAGCCAACGTCAGTTTATGCACCAATAAATTATCCCTCACTCAAACCGCCTATATAGATCGTCAAGGAGGAATTCAAAACGCATTTCCGGAATGTCACACGGATAATGGATTGTGTGGGTTGCGACAAATGCCGTTTATGGGGGAAAATTCAGACAACAGGAATAGCCACCGCCATGAAGATTCTTTTCGAACTTGATGAGAAAACCCTTGAGTATGTGGATACATCATCTTTGTGCCCCTGTCTAATTGTTGTCAGCCCCCACGCGAATGCGAACCTATTACAGCGTTCGGAAGTCGTGGCTCTAATTAACACATTGCATCGCTTCGCTGAGAGCCTAGAAGCTGTTAACGATTTCCGTAGAGTGTGGCATAACATGAGCTCGGTAGACTCGGAGCAGCTTATTGTAGAGGCAGAAAATGCCGCATCTGGTCGAGTGAATGTCCGTATTTCTTCCACCTCCGTTGCACATGTACTGACAGTATTTCTAGCCGATCCCTTCGGACCCCGAGTCACCAGTTCCCCTTTTCGAACAGGCCATGGCGCTGTGTGAAGAGGGCACGATAAATTGTCTTAATGCAGCCAAGCGTGTAGCAAGCCGTTTCAGCTCCCTTTTCGCGTTGTCTGGCAAGGAAGGAGGGCCCGACGTCATGTATAAGGAATTGTAATGTGGCCTGTGAACAGAAATGAGTGGATTAGTGGGGAACGGATTTAGAATGTCCATGCGATTGATGGGCATAGATGACATATCTGTGTCATTGGTGTAGATCTCACTACATAGTTGCTATTATTATTATTCAGTCAGGATCGGTCTTACTCTGTGCATGACCAGCAATATGTTGTGCGATTGCGTGATCTTGAACCATCAGTGTGCTCGGCCGTCTACTTATAAGGACCACTGCTGGTAGATGTATTTTTCGTTATCTATCTCTTGCAGTGCCCTACTATTCTGTTTCGAGGACAAAATATGGCCAACTTACCCCACGGCGGCATCCTTAAGGTTTGTGCTTCATGGGTTATACCCGCTCCCAGTTTGCTAACGACGCGACCGATAAATTCAGGACCTTCTCATTAGGGATGAGAATATTTCCTCTTCATTGAAGGAAGAAGCCTCCTCAATTCCCGATATTACCCTTACCGAGGTTTGTCTTGCATGCTTGGGGTCTGGGCAGAAACCAGCGTGTTTACCAACTTGGTGTATCGTAGCGACAACTCTGTGACTTGGAACTCATCATTAATGGTGGCTTCAGCCCGCTTGAAGGGTTTATGAATGAGCATGATTACAAGAGGCGAGTATAAGTCATCTCCTATACATCTCATGTAATAACACAACACGATACAGTGTGGTCGATACTTTGCGCCTCACGAGTGGCCTGCTATTCCCTATGCCAATTACCTTGGACGTTTCCCGCGAAGATGTCAATCGGCTGGCTATTGCGCCTGGCGTGAGGATTGCTCTGCGTGACCCACGAGACGACGAAGCCCTTGCGATCATTACGGGTTTGCTCCAGTTTTATTCATTATATGACCACCTCTGAACCATGTGTCATATTAGTGGAAGATATATATGCGCCCGACCGGGTGAAGGAAGCCGTGCAAGTTCTTGGAGCGGATGACCCTGCTCATCCATCAGTCGCATATTTGCGCAACCAGGTCAAAGAATTATACATTGGTGGAAAAGTTCAGGCTATCCAGGCTCCCACACACTTCGACTATGTGGCCCTCAGATGTAAGCTCGTTCTACTGATAGTATCACACTCCATCTCAATCATTATGCGCAGATACCCCGGCGGAACTGCGGTCTCATTTCAAGAAGCTTGCGTGGAGGAAAGTCGTGGCCTTTCAAACACGCAACCCTATGCATCGAGCACACAGAGAACTCACTGTGCGGGCGGCTCGCCAGCGCCAAGCAGTATGTTCCATCAGCTGGCCGTTATCCGTGACAATAACGACAGTCATAGAACGTCCTAATCCATCCCGTCGTCGGTCTAACGAAACCGGGGGATGTAGACCATTACACAAGGGTCAGGGTATACGAAGCGATCATGGCCAAGTATCCCAATGGAATGGGTCATCTTGCCTTATTACCACTGGTCAGCCGCCATCATTTCGAGTTCGAACCATGGTATTGACATTAGCCCCACTCCAGGCCATGCGGATGGCTGGCCCTAGGGAGGCGGTTTGGCACGCTATCATTCGTAAAAATTTCGGTGCAACCCATTTCATTGTTGGCAGAGATCATGCCGGGCCTGGCAAAAACTCGGCCGGCAAAGATTTCTACGGACCGTATGATGCTCAAGACCTCGTCACACGATATCACGACGAACTCCAGATTGAGATGGTTCCGTTCCAGCAGATGACATACCTTCCATCCACCGATGAATATCAGCCCGCGGATGAGGTTCCCAAGGGGGTGCAGACACTTGATATATCGGGGACAGAACTTCGAAAACGGCTCAAGACAGGCGCGCCAATTCCAGACTGGTTTAGCTATGAGTAAGTCAAGGGTTCATTCTTCAACCGCTGATAAATTCACCCGAAAGATAGGGGTGTCGTTAAAACTCTCCGAGAAAGTTATCCGCCGAGGAATAAGCAGGGATTCGTTTTGTTCTTGACTGGGTTGTATAACTCGGGAAGGACAAGATCGCAAAAGCGTTGCAAGTTACTCTGAACGAGCAAGGTGGTAGAAGTGTATCTCTCCTTCTCGGAGAAACAGTACGGCACGAGTTATCTTCAGGTAGCGAGACCTCCCGCTCTCGACCCCTGGTGCTCACAATGTTTACACCAGAACTTGGCTTTTCAGCTGAAGACCGCCACCTCAACACTCAGCGCATTGCCTTTGTGGCTGCTGAGCTCACACGTGCGGGAGCTGCTGTCATTGCTGCTCCCATTGCTCCTCACGAACATTCCCGTGAATCCGCAAGAGCAACGATTGTCCAACAAGGTGGTGCGGGTGGAAATTTCTTCCTGATCCATGTTGCAACACCATTGGACCAGTGTGAGAAAACCGATCGACGGGGCGTGTACGCTAAAGCTCGTCGGGGTGAGATAAAAGGATTCACAGGCGTTGACGATGTCTATGAAACTCCGGGACGCGCTGACTTGACGGTGGATGTCAGCAGGCAGAGCATCCCGGAGATTGTACATAGTAAGCCCTCATATGAAATTAATCTAAAAAGTCTAACCACCGTTCATTCAGGCATCGTGTTATTATTGGAGACCAATGCTTTATTGTAATTATAATATACATGTAGATGTAACAATAATGGAACCTCATGGATTCTATAACCCAATGAAGTTTCATTGCACATGAACCGTCAGCGCCCGTGGGATTGCCCCCAGATATATTTTTGAGTGGCAACCACTAGTGAGGTGGCTCACTAAAACTCGCAAAATAGCCACCCCAATTATACCAGCTGGAAACTCAGGGTCAACCAACAAAACGACGGAGGGTGGAACGGTACTTGCTCAATGTTAGAATTAAAACTGTGTGGCCACAGAAAGGCATTATCGGGGGGAAGGCCATCGCCGGGTTGCCCTATAGAATTATCTTGGGAAAATGCTTCCAATCCTAAAGAAACTGGTTAGGACTGGGAATGAGATGTGGTTATTTTTACCTTGGTCGGAGGCACAGTGGAAATCAAGTTTCTCACTCGCGTAGTTCTTGCCACCAATAGGGAGGGGCTGGCTGAATAGAGGATTTAGCGGTGCATGTGTCGAAGTCGCGTGATAGTTTGTGCGTGGCAGAATATTGGAAGATGTGTGAATGGGAAGCTGCCCTAATTCCGATGCATAGATTGGGATTTGGAAGAGCTGGTCCAGTTCTTTGGAAGTTGGCGCAGACGGAGGTGGTTGTATCTCATTTTCCGTAGTCTGCCCAACGCGGGTATACGACGGGAATGGTGAAGGCGAACTTAATTCTTTAGCGCTCGACCCTTCAGTATCGTTATTGCGACGTTTCAAGGACGTTACTCGAGGCAGAGGAAGGTTACTCGCTGATACGAGTTCGCTGATGATGTCACTAAGATGATATAAGTGGAGAGGTCAACATAGATGAAAGCTATTTATACCACAAGCGGCCTGCCACTTGCCACCTGTACCCCAGGTTAATCGAGGTCTAAAAACCAAACTAATCTGACTTACCGGTGCTCTTGGGAGCGGAAGAAGTTATAGCATTTGTTGACATCCTCCATTTCCTTAATTGGATCCAAGGAAAGGCCTGACAACCTACCGCTCCAGATATTCAAGAGAAGGATGTTCGCAGCAGCAAAAACCGGCCCCTATGGTATATTTGTTGTTATTATTATTCATTTCCTCAATTTATTAGTGCGCTTGCCTGTATTTGGGGGAGGGGCAAGAACCCTCGCTGAGATTGAAGGTCTACGAGTCGGCTGCATGACCTAGCCGCATTCGCGCAGATAGCGAGAGACGGGAATCCGAGTGGCGAGGGCCTCCCTGGACGTGGAATAAAAGGGCGATGGAGGAGAATTTGCGTGTGATAGTAATTAACGTAGAGAAGCGCTGACTGATTGAGAAATAGTTTGTTCTGCTTGTGTGGGTCCCACCGGACTGCATTAAATGAATATATTATCGGACACGACGACAAGAACACATACGATAGTCGGGAACGGAATCGACCCATTTGTTGAGCGCAGAATCTAGTTCTATGACAAGGTGCCGGCTCCCTTGGGTCTCAGATGTTTGTGGTTCCAACCATGACTTCTTGACGGCATACTATGGACAATTTACGAACGTTGCCTGATTATATATCCAAAAACACACCATGTTTCGGTACGTAAAATCCAAGATTTCCATTAGTTCAATGTACTTGACGAAGAATGTCATGTACGAAGGTTTGTCGGCCGGTTGGCAAAAACATAGGTCTGGATCTGGGTGCTCCCAATATTCGTCATCACATTCGATCGGCATGTCCAGGTCAAAACTATTGAAGCTTAGTACCGGCAGTTGAAAAACCCAGGACAACACTTACTCATTAAATCTCATTGACGACGGTCGTCCAAGAGTGCAACACATGCCTACATCGATACAGACGAGCATCCAGAATACTCTTTTCCACAGCTCCTCTTCCATCGTTGGCTTGCGCTGTTTAAACCTACGGCGATGGATCCCAAGTTCTTGCGCTGAGCGTATCCCCAAGCCCAATAGGACCCATGATATATCCTGAGTTGATGTGCCATAATAGAATAGGATGGAAAACTTTGAATGATTGTTTCAGTCCACGGCACTTGCTAGTTTTGCGGACTTACACAAAGGGCTTGTAGATCGAACAGTTGAAAGGTTAGGTGGCCTGAAGGGTTCCGGCGGAAGAAGTTGATCTGACCCAGCCATTGCCACCCACAGCTATATTCTGACGAGGTGCCCGGAACTAGGACTCGGGGGTCGTTCGAGTAACGGGATGCAATTGCGCATACAGAAAGAACCACGTTTCCAAATCTATGATCCTTCAGATGTAGGCCGGATGCGACAGACTTCTCGAAACTGGGTCGGTGTAAGATAGGGACATACGGCTGAATGTGAGTGAAAAAAAGCTGAATCAACTCCATCAGGAGGTCATGGGAGGGAAATTCCTGCCCTGGAAGGACGACCGATGGCTGAATCTGCCACTGTATACATGTGTTAATACAGGTAGGAAAAGAGGGTACCGTCTCGTTTCACTGACTGGATCGAGAGACCAGAACTGCTTTCTTTTAGTCCCGGATGCTTTTGGGTGAACTTGATAGTGTCTCTGGACATCGAGAACATCCTTTACAAGCATAATATGGCTAGATTTCCCGAAAAAGCGATCTTGTGAACTTGTAAGAACCATGCCCTTTAATTTGTCGCTGAGATCAGTGGCTCCTTCGCTGGCATCGTCATTGTGCTCGACTGCTGACTGAAGTGGTGGGTGTTGAGGTTGAGGATCGCTGGTGTACCCTGGACTCAACGAATCAGCGTCGGGGCTGATGCTTCTACCTTCTTTTGCTAGAAGCTGTCGTTCCAAGTACTGCGCGTATTGAGCGAGCCGCACCAATTGTGAATGCATGTCCACCGGGTTCTGAGGTGCTTGATAGGTTCCCTGTTTGGAGAGAATATCCGAGATAAGGGATGAAATCGTTTGAGGGTCGGATCTGCTGTGCAGGACGTTGGTGTTTATCTAAGTTGCGAAATACTTGGTACCAACCCAGACTGTAGCTCCTCGCGTTTCTAAAACTTGACATGAGAAAGAGCAGATGCATACACAAGAAAGCTCACATTCAACGCTTGGTGGGTGCACGGAGAATTGAATGCCTTGCAGTTTGAGCATATTCGTCCTGGCATTTGTGATGAGTCACCTTCATAATACTATCAAGATGCAGATATAGTGAATATGCTATGATGGGACTCACATCGAACTAGAAAATTGTCAGAGGATTGCGTCATTGATAGCATTTCGTTGAACTCACCTTTCCTTTTCCTGCAATAGTCACAAGCACCTTGAAGCCGTCGACGTTTGAAGGTCCCTACAGGTGCAGAGGAGTCTGACATTCCAATACGGATACGTAGCGAGAGAATGCTATGTTGTCAGTCGAGACAATCGACGACTTTTATGGTGATCATGACCAACACCGGAGATCGCGGAATGGGGGACCCCAGAGCCCATACACGCGAATCGTCACAGAGTGACCGTCAATGGCTTCACAAAGTTCACACCTTCATTCTGATCACCACCTATGGCGGCACATATAGGTATCCTCCCATTAGGTTTGCATTGAATCACAGATCCTTGGGAATGCACTGATTTTCCCTCAAAGACATTTTCCAGGCAATTTCAACGAGTCTTGAGAACCAGGATCAATCCGAACTATCCAAACTCTCATTTTCTCGGCTCCCTCATCCCCGAACAGGTCAGAGTTCTCCTCTACGTGATTCTACGCGCCTACAATGGGTCGTACTAGGTCTACCATCACTGTTTCTATTAAACGCGTCACATTCCAAGGCTTCCAACATCTTTGAAGTGCAGGCGGTGGATCACCCTGAGCCTAGGTCATGGTTTACGAATGAAGAGGTCGAATCAGGTGAGTGGGCATCCATTTCCTGCCATTCGTCTTGCGTAACCCGCAAATTTTTAGATGGAAAACTCCTCATAATTACACCTATTGACCCTGTATTTTTGATTCTTCCAATCCTCCAATCTATTGAAGCCGTTAGAAAATCATCTTGCGAACCTGATTTGTCTCTAATAGATTATTGTCCAATAATAGCACGATTCATCCAATATCTTCCGTCCCGCCGATGACATATTCGACGAAATTTCAGCCCAATTCGAGGCAGTAAAGGAACAGGAATCGCCCGCATCCCCCGATCCGTCTCATATACCCTCTAGAGCGGACATTCTCCAACTTATCTCGATGCCCTGCATCATGGGTGCCATGCGGAGTGTTTGTGAATTCAAAGGTCCTTTTCATCACCAAATATGAACATTTCTCGACTGAAGCATGTTTTCCAGAAATCACGTCAGAAATCATGGTATACCGGTTTTCACCCACCAAGGCGATTAAATACCTAAAGGACAAGGTCGCCCATCTGAGCAGCCCTGAAATCACAGGGATATCGCGAACTCTGATCCGGGGTCTGGCGATGGATGGTCTAATGGAAGATGGGAAAGAGGACTTGTTGGCTCGTAGGTGTTGACATTGCTAGACTGAAATAATCATCGGTACAACGGTCTTGATTTCTAGTTGGCCGAACGCGAGCAGCCTGCGATACGCTTGCTCAATATATTCCAAGTGACACATATAAAATGTTGCTCGCATCGTTCGAGTTCGTTTCCAAATCCATTCCCCAAATCATCCGTTGACCTTACACAGCTTTTCGCAACTTGATGCCTATCACGAGCGCGAAAACGCCCAGGCTGTTGTCCTGCCAGCCGTTGTTCCCCAGAAAACGCGGGGCAAAGAAGCCAACACTGTGGGTGAAACGAAGAAAAGGAAAGGTGTTAAATTGTCTCAAGGGGTAGAGAAATTGAAAAAGGTAAACACCGATGGGATGGCAAAATTATCCAGTTTTTTTAAGAAGGTCTAGTACTTTGACCCCATGTTGGCTTCTCTCGGGGTGTTATGTTTCCGAGGTCGAGCAATGATATACCATTCACCGACTCAGGAGGCACATCGAAGGTT
Source organism: Infundibulicybe gibba (assembly GCA_015501065.1). NCBI lineage: Eukaryota > Fungi > Basidiomycota > Agaricomycetes > Agaricales > Omphalinaceae > Infundibulicybe > Infundibulicybe gibba. Next base: position 674,440 of record JADNYI010000006.1, on the reverse strand, counting down.
TGAACTCCGCGGCGGGTGCGCAAGTGGCTGCATCCTCAGTGACATTCACCTCAACCGCCATCTTGTTTTATCCCTGGTTTTAAACCCATTCGATCAACGCTCATATCTTACCTCTTTGCAATTTATTACATGACTCCGGGATTTTCGTCCGTGAAGGAGTATGTCGACCAGGGCACACAAACCGACTCGGCTCCTCAAGCCCAACTTGAGGCTGGTCCACCAATCAATCTGTCTGTCGCATCTTTGGTTATTGATCCTGGCAAGCATGACACCCCGCCATTAAATTCGTCTGTGTTGACCGAAGAGCCTGATCGTCAATTTCCAAACGCATATAGTCACTCCAACCATTGCCCCCCCGTACCTAACCCAGCGCAATCCGTCACCCGCTCTGTGAACAAACACTGGAGAATACCTTACAACAGGCCTTCCTTTTTTAATGGCCAAGGAATGCGCATCATTTCTCTCCCCGAAACCATCCCAAAGGTAGAAGCCACAATATTGGATGAATGTACCCCCCGCGTGGCATCAATGACGGAACGTCCAAAACCTGTTATGCCACCCAGCGCCAGTAGTCATCATTTTGGGGAATGCCCGACGGATACATCTTTCTTGTCAGATACCATTTACAACGATTACAGAAATTGTTCTGGTGCACCGACGACGCCATCGCCACCCTCTTCGCCAGAGTCTATCTTGATTATCGGAAATGAGCCACAGGTGCCCACAACGTTTCTTCGACATACGCCAACTACTGGCGCCTGTCTCGATGGCGATGGTGTGTTGCGTGTTGTGTTGGGATCGATTTATCCTCATTGTGCTTGTATTTAGGATGGGCAAGTTCTCCACCCAGGCCCATTCCTGCATTGCATGGTCCCCTATCCCTGCCATATGCTCGCTGTCCCTCGTACGGTGATCCCTACAGCTTCCGTTGATGCCACTAATATCATTTAGTGGTGCTGAAGGGACGCTAATCGAACGTGACGATTTACCAAACATGATTTGGGGACTAAATATTTATGAAAACCAGCCTAAATCAAGTGGTGGGATCGCACACCTGAGTTCGCAACATCGAAGAACCCCAAGCCATCGTCCAACTCCCGCTCAACGTCTCAAGTCCCAACACCATAGCAACTTGAATGTTCCCTTCGACGATGTATTAGTCCCTCGAGGTGGGATAAAACGATCGCTTGAATACAACAAGGCACCAAATAAAACAACCTTAGACCTGAGGCGAGCGCCAGATTGGAATATGGATGTGGTTAATTATGAGTCCTCTGACTGGAATCCGGCTACTGGACCTTGTAACGAAAACCCTAGCGGCTGGTATGGAGGACTTGCGATCAATTTAGAAAGGGAACACACCATCGCTGGCTTACCAACGCACAACAGCGACATTGTAGACAACTTGGGAACCTCCGCTCCGGTTTTTATTCCAGAAAATCAACACCAGAACTTACCTAGGATCTTTATTGGACCTCACAGAGACCATATAACGCATGGACAGCATACATCTCATAGAAAATCGCGTGTCGTTTATTCCGAAGTCAACTCCCTGCCCACCCCCCCAAACACAGCCCCACCCCAATGGACTCCCTCCTTTTCACACAATTCATTTCAATCCGCCAATATCCTACAGGATATAACCCCCCCGACGCCATTTTTGAAAAATGATTCTTCCCTCTCACTTCATAATACGTTCGATATTCACGACCTGGAGCCGGAATATACCCTGGCGTACCCTACACAGGCACCCCATACAATCCCCCAAACCCATTCCTCCGCCTCGGCCCCCATCGAGATTTTACATGAAGCATGTTCCCCGTATCTTGTATCTCCACCTAACACACCCCTACTCCAAATTCCAGAGAAATTTGATGTCACTCGCAACCAATCTGCCAACCCTAAAACTCCACCACTGCCATTGATGAATCGGACCAGAAGTTTGTCGCACCAACACCCTCGATCGATCCCTTTGGCTCGCTTGATCCAGCGGCGTCTGTCTTCGGTCCCCGAGGAGGACATGCGATCTAGTACCGACACACCCCGGCTAAGGAATCTGCCGCCCAAGCAACTCGTCAACGAGGCACCGACGATAGATCCGAAAAAGACTCCAATTAGTATCACTGTATCTACGGGTTCATGGACGGCAAGGTCCCCTGATAATGCTGGTAAGCGAGCGAATGCAAAAAGAGGATTCTCAAACTTGTACAACCGTGGTACCTCCAACCAACCCAACCCAGGTCGAAATCAACAGTCAGAATGCCCCAAGGAGGAACGCCCCCAAAACAAGCGTTCGCGACATCCGAGGAATAAGAACGGAAACATAATTACAGCTGACGACGGTAACCTTGGATAGCTTATGATGGTGCACGTTGTTTAAGATCGCATCCGATACCAGCAAACCACTTCTTTGTTTCACGGATACATAATAGAATATAATCACGGCTTGACAAACAAATCTGTAAATTTGTCTACGGGTAACTGGGCGAATGAAGGTGCATCCGACACGATGTCGAGGATCCTAAGGGGGTGTTAGACAACTAGATGAAAAAAATTATACCATATTTACCTTTTTTGGTGCGCCTCATCGTAGTGGTGAGAGATGTGTCTAGAGGTTGTTGAGACAAAGGATCCAACGGAATATCGTGAAACATACCGCTTGAATTTATTGATCAAAAGGGGAGTGCCCTCGGCTCTCCTTCTTTTGTGGCCAACGGGATATTCAACCTCAATTTCATCGAGAACGGTACCGTCGTTCAGTTCTACCAATAAAGCATTTCCAATGGACCGCTTGGAGGGCTCATGGTAGTCGACGCTGAACCGTTTGTCTTCAACGCAATAGATCTTGGCACGTAGTGCATCAATGCGCGGGTCCGCGGCGGAGGCATCGGTGCTGAATTATGTGAGTATTATTATAATGACAGTTGGAATACCGGGGCTTACTAGCTTTCCGTGGTGAGCTCCCCGAAGATGAGGGGGTAAGCCACCATATAACTGATGGCATGACTTGTGGGACATTAGCTGTCATACTCGGCGGTGGGCAAGACACAAACATACTCTCTATCGGCGAAATTGTCGAGAGGGCCTTGTTTATCGATGATCCTAATGGCGGCTTCCTGAGTCCGAATCCTCACACTCTTGATATCCTCAGCAGTTTTTCCTAGTTCCTTGAGTTTATTATGAATTGTATGGGCTGCCTCGACCGCAGTTTGGGCATGGAATTCGGCCGGGTAGGATATTTTAAAGAGAACGTTTTCCATGATGTACGAAGAGTAAGGCATCTGGAATTCAAACGGTTTTCCCTATGGGGCAGGAGATCAATCACAAGGAGGAAGTGACAGGGAGTCAGTACGAACTTTGAATAGGACATCATAGAAGCCCCAGGTCTTTGCGGTAAGAACAGAGGGAAGACCCTTCTCGCCCTTTTTAACCATAAGAGCCAAGTTCACAGCGCGAGAGCACGCATCACCAGCGGCCCAGGCCTTCCGAGGGCCAGTGTTGGGCGCATGACGATATGTGCGCAGAGATTGTCCGTCGACCCAGGCTTGTGAGACGGCATCAACGGTTTGATCCCGGTTCAAGCCGAGAAGTTTAGAAACGACGGCAGTAGACGCGACCTTGACGAGAACGACATGATCAAGACCAACCCTGTTGAAGGAATTCAAGAGTGCCAGACCACCTTGAATCTCGTGCGCCTTGATCATGGACTCAAGGATATCACGGACTGTCAGGGGTTGGCCTTGACGGGCCAGGTGGTCCGCAACGGCGAGGATAGCCCCAAGATTGTCGGAAGGATGCCCCCCTAAATTTGAACAGTCTAGTCAGGCGAAAGGTCATGACGTCAGTTCGTTAGCTTACACTCTGCGGCCAAGAAGCAATCATTAAAATCAAGCCAGCGAATGATAGCACCGATGTTGAATGCGCCACGGACTGGATCCAACTGATAGTTGGTGCCAGGAACTCGCGTGCCTTGGTGTTGAAAGGTGAATATAAGCTCTTTCGGGAACACACGGAACGGTCTCACCATTTGGAACAACGGTGCCCTCCACCACAGGACCCAACAGCTTGGTGCATTCAGGGAACCTCAACCCCTCCAGACCACATCCGATGGTATCAATCAAACAGAGACGTGCGGTCTCGAACGCGAGCTCGGAATCGACTTTATAGTTGTGGACATAATCGGCAATGTCCTGGAGGACCTTGTCAGGCTCTGGACGAAGGGTGGACTCTCCGCCATGTACAGAGGACATTTTGCGGTGACTTGGAGTATTCAGTGTGACGTTAATGGGTGATGAAATCGATGACCGGTTTGCCGGTGAATGGCCAGGTGAATAGAGCTGGGTTGATGAAGTGATAACGGTACGGAGCGAGCCGTGGTTTGGCCGAAAGATTTTTCCATGGGACAGGCCTGCGCACGCGACTCTTTTGAACATGCTGGGATTGTCAGGTCCTTGCAATGGGGTTGTGTTCAAAATTCTCCAGCCTACTGGATATTTATGATTTAGCCAACCAAGTTCCGGGCTTAAAATCACGTGCGCTCATGCAGGGATAGGACGAAGAACCCTTACGGTACAAATACTACCAAACAGTTAGCGCGACGGAGCCGGCCAATTTCCTTCTTGTGGTTCCTTGACGCTGCCATAATGCTAATATTATTGTGAACAGAACAGCTTTGCAAGGCAACTATCTCATAGTAAAACACCCCAGCCAGGCGCGGCAATATGGTACCGGGGAAATACCCGCGCGCAGAACTCCAAAGGTTGACATGGGGCGACGACAACCCCAAACAGATGGCACCTATACTTCAACCACAGGGCAATGGTTTGACCGTCACATTTTCATCAGTAGAATCACCTATCCCCTTCCAGCAAGGCCCACAAAGAACGCAGGGACTGTCACCGCCTAGCCGGATGTCTCCAGAGATGGCCCATACAGCGGGTACTTTGCTGCATGCACGACACATATCGAGAAGGGATGGTGTAAGCTGCAGTGTCAAAGGGTAGCCCGTTTGGGGGTCTGATGAATGTTGCAACCTAAGGTAGATTGAGTAAAACGCTTGATATCTGCACAGACCACGTACCGAATTTGGTCAATCACCACGAAATGCTCACAGTTGCCTTGGTGGAGAAGCCAATAAGGCAGGCCAACGCGCAAAGTCAGAGATGATAACGGTGTTTCGGATAACGTTGATGTCGCTTTGACGTACGCGGCCGAACCGCTTGATACGGTTTGAAGATGCGATAGTAGTTTACTTGATTCAATGGTTATTGCGATGACGCCGCAGATAGGATGAGACCTACTCGGCATAATTGGCTCTCCCATACTTGTCCCCATACACTACTCCCTCAACGCACATTACGCATCCGTCAGGTTTGGTAGTCCCTGTGGAGTGACCTTCTCTAGTCACTTCTGGAGGATATTTCTTGAAAACACATGGGATAACATCGACAACATCCGCAAGCGTCTGGCACGAGAGAAGGGAATGCTGAGACACACGGGAGACATAACTTGGGCCCCATGTAACCCTATTATGGATTGATATTTTAATTACTGCCTGTCTAGGGGGAAATGGTTCATAGGACGCGCTCTGTCTCTTTGATTATGTTAATTTGACTGAAAAGGTCGAGCTCATAATAGAAGGGACATACAATTTTTAAAAGTTGGTTACGGTCAGAGTACTTGGGCGATCGCATAAAGAGGGCAGAGTCTGGCTGCAGCCTGCCAATGAATAAGCGTCTGTAGCTCAGGATCGCTTTTAAATACCAAGACATGCCTCCAACTCTCCAATTTGATGGTGTTGAGTTCACCCTGCAGTGCCAGGGCTCCAGATGACAGTGGATCCGGCTCAGGCCACTTCCTCTTAGACCTCGACATGTTTTTCGACGAAAGGATGGTAGTAATGGCGCGTTCATGCTCTTTGTAGAGATATGCTGAGAGCTTTGGGTTGTCCCAAGTCTGCGAGAGCGAGTCCTTGATATCAGACACACTAGCGGCGTCTCCTAGTACCAGGTATTACACCCGTGGAGATCCAACACACCAGCATTCTTTGGCTATGTCCTCATTTTGACTCGGTGCCATTGGATTAGCGGGGAGGTCATCCCAGCAGCTCAGAAATTCAGCAATACAGATGGGCTCCGAGGGAGGTCCAAACAACGATTCCATTGTATGTGCATGGCCAGGATTCATGAGTGAAATGAGTGAAATGGTGGAGGATGTTGCACTGCGTGCATCAATGAGGGCCAGGAATAGCTTTATATATGGACACAAATCCTATTTGTCTTTGCGTTTGGTATGTATTTGTCGCCTCATGTCGCTACCGCCATCATCGTCATCCCTCGTTGAATCCCTCGAGCAATGCGAGGACATCATCGCCTGGATCAACGAAAACCTTGACACAATTACCACTAATACCAATGGCGAAGCATCTCCAGGCACATCGACTGGCCTAACAGAACTTGACCAACATATAACGCGACTGGTTACATCCCTCGATATAGCCTGTCAAGACACATCTTCAAATCTAGAACGTTCGATTGACGACGTAGCCCGCGGGATACCCCGTCTCACATATGATTTGCATTTTATGAAGGATGGAGCCTTGTCTTTGCAGGCCGTGCTGAGCCAAGTGCTTCTGGGTTCCCAACGCGTTGTGCCGGAGGAAACCACAATGGCTCTTGATCGCCTACAATACCTGGACACGGTGAAATCGCGCATGGAAGCGTCCAGGGATGTACTCCGCGAGGCCGAAAGTTGGAGCACACTCGAACTCGAGATCACTTCACTTTTAGCAGAACGAAGTCACGCAAAGGCGGCGGAACGCTTGTCCGAAGCCAGCAAAAGCATGGCTGTTTTCCAGAATACTCCAGACTACGATCCACGTAGGACGCTGTTGGTAAATCTCCAAAACCAACTTGAAGCCTCCCTCAGCACCACTCTAGTGTCTGCTATTAATGCGCAAGATATCACTATCTGCAGGGAGTATTTCTCTATATTTTGCAACATACAACGCGAGTCAGAATTTAGGAACTATTACAATGCCTCTCGTCGGTCTCCCATTGTCACAATGTGGCGAACCGCGCATGCTGAGGTCAATGAGCAGCGTGCTGATCCTCTGCCATTCGCAAAATTTCTCCCTGATTTCTTTAATCGCTTTCTGGTCTTGCTCGAGTCTGAACGAGCGTCCATCCCGCTCATATTCCCGGATCCGATATGGACACTGTCCATTTTCATATCGTCTACTTTCACCGCCCTTCAGCCTACATTCTCCCAGAGACTCTCGACTCTGGCTGCTGCTCTTGGAGAATCATCTCTTGGCGAATTGTTAGCTACCTTTAGGGCGACCGAGGCATTTGCTGCAGGGGTTAATAAGGTTATCGAGAAGATGCAATCCTCGGGCGAACCTGAAAACCGTGGAAATTTGGACACCTCTATGCCATCCAGGATCGCTTCGCACCGGCGGCGGTCTTCCCGGATGTCAATCTCTTGGCGGTCGAACACGCCAGCGTCACTTGGTGTTACAGCCACACAAAGTACACCGTTAGACGGACTTGATTGGGACCAAGAATTATTTCAACCATACCTAGGATTCCAAGGTGACTATGGAGCCCTAGAGCGCCGGTTCCTAGATCATTCGTTGAAAGAGATAATCAATCGTGAGACGAAGGAGAGATTGGCGCAGCCGGATAGAGCGCGGTTATTGCGAGAACGGGCTATTGATGTGTTCAGCATCGCCGAGGATAGTTTAGCAAGGTGTTCCGCGTTTACCCATGGATATGGGGCGGTGGGGCTAGTTCAGGCCCTGGACGGATTCTTCCAATCCTTCATCGACATATGGACAGCCAATATTCGCACAGAATCCTCTTTGTCTTCCCAAAATTCCCTCTCGGATGATGAACTATCCGATTTGGATTACACTTCACAAGATTGGTCAGATTTCCAACTTTCCCTTCACTTACTTTCCTCAGCCCGATCCATCGTCGAGCGAATCTCGAACTTTGAAACCAAACTGCGGATTTCCCTTGTCCAAATGGCCAGCCAGTTTCGCCTAGCACGCAACGATCCTACAAATTTCCAGCAAGGTGTATCGCACGGTGCTGACCGACTTCTCGAGCAGTCACCACTGAACTCTGCAGCGCTCCACTCCTTGTTAAACAGTGTCGAGAACGATAGCATGCCGCCTCGAGAGTCCCCAGCAATCGCCCTCCGTCGTGACCAAACCCCAACTCACTCGGGAGTAACCAAACCACTTCTTGTCGATGCTCGTAATGCGGTCTCCATGTTCGCCAAAACCTGCCAAATATCTCTTCAAGCAACCATCCTCTCGCCGTTGAGGAGACATCTAATTTCATATGCATCATCACCGACATGGGCTGAAGCTGGTGACCCTCGGTCTAAACACACGACCACAAACGACTTGCAAGTGCCCACCTTCTCCCTTTCTCCTAGTGATACTATTCAAAGGGTTGCTGAGGGCCTGCTTAACCTCCCTCGACTATTCGAAGTCTACGCAGACGACAACGCCTTGTCTTTTTCGCTCCAGACGCTTCCCTACCTCGATGATGACATTATCAAAGGAATTCCAGAACCGAGCCCCTCAGCTGAAAACACTACCCCGCCAACCCATATGCGTCGTGCCTCACTGGCACCTGTAAAACCAGTCACCATCGACCCAGAACTTGTTTCATCAGCCTGGCTCGCATCGCTCGGACAGACCCTGCTTGAACACCTCACCTCGAACATCCTTCCAGGGATTCACACCTTGTCTCCCATTGGAGCCGCCCACCTGGTTTCTGACCTGGAGTATCTCTCGAATATTGCGCGAGCGTTGAACGTAGAGTCGGGAGATCTTGAAAAGTGGAAGAAATATAGTGAGATGGATGGCGATTCGGGAAGGAGGGCGATAGTGGAAATGGAGGTAGTTGACCCAATTCTACAAAACGTTGCAAAAATGCGTGGATGGAGTAGTTAAATACAGCCCAATCCCTCGCGGATGGTTCAATTGCATTTTCTTGAGACTAGTCACCACGGATACATATGTTTATCCCCTTCATTTTATTTCCATCAACCTATTATCGACTATGGGAAACATACAGCGGTCGCAGCGCGCGATTTATCGCACCGATAAAACAGTAATAGAAGTACATCACTCCTGGGGCACCCGATTCAAAAATGCAAACACACCTCGTGGCAACCCCCCGGGCCCCGGGTCATCCTATCGACCTACCTCTTTAAGTAGCGATCGCGGCTCGCTAAACTCCAACGAAGTATCGATTGATCTGGAGGACGAGCATCCCGTTCGATACAGCCACCAGTAAAGCAATCTCGAGAGCACCGAAGGCTTGTGTGCTTGAAACCAATCGGGTGTTGTATACGCTGACACTCGGGCCATCTTGGGTGGGAGGGAGTAGCCATGGAGCGGTAACGTTAGTGCGTTTTATCTACCCCCACAGCAATATATTTCAGATGGCTATAGGCTGAATGCTGTTTGGAACGCGTTTTTATTTCGTTTCTAGCCTATAAGAGACATGGGAGCCAATTATGATGCGAATACCTCAACTTTCAACCATTGTGCTTTATACCAGTTGCTGAAGGCTAGTGAGCCACTGTAGTGTAAGCATTTTCACTCATCAAGAATTTCGATAAATCGCAAGGAGAGCGGAACGGTTTCGTGACGCGCTAGAGAGTAATGCTACCAGCCGCCCTTCAGTCAGATCCTACCATGAATATATGGAAATTTCCATCCGATTCCTTAGATACTATCCCTGGCTTGCTTGACAGGTCAAAAGATAAGAGCGATCGTGCAAGCCCCACCTCAATGATCAAGCTCAAGCCTGGACCATCATCAATATTAATGTCAACTGGTTATCCATCCGCCTTGTCGTCTGACTATGATGACTCTCGGTGGGGCGACTTTCAAAAAGACGTAACCCAGCAAGTTATGTAATCATAGGTGCTGTTGCCAATTTCGTGCAAACACTGCAGTATCAGCGCGCTACATAATTACTCCACAAGCCTCAACACAAACGTTTGTACCAAGACAATGGCATCCTCAACTGGTATATATTTATCCCGTTGGTTATTTCGAAACCTATTGATAAAAGCTCATAGCTATCGGAAAGCTCTCGCGGGAGGAATTCCGTCGCCAGAAAGATCTTGACGCCGCACGGAAGGCTGGAACAGCGCCCGCAGCTTTGGACGAGGAGGGAAAGCCTATAAATCCACATATCCCACGTATGCATATTCACCATTCTTATCATGATCAATATTCACGACATATCTCCCAGAGTATATCTCGCAAGCTCCTTGGTATTTGGACACGGGTGCACCTTCCCTCAGCCATCAACGGAGACCTGACGATGACCGTTCATCAAATAAGCTTGATAACTGGTATGATCGAGGCGCCAAAGCCGGTCCTGCTGCCAAAAAATACCGCAAAGGCGCATGCGAGAATTGTGGTGCCATGACGCACAAAAGGCAGGATTGTCTTGAACGACCACGGAAGAAAGGGGCTAAATTTACAAACAAAGATATCCAGGCGGACGAGATCATCCAGGACGTCGCCACTGGGTATGACGCGAAACGGGATCGGTGGAATGGGTATGACGCCGCCGAGCACAAGCGGATTTACGAGGAGTATGCTGCCGTTGAGGCTGCTAGGCAGAAGCTCCGAGAGGAGGAGATTGATAATCAGACAACGACAGACCTAGCGGCTGTGAGGAAGGTTGCGAAGGCAGGAAAGACAGAAGGAAAGGAGGGGGATGGGGATTTCGGATCTAGTGACGAGGAAGATGCTGATGAAGATAAATACGCGGACGCGGCTGATGCTGTTGGACAAAAACTCGATGCGAAAACTCGAATCACTGTCCGGAACCTTCGCATCCGTGAAGACACCGCAAAATACCTCATCAATTTGGACCCAGAGAGTGCTTACTATGACCCAAAAACTCGTTCCATGCGTGACGCGCCACTCAAAAATATACCTGCCGAAGAGGTTGGTTCTTTTTGGGCTTTAACGCTACATCGTACTAATGTCCCCCAAGGCGAGGTTTGCAGGGGACAACTTCTTCCGGTATTCCGGTGAAGCACCAGAGGTGCAACAGCTTCAGCTTTTTGCGTGGCAAGCAGCTGCTCGCGGCAATGACGTTCACTTGAATGCCAATCCAACTCAAGGAGAACTGCTACACCATGAATTCAAACAAAAGAAGGAAGAGCTAAAAGATACATCGAAAGTCAGCATCTTGGCCAAATATGGCGGGGCCAAATACCTGGAAACTGCGCCAAAGGAACTCCTCCATGGTCAAACAGAAGACTACGTAGAATATTCAAGAACAGGTCAGGTAATTAAAGGTCGCGAAAGGGCAAAAGCAAAATCCAAGTACCCAGAGGATGGTAAGGATTATTTTTAATTACAATACTTTCTTACTAACGATCCCTAGTCCTTGTAAATAACCACATGGCAGTCTGGGGGTCGTGGTACGAGCCCGCCACTGGAACCTGGGGTTACGCGTGTTGCCATTCCAGCATGCACGTCTCTTATTGCTCGGGCCAGGCTGGAATCGATGCTGCACAGGCGTCCAGTGCACAACATTTGCTTGCATCTACCTCCAATCTGGCCAACCCGCCACAGCCATCCAGTGCAGCGGAGTCAAATGAAACGGGTACTGAACGAGCGGAACAAAATTATTCCAAAAAGCGAGTCGGGGACGGTGATGTCAAGTTAAATAAGGACCGACTTGCTCAGGCTATTAGCGATGAAAAGAAACGGAAAACCCGAGGAGTGGAGGAGGGTGATCGCCTGGGCAAAAAGCGAAAGGGCCCGGAGGCAGGAAGTAGCCATGATGTTACTGAGGAAGAGCTTGGTTTGTTGCTCTTCTCTCTGTCCCTTGTCATTTCTCATCCATTCTTATTATCAGAGGCCTACCGAATGAGCCGCCGCATGACGGAAGATCCTATGGCAAATTATGTTGACAAAGACAGCTGATTCCATGTTACTTACTCTACGTAGTTTAATCGTCCACTGTATCGTTATTTCAGCCTGCCCCACGCAGTCTATAAATCGGATCCACTCATCCCATTGCCCAATGTATCCCACTACCATGTTGGTGGAAGCCTGAAATTTTGCTGTGACGCAACAAACCGCGCCGCTGAAGGGGCGGGCCTGCCAGAAGATGGACCTTTTCGCTAAAGACCGGTAGAAAGATTCCCGGTGTTTTTTTGATGAACTGTGATAACGTATCCTGACCCCTGAGGGACGCGACGGCTGACTGGAAATCCCGAAACAACCGTAGCGGCCGAGACATGGCCCTTGGCTCCATGCTTTAAATATCGCCCATAGACTTCACCAACAGCCGTTGGAATATTCCCATCATGACTGCCGTACCCAAACCGTTCAAAATCGATGTCTCAGTGGATACCCTCGCATGGGTCACAGACCGTGTTAAAACAGCTCGTATTATACCAGATATCCAACACCCTCAAGGCCAGGAGTGGGCTGATGGCGTCCCAACGACTACGATGGAAGAACTTGTCGAGTATTGGAAGACCAGCTATGATTGGCGGAAGGTGGAAGAGCACCTGAACGCCACCTTTAAAATGTTCACAGTCGACGTTACGGTTGAGGGTCAAACTATCAACTTACACTATGTCCACCACCGGAGCTCTCGAGCGAACGCCATCCCCCTCCTCATGCCCCACGGCTGGCCTGGAAACTTCCTAGAGGTACTGTTTATACTTTTCAGGATATTGAATCGCCCCCTCATGGTCTATTCAGGTAGAGAAACTCTTAAGCCTTGTGGATCCAGAAGACCCTGCACAACAGGCCTACCACCTTATCGCGCCCTCCATCCCCGGCTTCGTGTTTTCTTCATCGCCTCAGGTGAGGCTGGCCTCTCTCATCAACCATTGGAAACTAAACGAGATACAGGTCCCAGGGTTCGGGATTGCTCGCATTGGTACAGTTTACCACAAACTCATGGAGACCCTCGGATATGATCAATATCTCGGGCAAGGCGGGGACTTTGGTTCCCTCATCCTCCGATCCATGGCGCTTCAATACCCAACCTCATGCGTCGGCATTCATATCCACTTTGTTCTTTCCACACCCCCATCACCATTCAAACACCCGCTGACGATCCTGTGGCTTGTGCTCCGTTGGCTGACGCCAGATGAGAAAAAACGCATCGGGCGGATGCAGTGGTGGCAAGCGGGCGAACAGGGCTACTCGAAAATCCAGGGAACAAAACCGCAGACTGTGTCTTACGGATTGCTCGACTCCCCAATCGGCATGCTGGCCTGGATCCGCGAGAAATTGCAGAGCCTCACCGACCCCAACCTCCCACAATGGTCAAATGATGATGTGATAACATGGACGATGCTCTACATTCTATCCGGCAGCGCCGCACATGCCCGAATCTACAAGGAGGCGCAAAGGCTAAAAGACGAGGTCTTCAATAAATGCATTGGCAGCGAGGTTGACGTGGGGGCCAGCTGCTTCCCGTATGACGTTGGGTTCATTCCTATCTGGTGGGCGAGGGTATCCATCGGGAAGAGCATCGTGTTTTGGAAGGTGCACCACAAAGGCGGCCATTTCCCATCGGTGGAATGCCCTGAGCTTTTAGGACCTGATATTTTGGAATTCACAAAAGCTATTCGTTCTCGGAACGCTACAAAGTGGGATTTGCTGGTCAAGTCTGGTCAGTCTGGTAATTTATATGGGAAGGCACCATCAGCGGCGAACTTGTAGTACTCATTATTATGTTTGAATGAAATTATCATTGTTGTTCAAGAACGCCGTCAGGATAAGAAATTAGAGCACAATGTTGTCCATTGTTGACCTGGGTCATTGATTCCATTACGTAATGGACGGTCTTCACCTTTCAACGGAACCCAAATTACAACACGAGGATAATAATTGTACATCTGGCCACGTCCCCCGACATGATAATTGTTGCTTAAAACATTCTCAGACATGCCATTTGCTACCGCACCTGCTTTACTTATTGGTCTGGGCGCTCGTCTATTGCTGGACAAACTCACTCGGGGATCTGAAGAACCCTCCATGCGAGACTTTATACTGGTTGGCGTTTGGCAGGGTGTTGCCCTCCAGTACTCTTTCAAACACTCAGCATTTGGACTCCCAGTCTTAATAGCCATCCTCGGGAAACTCTTTGTTGAGTTTACAACGGCTCATGACATCACACGGTGCGCGGTCAGTGCGCTTGGGGTCGTACTTGGTTTTGTGGGGACAGATGTCGTTTCTCAATTCCTCGACCAACCCATCGATTCGGACAAAAAGGGCAAAAAGACGCACGCTGCCCCGGGGAGCGGGCACATTTCAAAGAGGGATCGTCTCGTCCAGTTCCAACGCAGCGTTGAGGGTGATCGCAGTAGCGAGCGATTCCGCAACCTCGTTCGAAATAGCGTGTCCGACATCACCTCTGTCGACTCTAATTCTGAACTAATCGGCCCCAATCCGTCCATGACCCCACTCGACCGAGAAGTCGCTGCCTTGCGCGCTCGAGCATCGCTGGCCGATAGCGAGCGGCGTCGTTTTAAGGAGGAAAGAAAGTGGGCTGAATCTCAAGGAAACGCTGCACGCGCCTCCCAAATGAAATGGCAGGTGAAGCGATACACTGCCCTGATGCAAAGTTTTCACCAGGAAGCGGACAAGAAATTGCTGGAGGGTACGTAACCACGCAACCTTCCCGTTGCGAAAAGACTCAACTGTGTTATCCTAGCCTCACTCAATCGCCAAAATGGCGTGGCTACAAGGGTCCCATCTACATCAACGTATAGGCAAGAACGACCTGAACGACCAGAGCGGGTGGAACGACCCAGCCGCTCACGAAAGGAGGACAGCTCCATGGATACCAGCGCGAACCAGCGCAAGCTTCGATCAAGTACTTACAAATCCACAGGACGAGAGGTTCGGTAGTATTAACACACTAGTAAGTCCGCACACCCCTGCCACCTCACCTCCGCTCAATTTTCCTGGTTCAGATTACTTCAAACTCTTCACTATTATTGCTTCCACTCAGGAGTATAGTCATAGATGGCAGCCTCTCCGCCCGGCCTGCACGGCTAGTCGTTTCTGCAGGTTTGGATGTGGAGAGCAGGGATGCCCGTCAGTTTCAAAGTGCTCTTGCACCAACAGCTCTCATCTGGCCAAGCAACGAATGGTCCTTCAATTTGGAAACAATCAAATTTCGAGCGTGTTACAATGGTTGTGCAAGTAGGATAGCGAGTGTAAAAAGGCAGCTGGGAGTACAGGGAGATAACAATCGCGGGGGAGACCAACTAAAATATAGATATTATATACTAACGATGTAATTTTCCGTTTGTTCTTGAAGAGGTTGGGACAGGTGTGGTACCGTTTGTCTTTGACCCACCACCGCTCGCCCGCGATTTTTTCGCCCCACTGGGGTCTGACTGCGCGCGCGGGGCAGCTTCTTTCATGACCATCTTCGCGTGTATCTCTTCTAGTTTTGAGGCCTTTACCTTCTTGGGCCAAAATAGTGTCACAAAACTAGAAACAGTAAGCAATGGTACTTTTAACTATTAAGCATAGTACTTACGTCCATAGATGTCTCCGCCATCTTTCTCTGTCTTCTCCTGCTGCCTGTTTGGTGTTCAAGACATGTTCTATTCGGCGACCTATCGCAGCAAGGGAGTCTTTTAATATGGCAACTTTGTCATCGCGGGGCATATCCTCTCCAGATAACTTAAGCTGTTTCTGCAACGTTTGATGCCATCAGGCATTACCAGGGTGGGGTGGAACATGTGCACGTACCAACTGTTTTTTCACAGGTCGGAGCTCCTCCTTTGTTGCGCCTTCGTCCATCGAGGGACTGATTCGAACGGGTCAGGGGGTAGATCAGATAGATCAGGATTCCAACGTACCATTCGTCTGAGGATTCGGAATCAGTGAATGTCGGAGTCGGTCGGCGTTTGCGTTTGCGTGAACTGCCATCATCGACTGAGGCCACCGCTTCGCTTTCAGCGCGCCGCTTCAGGCTGCTACTATGAGAGGACGAGGATGCCATGGCTGTCGGGGGAGGGGATGCCGAAACTTTTAGCTGGCCCTTGTTCCTAAGGGAACTCTCATACGAACGTAGCTTCTCGTCATGCTCGCGCAGGATGCTCAGTAGGAAGTCACCGCGGCGAACAAGGTGTATCGCGTTCGGGATCGGTCTGCTCGCCGAGTCTTCGCCCTTTTTGCCCTCTTCCAGGAAAAATTTGCCATCGAGCCCAAGCTTCGGATCCTTTGCCATTGTCTCCCAGTTCCCAAACCCGTAAAGGAAGGCTCCAACAAGGAGCATCGAGTCATCTTGGGGTCCCCAACGCCCTGACCAGTTTAGGGTGGGCCGGATATTCTCGATGGGGATGCTCCACTTGTATGGGTCCTCGAGGTCAGAAAGCAGGTTGTACAGGATCCGAAGGTCGCGATGCCGCGAGAGAACCGTCTCGGCGTTTATGTTTCCAACACCACGACATGTCACAAGGACAGCCTTGCTTTTCTGGGCGTTAGTCAAGGTTTCTCCTGCTGCGATACGAGCGCGCTTTTGGTCCTCGCTGTCCTTGACAGCTTGCGCACAGATATCAATGATCTCATCCGACACGCTCAGCATCAGCGGTTTGTGCTTGTCCTGGAGCTTGGACTCGGTGACCTGTAGCCACAGTCAGCAAATGTAAATAGTGCGAGTGAGGGTCGCATACAATAACATCGTACCGTTGGCGAATGTCGCCCCATCGCTGCAGACTACGGATGAGGACCCGCACATCGCGTTCCTTTAATTCCATCGCCTTCTGGCTTGCAGTCTTCCTCGTAGGGCCTGGGGCTTTGGGTTTCTTCGGCGCAGTGGTCGTGGTGGGCTGATCGACGTCCATGCCTTCGTATGACACCTGTGTATGAGTTCTCTTTCTGTCACGAGACTCCTGGGCAGCCATCTCCTCGGCCTTGCGTTGATCGTCCTCAGCCTCGAACTTTTGGCGCTCATCGAGGGGAATGATATCCTCCCAGCTCATGTCGTTTTTGACGTCGCTAACGGCAGCAAATTGGGCGAGGAAGCCCTCGCCGCCTAGAGATGTGCCTCCGTCGCCGCTTTCGGCCATTGTCTCGTGGTCTTCGGCTCGGTTCAGGATATCATCGAGATCCATCTCGTCGAGCTTTTTGTTTTGCTGCGAGTCGTCCTTGTCGAACCTGTGTAATGTAATAAAGGAATGATTCGTCTGCATGGGTAACAATGCTTACATCTTCTGGGCGCCGTATTTGAGCACAGCGGTGAGCTCATCCTTGCTCAGATTGTCGGGTTTGTGAGGGTCCTTCGCCTGCGTGCTGGGCTTGGAGCTCAAATGGGCCTGAGATGTGTCCATCTGATTAATAACTTGCAAATTATTAGTGGCTGATGACAACACGAAAGGGACAATTTGAGCATACTGGCATATTCCAAGACCATCTTCTTCTTCGCGCGCTCAAGAACGTCTTCCTCCATGGTATCTTTACTAACAAAACGGTACACACTGACATGAGATTTCTGGCCAATCCGATGTGCCCGAGCCATCGCCTGAAGATCATTCTGAGGGTTCCAATCGCTCTAGGGTTGTCATCGGCACACTCCCCTTTAGGATGAAGATTTTCGAAACTCACATCAAAAATGATCACAGTATCAGCCGTCTCCAGATTGATACCAAGCCCACCGGCGCGTGTGGACAAGAGGAAGGCAAAGTCCGGCGAGCCGGGGGCGTTGAAGTGGGCAATCGACTTCTTGCGGGCGTCCGAGGCGACCATACCATCCAGCCGTTGGTGGAGATAGCCCCGGAGGTTCATGTAGTCGCTCAAAATGTCGAGCATGCGAACCATTTGGCTGAAAATCAGGACGCGATGGCCGTCTTGCCGCAGGCGGACCAGGAGCTTGTCTAACAATACCATCTTTCCGCTGTTCATGACGAGGCCTTTGAGCGTTTCGTCATTGTTGTCTGTTCGCACTTCTGCGCCATCGAAGAGGAAGGGGTGATTTGCGGCTTTTTTTAATTCCATGGCTAAAACAGGGTGAGATCATGATTTCATGCAGAGTGAAACACCTACCAATATTGAGGAGGCTGATATTATTGTTGCCATTCGCACTTTTGACAAGGCCCGCAAAGTTCTAGTCCAGAATGTGAAGAATAAAGAGAATATATGGGTTTGGGCAACAAACCTTGGTTAGGATGTTCTTGTAGAAATGGGTTTGAAGGGCACTCATTTCCACACGAAGAATCCGCTCGCTCTTGGTTGGGAGCGACGTTAGGACGTCACGTTTCAACCTCCGTAGCATCAGCGATTCGAGCTGCTCATGCAACTCCTTGATTTTGGTCTCATGGTCGACATCATTCAGGTCAAACTCGTTAGTCAGAGCAACTGAAAACAAGATTAATTTACGCAACTTGCACAACAAAGGATTACTGACACTTCTCTGGCATTAGGAAATGCATCAGGGATAAAAGCTCTGTGAAATTCCGTGCGGCTCATAAGTAACCCAGAACCGCAGCAATTTAAAACCGCGCACCCTTCACATTGTTCTGCAGTGGAGTTCCTGTGATGAGCAACTTCGATGCCGCAGAAAATGACCGCAGAGCTTCATACAACTGGCTCTCGGAGTTTTTGAGACGGTGTGCCTATACCAAGTTGGATTTAAGCTATTTCCGGTGTGACCGGCAAACCATACCTCATCGACGGCCAGTGCTTGCCACTTGATGTCACCAAGCTCCTTTGAATCTCTCAAAGTTAGCTCGTACGTTGTCAAGAGGACATTCATCTTGAGCTTCTTGTTGGTCGGCCCAAACTCGTAGGTGCGGATGACTTCACGAGCCGCCGCGGTTCCAATGTATGTGATGACGTTGATATCTGGCGCCCATGCCGCAAACTGCGTCTGCCAAGCAGTTATCGTAGAGAGAGGAACTATGACCAAAAATGGCCCATATTGATGTAAATCGTGAAAGAGATATGAGAGGAATGCGACAGTTTGGACAGTCTAAATATGTATCAAATCAGTGTTGAATTAGCAGCATCAGTGCACAACCCACCTTGCCAAGACCCATCTCGTCTGCCAAAATACCGTTTTCGCCCTTGCTCCAGATATACGCGAGCCAGTTGAGTCCAGTCAATTGGAAATCCTTTAGTTCGCCGCCTGTCGCAGCAATATAATCTGGATCCTTGTCTATTTTCTGAAAGACAGGCCGACCGTGTCTGGAATAAGATGCACTTTTGAAAGGGAATTTTCCATCAGCCTCCCGCTCGCGGTAGGCTATAAGCTCCTGCTTTGCAATCGGATTGATGTCTTTTTGCAACTCCCAGGTACAGTGCTCATAGTTGAGGCCGCTCCACTTGCAAAAATACTCAATGTCGCCATCGGTGCCCTCTCTGTGCGCAACAATGCGTTCTACGATGCGGTATGTCTCGAGTTCCTCTTTTTCTCGCTCTTTGTCAAGATGAAGGGCTTCGGCATCCTCGCGGCTGAGGCCGGGAGCATTGACGCGTGATTGCCACAATTTGTATGCTTTAATGTAGTTGTCGACACGCTTTAGTCCTTTGAAACGCTTAAGAAACTCGTAGACTTCATCCGTGTTGTGGAGATGGGAAAAGTTTTTCCATTTGATGTGGTATCGCTAAGTTTAGTGAGAAGAGGAGCACTGGAAGATGGAGCAAAGGTGACATACCACATTATCAAACCATAGATCCTCTGGGTCGTTTTCTCGACCTTCGTCGCGACTGTGACTGAGGACGGCTTCGATCTCGTCTTCTTCCTGGTCTTGGACGTTGGGGTCCTGGTAGTAGGGTCCCTCTGCTTCGTCGTCGTCGAATTTCTCAAAGTCTTGGACGTCGTCGATATAGTTAGGAACCTTGACGCCACGACTGGAGACGCGAATTTCGTCACCAGACGTGCGCGCCCGCTTCTTCTTCTTGTGTGCGCGGGATCCGTACTCGGAGTCAGAATCGGAGGTGGAAGCGTGGCGGACTGGCGCTGTGCCGGATGAGATCTAGCGGAGTGGAACCAGGCTGATCATACCTTTGGGACGGACGATGGATGAAGAAGGACGCTGCTTTTTGCGATGGACCTTTTTCTTGCCATATGGTTCGTCAGCATAGGTGCCATCGTCTTCATCATTGTCTTCTTCTTCCTCATCGTCGCCCTGGTCTTCGTACCCCTGAACATAGCATTAGCGGACAGATCACAGACTAAGGGAGG
The DNA here is from genome assembly GCA_015501065.1 of Infundibulicybe gibba. Taxonomy (NCBI): domain Eukaryota; kingdom Fungi; phylum Basidiomycota; class Agaricomycetes; order Agaricales; family Omphalinaceae; genus Infundibulicybe; species Infundibulicybe gibba. The sequence continues at coordinate 654,218 of JADNYI010000006.1, read as the reverse complement.
GACAGACAGAGTCTTCTGCGTCCTAACATATACTAAATTAGTATAGGTGCATAGGGAATGGAGGAGAAGAGAGGGCGCACCGAGGTAGGCGCGATGGAGAGGCCGGCGACTGTGGCGGACATGGGTTGGTCTATGATGGTAGATGCGGTGTCGTCGACGGACTCGCCGTCAGCGTCCTTGATGTCGGAGTCGACCTGCATTTCGTCGTCCTCGCTGTCATAATTAAGGTTGAGTGGACGAGAGGAATGCAAAAGTGGAGAGGGGGCAGCGGAAGACATGGGGGGAGGGGGACGTTGTGGACGGCGATGGGGGGAGGGGATGGTGGTGGGGAGGGAAGAAGAGGGGAGAGGCTTGGACCTGGGCGCCAGCCATCGCCAACGGACAGATTTCACACGGCAGCGTCGCTACCCCATCGTCACGGCCAACGCCGGAAGGCCCTTCGTCACCGGCGCTCGTGACGGACTCTCCGATTACGGAAAAGAAAAGAAAAAGAAAACATGATGCAATAGAAAATAAATTACAAGTTACATGGCCTGTACACCCACGTACGTCGAGTGGGATTCTTGAATCTTCCTCGTCGTTAGCGCTCTTTGGGATGTGACTCCTTGGCAATTCCATCAAAATTCGCCATCACACGGTCCACGCTGCCTCCTTTTCTCCCTCAGTGCCACACGGCGACCTCTCCGCCCATCAGATGATCAGTGCCCCCCCTTCAAAGTCATGCCTCGAGGCGCCCCTCCCTCCGCGGACAAGGCCAAAAGGCGTCCCTGGGTTAGGGTTCGGGCCTTCAAAAATTCAATATATCTCGTCCTCATCGTCTCCGCCGTCGCCGACCGCACCAACACCATTTAGGCCATCAAGGGGAGTTGCAGTGTGACAGACATCGCCCATGTTGGCCCCACCGTTCTTCTAGAACAATACAATACATTCTCCCACGATCAAAACAACACCCGACCCACGACACAATATGGATGATTCAAGAGCTTCCCATCTCTCCGTAGTCCTCGATCTCTCTCCATTCCAATGGCAGCTGTCGGCCGAACACCAGCCATACCCTTTGCCACTTAACGCCTTTCTGTCCCAGTTGCTCGCCTTTCTCAATTCCCATGTCGCCTCAAAACATGAAAATACCTTGGCCGTCTTTGCTGCCCTACCCGGCAAGAGGTTCGTATCACCGCTCACCGTGCACAGCCCCATCCACTCACAGCGTCGACCAGTGTGATGTTGTATTCATCCACCGATCCCGTCCCAGACACCATTGTCGTCGAGGCAGATTCATACCCCCCATTCAAACTCGTGAATTCGACCGTCATGAGACGCATCGTCGAAGAATTAGACGCCCTCCAAGACGAAGAGGGTACATTGTTCATCCCCCTTGCACGTGCTGGGCTAAATACGTACGCTCCAGCTCCTTGCTCGCTCGTCGGAGCACTTGCAAAGGCCCTGTGCTGTACGGCCTCTGTAGTCTACAGCCTTATCGAGTTAATCGCTCCTCAGATATCAATCGGATAACCCTCCCTTCTGCAAACACAACAAATAACCCCGCTGACGGCCATGATCCTTCCATCCTGCCCGACCCCAGAGTCCTAGTCTTATCGGTCTCGCCAGATCTCTCCACGTCATACATCCCAATCATGAACTCTATCTTTTCAGCCCAGAAGCTGGTGCGCACGCCTCCCATCAACTTCGGCGCAAATCTAACCCATCCTTCCTCATTAGAAAGTCACCATCGATGTCTGCCAGATATATGGCCTAGATAGTGTCTTTCTCCAACAAGCTGCCCACCTGACAGGTGGCTCATACATCTATCTTGAGCGCCGTGACGCACTCCTTCAATACCTCATCGCAAGTTCCTGTTTCTCTGCACCCTGTCCTGCCCCCCAACGCAATTCCATTCCCAGATGTCGTTTCTCCCTCCGCCCTCGATCCGAAAAACGTTGTCAGTTCCCACCCAAGACAAAATTGATTTCCGTGCAGCTTGTTTCTGTCATAAGAATATCATTGACGTAGGTTTCGTGTGCTCCGTGTGCTTATCCAGTAAGCCCCTGCCAGACAGCTTTCCCCGAGCCATCTCAAATGAATTCCAGTCTTTTGCCAGCCCGTCCCAGTGTGCTCCACATGTCGGCGAGTCACAGTCTATCTTTATCTGCGGTTCAAGTATACTCATTGGCCTTGTCTAGGACAAAATTCCCCATCAAGACGCTTCAACGCCTCAATGCATCACGGCCAGCAATAGCCTCATCTGCACCTCCCTCTTCTCGCCCATCTCCAGGAACACCGCAGCCCCGAGCAGCCCCAGCTCAATCGGCCAGCTCGCCTAATGCCAATGGAACCGGGAGCCAGCCACCACTCCAAGGTCTGCCCCATAGTGGGTCCATAGGCATGAACGCTGCCGCAAATGGCTCAAAAAATGGAACCTGATCTCCCTCACAACCGAAAGGCTGTGATGAATATTCTGGGCTGGTCATCTGAGCGGGCTTCTATATCTTTTGGGCGGCGCAGGATGTGTGCCTAAATGCTCCTGGGTTCAGTTGTCCCCGATGTAGTATGTAGGTTAATACACGACCTTGGGTTCTGGGTTTTCCGTCGAAGCATATGCGATAGCCATGCTCGCTGTTGTGAACGCACACCAAACACGCGTTGCCGTGCCTATATTAAGAGTGCAAGCCGGAGCGAGTAGTAGGAACGCCATACACACTCACCCTCATCGTCAGCTTCCTTCGTGAGGAGTACTACTCCCACGCTGGGAGTCAACTCTCCACGCTGTCTGCAGGGCCCTGGGAGCACATCAGTCGAGGTGTGTGTATGACTACTGATTTTCCGCACTCCAAAAGTCATTAACGAGAACGTCCTCCAAGACATGGTGCGGGTCAATCTCGTCCCCACTAACTCCGCGGCGGCCGAAAGCGTCGCCTAGCCTGCGGGCGAGCGCAGCTCGAATAATGTGCTCCCCTGCGCCTGTCACCCCGTCAGCTGCTAATCCCATTACCCGTCGTCTTACGAACCTGAAATACTGCATGCCATCTCTGCGCGGGTTTCCGAGGGGCCTTGGGCCCAACACCCCGCCCCGTACACGCAAGCCTGGGCTCATTAGCGCGGATAGGAGTGGGAACCCTGCACTGCGCACCTCCCCTATCCGACCAGCATGTTTCAGCAACAGGCCACCACTTGGCATCGCCATCAGCCACCAACAACGGACGGACCCTATCACACTGACCTTGAAACGCCAGCTGCAACTCCGTCGGCGCCATGGAGTGAGACAGCACCCACGGTGTCTTGGATGTCCCGGAGACCGGGGCCTCCGTGCCCCGCCGCCTGTCCCAGATTTACAAGCTGCTCCTTCCATGTGATCCACCGTTTTGTTGCTTCAGGTGTGACCAGCGACTTGGGAGACACGCGCTCCACGTCTCTGTAGGTGGCTGCAAATTCGAGCGCCCCCTGCGAGACCAGCGTCCTACACACTCTCAGTCAACTGCTTGTACATCAATCAAATAGTACCGACATGGGAGGGATCCGGCCCAGGGCATCGCATGTTCGCGCGTGCTCCAGTACCACACGCGCCAGAGTGATAGGATTCTTGACGCCTTGGTGCACGCAAACATTAGGTGTACATGAGCCAAGAAACAATCACAAACCAGCAACGGCGCCGGCGCTCCCAAAGCCACCTGAAGACCCGTCCATGATCGCGGCGTCGCACTCGACGCGTCCGTCGAGCGTCAGATTGGACCCATATCCTACAAAAATCACGAATAGGTAATATGCTGCGTCAGATGCCATTTTTACCTGCGTTGAGGTGCGGGTCATCTTCAAGGGTCACGATTGCACTTTCCACCATCGCCAAAGCAGATGTGTCCGATTCGAGGGCTTGCCTGCATGCCCTGTTGAATGGGGTGAATCAACCTCATCCTCGCTCACGGGGGGTATATGGGCCTACAATCTGAGTGCATGCTTGACCTCCTTCTCAGAGAACCGTCCGTGAACCCCGGCCCCCCCGTGTACGACAATGAATCTCTTCGTGGTCATCTATGGAAAACGAATATGTGTCTTGGTGATCAACCATCAACGATGATTTACCGATATGGCTGTATTGATTCTATTTGACCCGAGCTTTCACCTCTAAAAATCCGAGTCACGGTAAGCCTTTGAGCTAAGATTCTAATATACTCCCTAATTTAAATAATGCCAGAAAGGTCAAATAAATCTTCCCCTTCGCGTTTTACAGCGACACCCTTCTCAGTAACAATCGCTGTGATCAATTCAGCCGGTGTCACATCAAAGCTCGGGTTATAGACCCCCTCAAGGCCAGGCGGGGTAATCATCACCACCGCTTGCTCGACAGTAGCCTGCGACGGATACAAAGCCCCGCGCACGAGGCAGGCTTCAATCGGCGGGCGGTGCTCAATAGGAATACTGGCGGCTGAAGTCAGATGGGAAGTATGATGGACAGTGGTATCCGTACCCTGATCCATCTACAATGTCTAAATCAAGGGTACTGATAGGCGCAACAACGATAAACGGAATTTTGTGACGGGCGGCGATGACCGCAGCATTGTAGGTGCCAATCTGTGCCGGCACGCTATTCAGTATTGTCACTTGGGGTTGCGATCGCAAACACGCACCTTATTGGCCGTGTCCCCGTTGCGCGCTACCCTGTCAGCGCCCACGACTGGATCGATATCAGCATAACTCGACAGATGGCAACAAGCAGGCTCACCTACAGCGTGGATATCATGATGTTGGAATAGCGAGCCTACCATGGTGTCGCAGATCATGACAGAAGGAATGTTGAGCGTTTGCAATTCAAGGGCTGTGAGTCTGGTACAATTCAATTGTGGGCATCAAACACAATACCCGAGTTAACTCACCTGGACCCTTGGTGATATGGGGCTGTCTGTGTATAATATGCTTTGCCTAAAATTTTGGTTTCATGTAAATAGGTAATTAATCCCAGTGCTGTTCCATATCCCTGGGTGCTGTTAGAACTCATACTGATGCATATCTCACGATACCCACCGATGTCGCCAAAGAGCCGGTGTTGCAAACGGTCAGCACGTTTATTTTATAGCCAGGGCCATTTCGTTTTAACACTTGCTCCTTCAGCCACTCGCCCCCGTACTTCGACATCTCCTTGTTCCGTCCAACATCCTCGTCCGCAACAACCTGCCCCTCCGCCACAAGCTCACGAGCTGTTGCCTGTACATCCTGTCCGGCAGCAATGGAACCTTCGAGGACGGCTGTTAAACGCCGCGTAGCAGCACCAAGGTTCACTGCTGTTGGTCGCGCCGTGTAAAGAAAAGAGAGTAAGGGTTCGACGTGGGCTTTCAGAGCAGCGTGAGATTCAAGGAACGCAGGCTGAGGGGATGCCCTTAGAGCGCGTGAAAGATGGTGCGAAAATGCAAGGGCAGCCAGAGAAGCTATGGCTGGGGCACCACGGATCTGGGAGATTGATTAACTTGTGGCACTTTCGTTGAGAGATAATCGGCGGTATTACTTTCATAGACTTGATTGCATCGTGAGCCTCCTCTATAGTATTAACTTCAATGAATTCGGTTGTGTGTGGTAGCAACAGCTGGTTCACGATCTCTAGCTTGTCTTCAGAGACCCGGATGGATGTCAGAGGAGTCATGATATAGATTTCAATTATCTTTCTCCTATCAGATCATGTTTCTCCTGCGATTCGGGTTAGGGTTGTGTTGTTTTTGGTGATCCGCGAAATCTCGTGACGCCACGTGGACCACAAGGTAAATGTCGCGGATGATCAGAACGCCTGTCAGTGTAAATAAGAGCCACGTAAGGATAGATACCATAACATATGATACACAGCAATAGTTTTGAAATATTGTGTGGCTCAGGTTGCGCTTGGGAGCTGGTCCCTGGACTTGCTTTGGGTTTTGTGTGTGTTTGTGTACCCATGTTTGATCCAGAAGGGGAAGCAATCTTACAATAATCACATGCTGGTACCATCCCAAATTACTCTCGGGGCCTCACGTCGATATTTAAAGGCCCTGCTGTGGCCCTTGACTCTCTTGTTGGTATGCCACCATACACACATTTAAACTCCCGCTAGAATGATTGACCACCTCGTTGGCCGACCGAGCCCCTCCTGGAAACGAGCACAGGTACGTGTTCCGGGTTCCCCACCTTGAGATCATCTCCGATATCTATCATCTCAACAGGTATTCCTTGTGATATTCTTTTGGCTATGGCGCATTCTACGCAGCAACTCTGGCCCCCCAAAGATTCTATGGCTGCGACGAGCAAATAGACTATTGAGTATGATTTTGCCTTCTTGTGGGTTGCACCATGAATGCCAGGTCCCAATTATCTCCACAGAACAATTCACCCCTTGGCAAATAATCCTTTCTACCCTTACAAGTGTCTACGCAGTGCGAAATTTGGACCATATTCTTGGATTAGGATGTGAGTTTTATCTACACATAACCAGGCCCGTCTCACTCGCCATACAAGCCCCGGAACCTCTTGCACGACTTGTAAGTTGCAGAATATGCTTCTGAATCGCGAATAATATATTTCACAGTACTCCCCTTCATATTACCGCGCGACGTGGATTAGCACCGGACTAGATGCCGGTTTTGCGACAGCAATGTCGATACGTCCAAAATGGCTCCGGGATATATGCTCTATCCTATTTTCCGCTTACTACATCATTTACGCAAACCAAGGCGATGAAAAGGTAGGAGTTGGTCAGACTCTCCCCCATAAGAGTTCTGAAATATACCCACCAGCTCCGGCGGTTTAGAGCAGTCCCTACAGTCGAAATGCTTCGCACAACATGGGGTAAGACGACCAATCCTTATGTAAGTCTTATTATCCACTACTCGATGGACGGCTGATTTCGCACAGATTCGGCTAGCAACACCTCTTCCTCGAGTATCGATTAGGCGTCGAATTTTACTACCCAGACCTGGATCATCTTCTTATGCACGACCGATTACTGCTTATCTATTCTTCTCTCCTCCTGAACGGCAGCTAAGCAGAGCCACAGAACTAATTCTTGATTTCCCTGGAGGGGGATTCGTAGCAATGACACCCGAGCATCACGAGGAGCGTCTGAGGATGTGGGCAGTTGCGACAGGGAGGCCAGTGCTTTCAATTGATTATGGGAAAGCCCCAGAATGTAATGAGTTTCACTCCAAGTTCAATTTGATACCAATACTCTGGCTTAGATCCATATCCCTTTGCCATTGACGAAGCTCACGATACCTACAAGATATTGGTGGAAACAGGTTTGTTCTATCCTTCATATAATAATAGTTGTGCTGAAATGGTGACAGCGGGAAAGCTCATCGGAATGTCTGGCAAGGAACTAAAGATTGTTGTCTCTGGTGACTCAGCGTAAGCATCATATTGATACTAATGAGGTATATCTATAACCTCCGCATAGAGGCGCCGCGATTGCCATCAATGTAGTCATCAAGATATTGGAACAAAATAACTCCCCTTCTCCCGATGAATCTCAGCTTCCCCTCCCCCTCTCTCTGGTTCTAAACTATGCTGCCCTCGATTTTAATTTTACGTCCTGGATGTCCGCCGATAATTTGCGGGTCCTCAGATCCGAACAATCCTCTGGAAATTTGCCTGGTCTCAGAGAATTAGCAGCCCAAAAGAACCACCTACAACATGTCGTAGGTCTACCCTGTGTCTTCATTCCTAACATTACTTGATACATGCTGCAGAGCCCCTTGAGTATGGTCAAAGAAAGGAGGTCCACCACGCCCCGTAAACGTGTAAAGCGGAAAACCAGCTGGAAAGATACTCTGCGGGGTTTCGCGAGTGGCAGCGAGAAAGAGCCAGATGATAATCCCCCGTCTCCTGGCCCACGGCGCTCCATTTCTATGTTGAAGAGCCCCATCACACGGCGAAGCACCTTTCTAACCCGACGCGAGTCCATTATTATGTACGCAGATGATAGCGGCGCTTTAGCCGACGCGGAGAGTGATGAAGACCAGGATTTTGCCCAGATGAAGGAGGAAGATAGGCCAATCCAAGCGCGTGTTAAATACATGTATTCCAATACTGGCGAGAACACTGCTGCGTGGGCAGATTCAACATCGGAACAACAACAACGAAAGCTCTCGGCCGCTGTGATGGAAGCAAACAACAAGGCACTGAATGGAAACCTCCCCCGCGAACAAGGAAAAAGAAAGGAACCCATCGGTACACGTCTAACAATGACTAGCCGGACTGGATATTTTCAAGACAGGATTGTATCCCCATCCATGGTACGACCGTGGCGGTTTTACTTGATATATGAGGTTAATAATGACGCCCTAGATGAGGGCGATGGCCATATTATACATTGGTCCCCACCGCAATCCCGACTTTGCCACCGATTATCATATATCACCCATTCTCACACCGACTCACCTACTCGCCCAATTCCCACCCCTACTTATGCAGTGTGGGGAAAAGGATCCTTTCGTGGATGACACGGTCATCTTTGCTGGCCGCGTGAGAGAAGCGAAACGTGCGCGCAAGGTCGAACTAGACATGGCAATCTCCGGCAAGAGCGCCCGGTTCGGCGAAAGTCTGAGGATGAGTGGGATCAACACTCCATCCAATGACGCTAGTCTATCTGCCCTTAAGCAGGAGAGGGACAAGCTGGCCAGGGAAAGTGAAGAGGACTGGGTCCAGATGGTTTTGTTCTCTGATTGGAGCCACGGGTACCTTCAAATGTCAACCCTTATGACCGAAGCGAGAGCGGTGCGTCATCTCAAACCAGATATCAGTACGTCAAGGAATCTAACGAGATGCAGGTGATTGAAGACCTGGGGAATGGATCCACGATGCATTTGGAAGGTACGGGGAACCAGGGACAAATGAAATTGAGCACAAGAGGGATACAGCGATTCGGGAACACCACATTGCAAATCCAGAAATTTCCTCTCAGCGAGTAGGCATCAAGACCCAACAACCATCAAGCCCCTTCACGTCAGAGGCCGAAACTGATGACTCGGGAATCACCTTTGTACCGAAGCGGCAGCACAATCCTCCCCAGGCAAGCCCACCTGGAGTAGGGCGAAGCCCGGTGCGATGCAGCACCCCTCTAGCCATTCTAGCCGATGAAGCCAGTGCCCCGATGGGTGGAGAGGGTCGGGCCGAGCTCAGGGTGGAGGTGGCAGATATTGGACATCACGAGTTGCTTACGTCAGAAGTTCCTGAGGCGCCCAAGGCTGCCGGTCCGCGGCAGACAGGGCAAACAATCACCGAGACAGAGCTGATGCGACGACGGCGTCTGTTGGACTCTCATATATTTGAATAATACGTATATACTATAGCTGCTGTCAAGAGAACCTGTTCTGTGGATGTGCGCAATGGCCGTGAAATGAAGTAGGGGCCCGATTTCGGATTGAGATATAAGCTATTGCTGTGCAGCACAGCCACGGATTTACCACCCGGCGGGCTTCTTGTGAACTGTCATGGTCACTGCCTGGTCAGTAGCTGAGCGAATTGTATACTCACACCCGGGCAGAGATTTGTAGAAGGATTCCATCATCTCTGATGTCCATCCAGAACCGGTAGACTTACAAGCTCCGCCACCACCCAAAAGCTCCCAAGGCTGTGCATAATAATTTCCCTACACATATTTCCAGTTCTACTCTCGGCAAGGTTCGACAGTTTCGGATTCCTTTACAGCTCGTCAGCAATTCGGTCAGCAGGCGCACCACTCGGATTATTCAACAGCGCGAACCCATAACATGGATATCGATTCAACACGAGTTTGGTCTTCCATCATTCTTCCGCACAACTCCAATTCTCCTCCCCTTGAACACGAGCCGCAGAGCTATAACTCATCCTCAATTCCGCCCAGCAATTACATTCAGCAACAAATGTCCGCAGATACTTTGCCCAGAACCCACTATTCAGCCGAGCCATTGTATGGTCCAGGGGGACCTCTCTCGCACGGCATCCCATCACACGGGCCTGCCACCACCCGATGGTCCCCGTGACTATCCTTATTCTAGGCCTATTCAATACCCGCCTCCCCCATCTACAGAAGTTTCGACCTCATCCCACATCTCCGCCCTCCCAGACAAACAACCCAGCCCCAAATCAGACATGTACTATGCCCCAAACGCGGAGGAGCTCTATAATCGCGCCCAGGATTTGACGTCGCCTCCTTCCCCCGGACAAGACTCTAGCTCGAGTCCAGGAGGTGCGGGTGCTAATCACTACCCGTCCTCAAGTGGCGTTCCTCGTTTGCCACCCATACTCCAGGTAGAGAAGCAGCAGGTTACGACATCGGCTACACAATTGGCGAGTGCCAGTCGACGGAGGAACCAAGCACACTTTGTATGCCCAGTGCCTGGGTGTGGTAGCACATTCACTCGTCGTTTTAACTTGAGGGGTCAGTCCTTGTTTGCTGCTATACGGGATAGCTAACCCGAAGAGTCTAGGCCACCTAAGATCACATACAGAGGAGCGACCGTATATTTGCGAATGGCCGGGGTGCAAAAAGGGCTTTGCGCGTCAGCATGACTGCAAGTACGTATTTCTTCCACTGGCCCTACCGGGCAAATCTCATCAAGTCCACTAGGCGGCATCAGGCCCTCCACTCTGCCAAATCGCAATCCAACGTCTGCCTAGGATGCAAGAAGACATTTAGTCGGCTTGATGCTCTCAATGTACGTGGTGATTCTACTCTTGCCCCAATTTCCACCAACGCCTTTTTTTCTTTTCTTTCAGAGACATTGTAAGTTTTGATCATTAGGATGCTTCTAATTCTCTAACAATCAATCAGTGCGTTCTGACGGTGGCGCGGAGTGCAGAGCACTCAGCCAAAAGATGGCTAGTGAGAGTGAGCATGCTAGAGAACAAGCCCTGCAATAAGCATCTTGGCGTTGACCCGATATATATTGTAACCTTTTGCAGTATTTTATTCACTTGTAGGCCTAAAATATAGCTGGGCTAATGTTGCTGCTAATCACCTACACACATAATATCAACCTTGAATTTGAATTTGATGATTGAGATGAGGTCACTGCTATGATTATCACGTGGGACGGTCTGATTCCGGCCATTTGGCTGAGTCCGAGTCGGACATTCTTTGATTCACGACTCGACCAGAAATTTGAAGCATGGCATTGCCAATGCTCGTCGGAGGTGCCGACTGTGGCCCTTCGAACCCTTTGCAAGGGCTTTCCAAACGATTCGATCAAGACAGAGGATTGCAGCAGGTGCGCGCGATCCTACTTTGTACAAACCGGCCGCCGTTAACATATTGCTTCAGGATCACTTTGGTCCAGCTCGTGCTGGTTCCTCCAGAGATGTAAGGATATACATCTATACTCATTAATCTAGCTTTCAAACTGGTGGTATTCACTTAGGCTTTCCGCACACAACACGCCGGGCCCTCGACCCCAGATCAAGACGCAGCGCGTTTCTTTTCATCGAGTTCATCTCCTACTCCCCAAATGGTCTCAGCTGGACCATATGATGTTTCAGCGCTGCGGGGTGCTCTACCCCTACCCCAGGCCCCGCTACCCGTCCAGTCACCGCTTGCTCAGCAACAGAACCCTCTCAACAGCTGGGCTTCCGATTTCATGCAGCAACAGCCAGCGCAACCGTCTCAGGCTCATAGCGTGATGGCTGGGGTAGAGGTACATCGCGAAGCCATGTCTCCGCAGCAAAATATGCCTGTTATGCAGCAAGGTGGGCCCTGCCCACACGCATGTTCTTCGCCATTGTTTAATCCATTATTCTCCTAGCCCATGGAGCCCTGGGGCTCTCGGTTATGGAATGGGTCATATTTCCCCGATGCATGCATTTGGACCACATCTGCCGATGACGTTGCACCAGCAGCAGCCCATTGGCCCTCTAAACCGTTTGTAATATCACTTCAGACGCAATTGTGAACTGAATAAATTGTCTACGATCAGATCTTTCCTGGGACAAGGAATTCACGACCCTGGAATCGAACTTGGTGTCCACGTCCAGCGTTCCGGATCAAGTAGCCCAGGAAACCAAGCAGGAAATCCAGCAGGCTCCGCCGCAGCTCCCATGATGGCGACGAGCTTGCTAGGACAGCGGGCATTCTGCTTGAAACAGTCAAAAATGAGCAGAACCCCAAATTCCAGAACAGCCAGTTTTTGGGTCTGATGAAGCAGCTACGCGACCGCATGGTCGTCGTGGAGGGGAATCAGATGGTTCGAATGATGGAAGTTCGGCAATGGCTGTTGACACAAAGGGCAAAGGCAGAGAACTCAACCTCCCTGCCACCCGGTTCGTGAATACGTCCTTTCCGGAGGGCACGACCAATAGTTTCGCTGAGGATGCTGCTCGCCACCTTGCTCACGTGTATGACACCACCCACGAAACTAAGGTACAAGATTCCTCTCAGCAGGATGCCAACGATGCATATTTCCAGCAGGAAAACGCAGAGTATGCACGATACTGGAACGAGGTGGCTAAACCCCAAGCCGCTGGAATCCCAGCGGAATCCACTTCTTGGGACCGATTACAAAAGGACTGGGATCACTTTGAGGCTACGGCCATTGGAATCCACCCAATAAATAATTACCAATTTCAGGATAACAACCCATATTTCCTTGGGGATTCTTCCAAAACACGTCATCACACGCTTCATAACAGTAGAGAATCATTCTTAGAGGTGAGTAATTATACTCGATCCTATCGCCCTGGCTCACAGCGAAGGTTCGCAGAGTGTCTTAGAACTAGAGGCGGCTGTTCAGCGAGATATTAACAATGCCAGCGCATGGTTTGAACTCGGTGTCAAGCAGCAAGAGAATGAACGCGAACACAAAGCATTACAGGCCCTCCAGCGAGCTGTGGAACTAGACCCAGCCCATCTTCCCACCTGGCTTGCGCTGGCGATTTCACACACCAACGACAACAACCGAACGGGGACATATAATGCCATACAGGAATGGGTGGACCGGAACGATAAATATCAGTCCGCCGTTCAACAATTCCGCGCTCAGCTGAAAAGCGACACCTCGAATGAAGGTATCACAGAGCGATACAGCCGATTAATTCAGTGCCTTATGGTCATGGCCCGAAGCGACACGAGCGGAGAAGTCGATGCCGATATTCAAATAGCCCTAGCTGTCCTCTTGAACACCAACGAGGTGTGTGTTCTCTTATCCAACTTAACACGTTGGTGCTGACATATACGAACGATATTAGGATTACGATAAGGCCCAGGATTGTTTCCGCACGGCACTAGCTGTGCGGCCCGACGTATGTTGTTTCTGGTTCTTGTCGGCGGAACCTTATGTTTCCCCTTTAAGGATTGGCTCCTTTACAATAGAGTAGGCGCCACAATGGCGAACAGCGGGCATGCTGAAGATGCGCTCCAATACTATTACCGGGCTCTTGAACTTAATCCCGTATATATTCGGGCAAGGTTCGTGTCTCTGTCAACAAGTAATACCATGTCCGAATAACAGATGTTCAGGTTCAACTTGGGCATCTCATGCATCAATCTCCGAGTGCGTTTTGTCACCGGCTCCCGGAGTTGGTGAGGTGCTGATTCTATTCATTCTACCAGCGCTACGAGGAGGCTGCTCAGCATATTTTGGATGCGCTCATGCTTCAGGATAGTGATGGTGTTCACGACCCTGCTGGGCTGAATGAATCCCGGGGAGTGACGTCCACCGCCTTATGGGATAGTCTGAAGACAACCTGCCTGCACATGCAACGGATGGATCTCGCAACCTTGTGCGACAGGCACGATCTTGAGGGTAAGCTAATGCTAATCCATCCACTCCATTCAGCTGACAATACCAACTGGTATGCAGGTTTTAGGATCAACTTTCATATGTGAACAAGCGGACCGCGGAGACGAGCAAAAAATGATTGAATCGCGGGATCGCGCCACCCCGAATCGTCTCTACATGCACGCAGTCAGCTGCTCAATCCCATATATCTAGCATATATTGCTTTATCCATCTGTCTATCATGATAAGGTCATAGATGCCATCATTTTGAGGTTCCTAAGATGTATAAACGGCGTCAGCCCCGCCAACTTTGCTAAGAGGACTTGAACAAGCCTGGCTTCAACCCAAGACGCTGCTCCCTCGTCTGTGGCTCTGATCCTGAGGTGACTACTTTGAGCTGTTCGATAATTTCCACATCCTCCTTTTGTATCGTCGGATCTTCCGCGACTCGTTTCATTCTCTGTAGCAATTGCTGGCTGCTGAGCGCGGCTGCTTTTTGAGCCGCAACCATATCCCGGACGTCCTGCACGTCCAAATCGCCCATCGGAATAAGGGTGGGCGTCCTTCTGATCATCGCGACGCAATATTTGCGGTTTCAGGAAAAGTACCAGTGGTGGCGCGGTTCTCTGACAATAATGGAGTGCTTATTATGTGGCTATTTGGGTCGGAGCTCTAAACGACCAAACGATACATGGTAAACGCCATACTTGTGTCCGGGTCAATATCCATGAGATGGAAGGATTAGATACAAAGGATGGTACCGCTAACTGTATAATGGGAGTTTGGGGGACTGTGCAAATCGTGTGGGACTGGAAGCAAACAATGAGGAAAATGGACAATGTGATGATCAGAGCTGCGGAAACAACAATCAACACGTCGCGGACAGCACACACTGTGCCGCAGTTCATCCATTTTCCAAATAACAATAACTCTCCCCTTAACCACCACCATCCTAACCGCATTCCCACTTCCCCACAATAATACCAGCCATGGAAGCAGTCATGCGCGCCACCGAGGCCCTCAAAAATTTCCGCGTATGCCTGACTTTGGTCTGGCCTAGATCTTACACCTCACAACATACATATGATTAGGAAACAAAACTTGCAAACCTACGGCCCCCTCAGGAATTCTTCGACTTCCACCGTATTTCGCGACCTGCAAATCTGAACCAGGCTACGGAAGTGAGTGACACCTTACGCAATTTTGGAATAGGTGTCTAATCTTTTATTCCCAACAGCGCATATCATATAATACTGGATATTTCTCAGGTATATACCTCGTCTGCACGGATTAGCTGTCAATTAAAACACTGGGGGCCAGGCAATTATGGGCTTATTGTAGCAGCATTAGCTGTCTACGCTGTGTACGTGTTCCCGAAACTTCTCGCCTCTTGACTTATCTGTCTCTTAGCCTCACAAATTACATCCTCCTCATTGCCCTTGCCTTCATCGTCTGTGGTTACATCGCCATCGGCAAATTCAGTACGCCCATTCCATTCTGGATAAACCGGCGCTAACTCTCTCCAGTCACTGAGCCAGTCCAGTTCGGCCAAACCACAGTCACACCACGCCACCTCTACATCACACTATTTGTGATTGGTATCCCGCTTTTATACGTTGCCTCCCCGATCTGGACTTTCTTCTGGTTTGTCGGCGCGTCAGCAGTGCTAATTATCGGCACGCGTGCCTCCTCGAGCCCGGAGTCGAAAGCGAGTACGCTACGATCCAGGAGGGAGTCTAGGCCACCACCCTGTGGAGCGGGGTTGGCCATATGCCCATACGCCACCTTTCGCTGTGCGTGTGGAATGGATGGTTTCTGGATGAGAGGCACCGTGTTGTTGGATAGATAAGAGCCATGGACTCGTTCGTGCCGGGGTGTAGAGGGTACAATTACACATTATGTTAGTAAACAATACCATTCTATTCAGAGTCTATTCTATTGTATTCTGCTGAGTCCTGCCGCTGTTTCCTTCCACAAGCATGGACGGCAGGGATGGAAGCTTTGCCACCCGATTCATCTAGGCCCAGCGCGTCAACGGAAAGATCCATTCAACGGCGGCGGTGTTATATCGGAGCATCATGATGTAGTATAGCCTTCTACGCCATTGTGCTGCAAGTATATACATACCCTTGAGTTCCCCACTCGCCACCCTCCCAGGTACGCCCGTACCAGGGTAGCCACTCCGTACTGCTCTTGAATAATTATGTCCCCCAAACCCCACACGCGGTCCGACAGCCACTATGTGTTCATTTGACCCATGCGACTCACCTGTACCTATACTTATGTTATCCTGCCCTATTTATGTAGACAAGCGCTCCTGTAGAAGGGTCATTGACACCGCATCAGACAGGGGCTAAGCAACATGTGCTCGGCGCGTCGCCGCTCGACGGCCGCCAGAAGCTGCTGTGGGTATCTGGTACCCAGGAGAGCGGTTCGCCTGTACGCGCCGCGAGTGAAGCGAGTTAGTGATTAGCACACGAGGACGCGGAGCTTGGGCATGGCAATAAATATTTCAGTTCCTCTATATTCATAACATACCAGCCGCGTCGTCATCATGAACATCGTCAGTGGGGATAAGCAAAAGGCGTGGGTGTGGGTGAGAAAGAAGTGAAGAGAGGGGGAGAAGGAAGAGAGGAGTTACGACGAGAATGACGATGATGATGCGATGACGAACGTGGTTGAGCAATGTTCTGCGTACGATGCGTGAGTTGTACAATACAGCCGGGTACATTCCAGACAGGCAAGGAAGATCCGAGAGCAAAAGAGGATGGATGAATCAGTAAATGTATCATGAACGAGGATCAATGAGCCGCCAGTCGTGGGTGGGGGGGCAGCAAGGAATAAATATAAATATAATGCTGGAGGCGAATGTGAAGTGGAATGAAATATAATGCATATGTTATGCAGGATGCCAGGGGAAGATGACGGCATGGAGGATAAGTATATAAATCGACAACGGTGAAGTGCGATTAGGATGGCGGCTAGGATACGGACCAAGGCAAAATGGGAGAACGCGATGTAAAGGATGCTATAATGGGTCAGCTAGTTGGGCTACAGCAAGGGCAGCCATTGGCCTATGGACCTGTCAGCTTTGGTAGGCGAGGGTTGTAGTATACACACCAATGACGATGCTGGGCAGATCAAACAGATCTCGTCTGATCGAGAAGCAGAACGTCGCGGGGACGGGTGCACCGTCAGGTTTTAGGAGGACGCAATGCGAATACACGGATTGCGTAGTGTTTTCGAACGCATGTTCCGCAAAGTTTTCCCAATACTCCACCACCGATTGGTTTTCAAACAGCTGCGAGGGTTCAGGTGTTAACAAGGGGCAGAGAGACTATGTATACCTCGTAAATGTATTTTTTGCCTCCCATAAGCTCCTCCATAGGCCACTCGGTGAGCATACAAAATTCGGGCGCGACGAGACATATTTCCCCTGTGCGGCGCCATACAACGGTGGGTGTTCCGCTGAACGAAATCAGTTTATCGAGTTCCTGCGCAAATTAGCCAAGCGTGGGGAGATTAACAGTGGTGCGTACGAGGAGAGAGCGCTGGAAGCATTTTTCAACAAACACCTCATCATCAAGGGAGAGTGGCATCTGTAGTGCGATGAGTGAAGGACGGAAGATTGCGAGCGCGCGGACGATGCGCAGAATATCGTTCTTTTCGAACCTGAGAGAAGTGAGTCTGGTAATGATGCATGACAATAATAGACGAACCGGCTTGGAAGGTGTTTCATAAGGAAATGGTATCCCTCAGTATAATCATATGGGGCAGTAACTGTATTATGAATACTCTGCAACTTTGATCCTGTGGGGGGTGCGGACGTTGTCTCTAGGAGACTGGGTGGTATTGAATTGGTAGTGACTGGGGAAGCATTTGACGGCGGAGGAGAGAGTAGCCCACTTTCCTGCTGTTGCGACTGCGGTTTACTTTTGGCAGGGTCACTCAGGAATATACTTGCGGGGGGAGACCTAGGGCGCGCATCAAGGGGATAACGGGGCTGGAGAGGATGAAGTGGCACGTCTTGTCGTTGTTGAGGTGAAGTATACTGCGGGTAGGAAAGTTCTGAATGGTACGGGTACGCGAGATAATGTGTCGCCTGGACGGGGGAAGTATTGTTATCTCCGGAGGAATCGGCGGCGAATGTAGATGAAGTGGTGTAAGGGGTGGAGGATAATCGTGGTGACGAGGGGTAATCTATTGAATCTGCTGTGGAGACCCAGGGATAGTGGGAAGACGGTGGAGGAGGCGACGTAGCCGAATCTGTTGGACTTGGATTACCGAGAATGGCGGATAGAATGGAATACTCGAGATTGGCAGCCTCGGATCCAAAGGTAAAGTTTGGATCAAAGGATACGTTGAGCATGGAATCTGAGGGATTAAAAGTTTCTGGAGCAGAGGCTGGTGAAAGGAGGAAATGAGAATGTGGGGATCTAGGAGAAAACGAGACGAACGTGGTTCTGTTGTATTGCTTTCTGCTGCCGAGGACTTCCCCCGCTTGAGCTGTTCTGTTGGGTGGGTTATCACGTGACATGATTAGAGGGCGTAAACATGAATGGATACTTGGGAGACTTGCCAAGTTCTTGCTCGTCGAGTAGATACTTTGCCTTTTTGCGATGCCCTTCTGTGCAATTGGTGGCAATACCGCGTTTTATACAACGCTGGCATGGGCGTGCTGGAGGAGGCCAGGTGAATGAGGTAAAGCAGAGTGAGGTGTAAGACGTACAATCGTCGCAGGTAAGGTGTGCCTTTTGGCAATGGAAACAGGCGCGGTTAGCCTTTTTTTTCTTTGGACCGTCGCGGGCCTTGCGGTGGGCATCGGTGTTGCTGGTGTCGTCGTCGGTGGTATCGGTGCGCTTGCGCTTTGGGGGTTTCTTGGAGGGCCCAGGGAGGGAGTTCTGCATATGTGCTGGATTAACATATGATGGTTGGATGGCGGGGAGGACAGCCTGAGCGGCGGCAGGGGGCTGGGCGTAGATTGTAGACATTGGAGTGAGAAAGAGGGACAGGGTGCTGATGAATTTTTATTTGAGAGAGTGAACAAATATGAACAGATCCGGTTTCCCGATCCGGACTTTGATGCTACGTCGACAGTTCACCCGCCTCATCGCTGCTCTCGGTCCCCGCCAAGCGCGCATTGAGCTCCGCTGGCTACGGCAAGCTCAAGCCGACATCCCGCTCCTCACTCAGCTCATCTCCCGACGCGCCGACGGGGAGCCGCTCCAGTACATTCTCGGCACACAACCGTTTGGTCCCCTCAATCTCCTCACCCGTCCACCTGTTCTCATTCCCCGCCCCGAGACCGAACACTGGACACACGCTCTCGCTGACCTCATTTCACCCTCCGCTCAATCCCCTGTCACCCTCCTCGACCTTGGCACCGGCTCAGCCTGTATCCCCCTCCTCCTCGCCCACCTCTGGCCACCCGGTTCCGTGCATGTCCATGCTGTAGACATTTCCCCCGCCGCCATTGACCTCGCAAACGAAAATGCAAAGCTCATTGGCGGACGAAATAAATTACAACCCATCTCGCCGACTTTCTCGACCCAAACTTCCCTGACAACACCACAGCAGTCCCCCCCTTCCATGTCCTCACATCCAATCCGCCCTACATTCCCTCCTCCCACGCACACACTCTCCCCCGCTCCGTTCGCGACTACGAAGACCACAGCGCCCTCTTCGCGGGTCCTACCGGTCTCGAATTTTACCATACCATTTCTCGGCTCACCCGCAGGCCAGGCTTCCTTGCTCCCGGTGCCGTCGTAGCGCTCGAGGTAGGTATTGGCCAAGCTCATGAAGTGCAGCGCCTCTTTTCTCACTTCCGTTCTACCGATATCTGGCCCGATCCCTGGGGTATTCCGCGCACCATCGTCGCGCACCTCTGATCCTCGACTATCCTGAAACAGCAATGCCCTGATATATTCCTTCCCCCTCCTCGACCGTGCATCACTCATATCGCCTGCGCGGCTCCATCACCCGTCACTGATACGACGTCATATCTCCATCACTGACCCCCCGAATCCCGATCTTTCACTTGTAATTGCTTTTCGTATTTGAGGGTCGCCACCACGACCAACACCCCTGACGGTGGGATACCGGAGTAGACGTGGAGACATATGCACGCGTGTCCGCTTTCGGCCCACCATGACCGCAAATAGACCACTTTCATTGATCTCGTACCCATCGCATCAACTTATAATCGTAGGCGTGGCGCCCACGGTGCCACCGGTATCGGTTCAGCCAGAATACGTTATAATTATTACGTCTGCTCAGAATCAGATGTTCGAGAATATGCTTCAATCATATGCATACCCGGGAGCATGCATTACCCCAGGCTCACGCCAAATATACGTGTATAAATCCACACGTCCCGGCCCGCAAGAGAGCATGGATACATACCATTGAGTACATTTCCGCTGGTTGTGTTGTATGCTATCTCCGTTTCCTCATCACCGAAACCCATCATTCACCTAACCGACTCAAAAAACCTAATTTTTCATCGGGATCAAAATTCAGCCATTCTATCATCCAGAACCTTTCGCTCATGTGCGGTTTCCGTGCAATCAGATTATAGATGGTCTATAGAAGTCAAGCCCCCTTGGCTGTCATGGCGCATGTACTTACGGAGTGCAAATTCAGTACCTTCCTGGTCATAATGCACGAGTCTCAACACCATGGGGCTGGTCACCCCGGGTGGCTGGACCACTAGTCGGCCGGCTGGCTACACATTGCGCCGTAATATCATTTGCAGCAGGGTTGGAGGAGGGTGGGAGTATGTAGTCGTTTCAATGAGTTGTCAGATGTCGAGTGGCTGTCAGCTCGTCTGATCAGCAGGCCGGTCGGCCCGGAGCACATCCATTGGACGAACGTCGCTCGTTCGGCTGTTAGTCTGCGGAAATCCACCCTACATAGAATGGAAACCGTCCACTTGGGACGCCGAGTTTCAACGTCCCAGATACAATTGTGAATCAATTGGGTCTGCCATGCATCAATATCAATAGGTAGTACCTCCTGGGTTTACCAGCACTAGTACTGTTTGCCCCTCACCCTGTCCCACAACGTCTAGAGTACACATCGCATCCCACTATCAAGTCCCCTGCTCTCGCCTTGTTTCCCCTGCCAGCGCTCCCGATCCACCGCCCACCCCGTCCCAGTGGGCAGGTAGGTTGGAGGTGAAGCTTTACCCACGTGAGACTGTATACGGAATGAGCAGTGAGTTATTATTAGATATGGAATACCAACCGCGGCGTGGACCACACCTGTACCCATGAGAGCGATATCGGACCGGGTGCGATTTCTTGCGTGCAAATGGCTACTTGCTTGTTCCAGCCGTCCGTGGTTAGTATGTATATTCCCTATCCATGGCCAGGGTTAACACGCTGGCTGATCGAAGTCGACCGGGTAGGGGATTCACCCAAGGGATGGCGACCTGAGCTTTACCCCTCTGAAGCAGGTCGCAAACCCATTGGTCCGCTATCATATTAACTGTGGGCGTATGAGTGAAGCACTCAATTTGAGACACAAGGAGATCCATACCCCTGCAAGTGTCCCAAGTTGATGGATTGCAATCGGTTCTCTGTGTGGTAACTTGTAAGTAGATTATTTCCGCTGATGCGACGTGATATTCCATTCAAGAACGCCTTTAGTAATTCGAATCCGAGTAATCCAACGTGTAGGATGTTACATGCTGCGAGCTCCTGTGGCTCTCACCATACGGTAATTTGAAAATTTGCCGTTCGCAACGGGCTACGCATACCCATAGTCGAGGCTAGCATCAATCGCTAATATCATACCGCTATCAAAGCGACACCAAACCATCATAAGCCCATCTCCCCTGTAGCGGAGGTATTATTCCAGACAGATACTGCTGCCTGGGTGACATCATCATCAACACCTCTCGGTAATCAATTTGGCTTCTGACGATCCCGCCAAACACCATTTCATTTACCGACCCACACAAAAGTTGAATAAGCTATTCATTGAGAGCCGGGAACATCCACGCGTCCCGCCACACCGCAAGACCTGCCCGCAAAACGCGGTATCGCGATAGCCTAGCGGCCGACGGGTTTCATCCGGCTCGCTGTGTGGAAGCATGTAGTGTCGGTAGTCTGTTTCCAAGAATCGAGTTTTTCCATTTAAATTCTGCACTGATAATCTATCCTCAGAAGCCGTTGTTCGGGGGCATGAGATCCAGTCGATGCACCTGATAGATTCAATAGGTTGCTGGGTATTCAAGTTGTTCACCAGGTCAACCGGACCGGCCAACCTGTTCCACTCTAATTTTGGCGAGATTTGGTCAAGTACCAGCAAGACTACGAGCTCTGCTTCCCGATAAGCACGGGGAAAATTCAAGTACGTTTGTGGTTCCAAGCAGCGGTCTGGGACAATAACACTGGGGACAGGGAAATGATACATACCATTGGTGAACGATTTATACATTTTGGGGTGCGTTCGGGTGCAAGTTATACATACTTACTCCATGCCGTTGCCAATGCCCCGAGTATCAATGTTGTGACGACCATCCACATGGGCACCAAGATATTAATGGCTCCAGCTAGAGCAGGCTCCCCGGGGAATGCTGGTGTTTTGGGTGGTTTCTGGAGTTTATAATTTAGTTGCGGGTGGGGCTTATCGTGGAACCGTCAGGCGCTGATTATTCGCACAAGTTATTGTTAAAATTGCAGCATTCCAGTCCTAAAATGGGTAGAGATAGGAAGCCACGTGTAGTTGGTTATCGTATGTTATCTTTAGTCAGGGGCGGCGATAAATGTATTACCTCACAACATGAGGCGGAGGCATTACACGCGCCAAAGACCAGTCTTTTTATTGGCTACCGGCACCTGCGAGGGCCCCGTCTGCTTAAAATATTTCGACACAAGACATCCTCTGCATACGCTGTCATCGCTATCCCGAAACTGAAACTTATCGTAGCCAGCTGTTATCATGACGATGTCCCAGCAACAAATCCCTCTGAGCGAGTTTGAGAACACCTTCGCCAGGACGACTGGTACGAGATGGCTAACGTTCATGGTTGTCAATATCCTAACATGACAATGAAGAGTTGTCCAGCTGTGCGTTGGGTGGGCAGGTGGTTGGTGTGTCGGATGATTTCTTTGCTGAAGCTTTCCACTTGCTTCTTGTTGAGGTATTATCTCACCCCGATACAATATGATGATAATACTGACCATATCACATAGCCGGCTCCCAGTTTGAAAGGGCAATTTGGACCCAATGGCGCGCTGTTCAGCGGCTGGGAGAGCCGGCGACACAACCCTGCCTACGATTGGTGGGCACAATGTTGTTGGCCGTATTCGTATTCCTTATCGTGGCTCCTTAGGTGCATTATCAAGCTTGGAACATCGGGGTTAATCGTTGGTTTTGATATCGATACAGCGCATTTTAATGGTAGGAATCTCGCATAATTTTGTGAGGGTGAAGCATGCTCACACGACCACTCACCAGGAAACGAAGCCCCCCAGGTTTCTGTTGACGCGCTGTTTTCATCATCACCAGAGGAACCTAAGAACGACAATGCAAGAGTAAGTGATTTACTACGACGATTAAGGTCTATGTTGATCGTAGAATCTATAGTGGACAGAAATCCTACCCAAAGCTAATCTCGGACCGAGTTCCCGTCATTTGTTCAAAATTCCCCAAACCTCGAGCTTTAGCCATGTTAAACTGAATATGTATCCTGATGGGGGAATTGTACGCACTCTCTATGGATATTCTTTCTTGACGAGGCTCAGATAACTCGTTCAAGGCCCGGTTCCGCGTGTACGGGCTCGTGGTTCCCGTTCACCCCACAAATCTACAAGCAACGTTTGACCTAGCCCATGTATTTGCTGGAGGGCGTGTTGAATTCACTTCCGACCAGCATTTTGGCGTCGGATCCAACCTCATACTTCCAGGACGGGGGAAGGATATGGGTGATGGATGGGAGACCAAACGGAGTCGTCGAAAAGACCACAAAGATTGGGCCATAATCAGACTGTAGGTAATAGCATTGCCTAATTGGTCACGTCTGATTATTTGGCAGGGGGGCGCCCGGCGTCCTCGAACATGCGGAGATTGACACGGCTCATTTTAAGGGAAACTTCCCAGAAAGCTGCGAGCTCCATGCATTGTACAGTTTATCCGATATTGACTGGCAAGCGAGCCACGAAGACGACCAGGACTGGTTAACTATTCTGCCTAGAAGCAAGCTTGGCCCTCACCGTCAGCATTATTTCCAGTTGGAGAATGTAGAAGGAAAGATTTTCACGCACGTGAAGGTCACAATACATCCGGATGGTGGGATAAAGCGAATTCGCATCAATGGGCGTAAGGCAACGACGAACTCAACCAACTCCGCGAGCATGAGTGAAGGAAATTTAGCCACGCCCACTCTGATTCCCATATTGCCGTTGACGCCTGAAGCTTTCGCTCCATTTGGTCAAGTTATACAAGCATACGAAGACCACGCCGCTGCGCCAAAAGGAATACGGATTACACCAGCTAATGGAGGAACCGCCAGCAAGTTTCACAAGCTATCCCTTCTGACCTCTTCATACCCAGTGGAGTCGGGGGCCACAAGTGGGATCTCAGTGTATAGATGCAATCCGGTGGAGGTGGGGACAGACGGGACATTGGGGGTTCAAGTCCTGGAACGCCACCCATTCACCAACCAAGCTTTTATCCCCACGGGCCGGGACCAAGAGAATCTCGCATACCTTGTTGTCGTCGTAAAGAATGGCCGAGACGATCGACCCGATATGCAGACTTTGAGGGCGTTCGTGGCCAACGCTTCCCAAGGCGTTGTATATGAGAAAGGAATCTGGCGTGAGTCCACATAGAGATTGGTTATCAGGATACTTTAACTGATACGGAGCATTTATGGTAGATCAACCAATGACCGTGCTTGGAAAGGTCTGTATTTTGGTTCGCCCTGCCATTCGCAAGTTGATCTATTCCCAGGTTACGGACTTTGCATGCGTAGAGACCCAGATCGGAGACGGTGGAAAGGAAGATTGCGAAATCTTGGAGCTTGATCCTGCTGGGGGTTTATTTAGACTCAAACTAACGATTTGAGATTATTCTAGTTCTGTTAGTTATTTTGTTCTTGGAGGGATGTCATTCACGGGGAACTGGCAATTCGCATCGACTTTTTGTGTTAAGGGCACTCTCCAAAAATATTAGACGTACGGGGTAAAATTGGTAAAATTATATGATAGTCCACCCGGGGACCAGTCAAATGAAAGATGATAAGGTGGTTCGGTCAAAGGTGCTGAACGTTGAACTACATATGGTGGTGGAGGCTGGATTGCACAATGCTTAGGACTGGAATTGGAAGGTAAAATTGGGCCTCCGCTGACCGGAGCTGGAAACCGGATACAGGGACGGTTGGGAAATGTTATGGTCTCAAACCCGTCCTCATCGTCCACAGTTCTCATGTCATCAAGAAAAAGACCCCATACTGACGAAGAGGAACGTTCCATGGCCAAGAAACGGTTATTTACCGACCCGAGTGGGAGCCCAAATCCCAATGGTCTTGCGTCAGAACAGGATGATCGCGAACCACTAAACGGTGACAATCTTGAGGTAAAATACTGCAGAGTAACTTTTGCAATACTGAATTTCCTACCTAGCTGTTCAGGAAAGAGGCTATTTTTCGACGAATGAAACACTATTCTCGTGAAAACGAACGTTGTCAAGCACGGATAGCAGAGCTTGAAAGGCGCAAAAATACATGCGAGGCCGGGCTTGCCGCAATATCTGCGTGCTGGACTCAGGTAACTTAGCCAATACACACTCCCAATATTTTTGACTAACTTCGAGTTAGCTCGTCGAAACAATACGAGTCTTGGTTAGGCCAGAGAATTTGCCCACACCTAGCGACACCGGACAAGGTTTTACTTTATTGCCAAGATAGCTAGGTTTATTGACATAACTACCCCCTTCCAGATCTCTTCGACATTGCCGCGTATATTCAACACGAGCCCCACGATAGACTGGTGACCGCGTTAGAAGACAATGCAAAGATCACTCAAACACTAGTAACTAAGTTTGTGCAGTTGGGTGGAGATTCGCAGCTCAACTTCTTGCAAAACCGCTCCTTTAGTGACTGTCAGAGGGCACAAACGGAGGTGAGTTTGCCATATCCATGCCAGCGCCTCCCCCGATTATGCTTTTAGTGCGTCGCCCTCCGATCCCAACTTAATATCATGAACGCCCAACTTGAGGAGACGAAATCTGAGAGGGACAAATATTCCGTCGCTCTCGTTGCCGCTGAAAGTCGCGCAGATCGATTGCAGAGTCGGACCGTAATGGCAATGCAAGCTCGTCGTGGGGCAGATAATAAGGATGCAAGTGGTGGTGGGGATGCGGAACCACAGCCAACCTCGCCTGTTGTGAGTGGTTTGGTTAATTGGTGGGAGTTTCAGCCAGTCTGACCCAGGTTTTATTATTCTAATTCATCCATAGCATGCTGCCTCACTCGTCTTGCAAAATAATGGGGCACAAGACACGTTTGAAATTGAAGTTCTGCGCGATACTGTAAAGAGTCGAGACCGGAGGATTGATCAACTCGAGCAAGAGGCTGCTGTACTTCGCGACCAGAAAACCCAGTTGGAATTGCAGGTAAGTCTGCTCTCCCAGTCGACAGCATTAGAGATTGATGGTCACCAGGCGAAAGCACCATCAGGCGAAGAGCTGGCGAAGAATCCTCATTACAAGGTTCTCCTTGATCATGCAGCCTATCTTGAGGGTGTGGGCAAGGAAAGTCGTGAGCGGATCGACCACTTAACAGATGAGCTGCATCAAGCCCAAATATCGCGGAAGGAATGGGAAGATAATCATCTGGTTCGTTCGGACTATGTGAATTATATCTCCTACTCATACTCCCAAAGTCTCTTAGCAATCAATGCATTCACGATCTCAAGTCTATGTTAGCGAAGCGCGATACTGACAATTCGAGACTAAGGGAACAACGTGATCAACAGCTTTCAGAATTAAATGAAAGGAAACAAAAGGATCAGGTCAAGATGGCATCTCTACAAGAATTCAAATCGCTTGCTGAGTCTCGATCTGCACGTCTACCTTTGGGGGGCAAGACAATATGATAATTAATATATATCCTCTCATCGTGTAGGAACGAATCGTTGTTTTAGAATCGGCACTCAGCAGATACGGGGCGCAACTTGCCGCTCACGCAAACGATGAAGATATTATGCAATTTTTCGCTGAAGGCAACTCTGATATTGGCGAGTACACAGAACATTTAAAGGCGAGAGTAACGTTAGTGAGGTTTATGCCTTTGCATTCACAGTCTATTTACTATTCCAACTAGTATCGCAGAGAATCGAAGTGCCGCATTGCAACAGACTTTCCTCATTTTCCAGGATGATCATCCAAACGTTGTTGCTCATATGAAAGCAGAGGCGGAAGCCTTGGAAAGATTGGCCGAAGCAACAACACAGTTGCAAAAATACCAGTCAATCTATGGTGATCTAGCCGCTCAAGAATCTACCGTTGCTGCCCTTGCTGCTCAATTGGAGGAAAAGGAGCATGATCTTTGTCGCCTTCGTTTGCTGGATACTCAGCGTACCCAGGTAAATCACCTCGTGAATAAATCAATTCATTGTCGTTTACCCTGGACGCACAGTCCGAGACCTCCCTGTATGCAGAAATTGATAAGCTGTCGACTGCATGGGAAGGCCTTGACCGGCAACTCAATAGCAAAGTGTTCGATCTTACCAATATGGAGGAACGTCTTCAGAAAGCTGGACTCGACGTGTGTATTTTTTTAAATACCGCTATCTGCTTTTTCTCATATTTTATATTTTAGAAAGCGAAGTCAGAGAACAAATTCTACGCAGCAATGCGAGACAAGGAAGCCATTGAAGTAGAGCGCAAAAACCTGGTTAGAAATAATGAAAAACAAGCGAAGGTCTTAGACCGTATGGTTGAGTCAGAAAAAAATGCGAAGAGTCGCGTGGTGAGTTAACTTCCTTTACCCGTCCAAATAGCCATAGTTCGCTAATTGCTCTTAGTATGCGATGGAGACAGAAATGACCCATATCCGAAAACTCTTAGATGACTCCCAAGAAAATATTGAACAGCTGGCTTCAACAAACAACAAATTGAAGGCCCATCTAGAGGCGGAGAAAGCAAGGACAGGGGAGGTCGGTGTCTGATCCCTCTCCCGTTTTTTTCTCCCTCCCTTAAGACAGCTTGTTCCAGCTACGTGCCTTAATTGAAGAGCGTGAACGGGCTCTCGAATTGCGCAAGGCCGACTTCCGTAAAATTGAAGACGCATTCGCCCGATCCAAGAAGGAGGCTGAGCGACAAGCTGCCAAGTTGAAAGAAGTTGCAAGCATGACAAGCAAGGGCGGCTCTGCCAGTAGTGAGGATGAACTTATGGTATGAGATACTTTCTACCTATCATCGCCCGCTCAAACTCTGGCGGGCTAGGCGGTGCTTAAGTGTTCGACGTGCAAACTGCACTTTAGGGATATGGTTATCACAAAATGCATGCATAGTAAGTATCTGCGTATGCGTACGCGCAACAAACAGCTTCTGATCCATCATTTTAGCTTTCTGCAAATCATGCGTTGATTCACGTATCTCCACAAGACAACGCAAATGCCCAGCATGTAACGTTGCTTTCTCGGCGTCTGAAGCCTTACCTATATACTTCCAATAATCGTATTCACCCAACTTGGCGCGCATATTGCTATGCACATATTTTGCAAGCTGACAACCGTATATTAACCTTATGATTCGTTCATTCTAGTTTTGTACGGCCCCACCAATGCTCTAGATTTTTTCCAGTGTTTCCTTTATTCGATATCTTTCATTCATTGGATTTTTGAATGTATATTGGTAGGTTTCCGAACACAGATTCAGAAGTAGATATCCCATTAATCAGATTAACGTTTGACCCAAGTGTACTGTGGAAATGATTAAGTATATTCATCGGGTGCTCATAAGACGACTTACTCTCTTGCGAGCCTTGGCAAGGCCAGTTTTCTTCCTCTCGACCATACGCGGGTCGCGCCTAAGGAGTTTGGCTAGGTACAGCAGGTATTAACAATGTCATCAGCAAAAGAACAATTAGCACCATACCTCGTCTGAGAACGGGTTCAAGTTCGGTCTCATGTGCAATGAGGCCCTTTGCAATGCCGTGTGCAATAGCGCCTGATTGACCCGTTGTTCCGCCCCCACGAACGATTGTAAAGATATTATATGCGCCGAGAACACCAGCAATTTTCAAGGGCCGGATAATTCGTTCACGATCAGCGGGCAGAGGGAAATATTCGGCGAGGGGGAGGTTGTTGACGAGAACTGTAGTGGTAGTGACTGTGAACTGCGGACGGGGTTCCGACGGCTCCAATCCCAAAATTTCGTCCAGCGAATCATCTTGTTTGCGAGACGGTGCTGGACGGTTGTTTACTGGAATCATCCACACTCTCGCAGAGCTTGTTTTACGCTTTCCGGAGGTATAGGAACGGCCATAGTTGTCGAGGTGCACTTTTTTGCGCTTGCCTCGAGCCAAGAACGCATCCTTCTTGCCACTTTCGAACATGGCAACAATTTGTCCGATACCTTCTCCAAGGTCAGCGCACCCGGCAGTATTAGCAATTCTAAGGTAGTCGTTGAGCTCATTCAAGAGTGTTGTGACGCGCCGGTAGCGCGCCGTCGTCATCCGACTCTGAAAGTCGGCCGTCATCTCCTCTTGACTTTTCCAAACGGGTCGCAGGGGAGGAAGACTGGCTCGAGCAAACTCGGGGAGAGGTAAGAGTTGAAGGGTCTTCAGAGCACCACGGGCATGAGCGATGGCATTCTGGAGTTGAATCACTTGGTCGTAATAGACCGGACGGCCTGTATAGAAACTGGGGGACCCTGGTTGAATTTTCGCAATAGGCGCGTTGCGGTCTTCCCAATGGGAGTCTTGGGAGTCTTCTTCGTCCTGTCGTCGTCTCCTCCGAGTTCCCCCCCGACCTCCACTGCGCGTCTTGCCGCCTTCATTCATACCACCGCCTCGAGGAAATCCGCCGAATGATTGGTCCACATTATTTAACTGAGATGGAGGCACAAAGGGGCGAACTGTTGAGAGTGCGCGAGAGATGCCCGTCGCCTGGCGGATCGGTTGCCGCAGAAAATTCATGTTACCCATATGAACGGAAACTGGAAATTTCGTTGGGTAAACCGGTCATCACGTGATCCAACAACACACCCGCCACCCCGGTCGTTATGATTTTGGCAGCACAGGCATCCATGACCTCAGCGGAACATAACTTCTCTGGCGCACTAGCAACATGGCGAGGTCAGAAGGCTACACTGTACTGATCTAGTACTGTTGACTGAGATTCATATTTCTTCAAGATATCAATCTCGCAGAATTGCAGAAGACCTTGGATGCACAGGGCATTGAACTCGTGGACAACCAGAAGGAAAGTGTTCTGGGTCGCAAATCTTTAGCAGACAAGACCAAAGGTATGTGAAATGCAGACTGATACGGTATAAAAGATGACGTTTCCACCAGAGTTCAAAAAGATACCCGACGAAGAGAAGTTGAACGCATTTAAAGGCTTACTCAAGGGTATTATCTGGAGCGATATATTGGAGGTCCTTTATGCTCATTACGTTCCAGCATATCAAACGGAAATTGATAACCTTACCAAACGGTCGAAGATTTCAGAGAATGCGTTCTTTAATGTATACAAGGCCATTGCTGAGGCTCCAGACCCCTACCCACTCCTTGACGCAGCAGTTGTATGTGAATAATGACCGCTCACCCATTTTATCCTAATGTTAATTTGGGTAGGATCAGACGGTGAAAGTTGCAGAAGCTCTCGAATTGGAGAGCGAAATGCAACGACTCCGTGATGAGAATGCTGAAATACGCAAGCGGGTCGCTGAACTCCCAGCTATAGAAACCGCAAAAAGGCGGTCGGAAGCCAAGGTAGAACAACTTGAGACTACGGTGAGGGACGTGCTTCGAATGGTCGTTTATACTCTGCATTTACTCCAGTCGAGATGGATGAAATGATTCAGGAAAGGGTTATCCAAAAAGAAAACGAACTTCATGCCACTTATGACGAAAAGCTCAGGAATTATGAGGAGCGGTATGAGAACTCACCCTCGTATTACATTCACACCAGTAATATTATACAGTGAGCAGGACTTGCAGCGGCAGGTTTCCTTGACCAAAGATCAACTCCGAGACCTTCGCATGTCCAACGACTCAAATCAGGCTAAACTTCTCGACCACAGCCAAAGACAAGGTAAGACACATCATTTGTCCCATTCAATGACATTCATATGTTCGATAGACCAAGAAGTTGTCTCTAAACTCTCAGAACTTGACATGGTGGTTGCTGATTTGGACCGCGCCAATGGTCGCGTTGCTACTGTCGAACGGAGAAATGTATAATCAAAAACCAAAGTCACATCAATGGCTAGAACTAACCCATTTTGTTTCCAGGAAATTCTTCGTGCTGAAATCGAAGCTATGCGCAGTGGGATTGAAGTCTCGGACACGTGAGCTAAATTCTCGCACCATCTCAGAAGTCTTCTTAATGTCCAAAGTGTCAAATCCCTTCAAATTCAGGTTGCAGACCTGGAGGTTGAATGTGAAAAACTTTCCCAGGCAATAGAGGCTCAAAAGTCCAGGACATCAGACATCGAAGCTACAGCTGTCAAGCGACAGGAGGAACTCCAGAAAGAAATTCACCGCAAGGTGGTTTATTTTTGGCCGAGGTACTCAAATATTAATTGTCATCGTTCAAGGCTGCAGAGATCGAACAGCTAAAGAATCGACTCCGGCAATACCACGATTACGATGAAATCAAACGCGAGCTACAGATCATGAAGGTAATTATAACTATATCACACCTGTCATCACCTTGACTGAATATCATTAGTTTGTCGAATTTGCGGGCGTTGAGGATGACACAGGTGAACAGAATGGCCAGCTGGATGCTTACGACACCGAACTCCACCTCCCCGACCCAAATGCCGAGAAAGCTAATGCTCAGCACGGGAAATCTCTAGAGGCTCTCCTAGCGACAAAAAATAAGCGCATTCTTGAAGAGCTCACCAAGTTCCGGGTAACTCAGCTCCTCAGTTTTGCACCTGTGTCTTTCCTGACAATCCTACTTCAGATTCTTCATGGGGAGCTTGAGGCCTCACTACAGGCTGCTGAGGAGCAGCTCGATATCACCAATTCTGAGTTGGAGAGGCAGAAAGATTTGAATGCAAAATTAGAGAATGATCTATTATCGATGGACAGTCATAAGATGAATGGTAACGGTAATGCTATAGACGGGGGCTCAGACGTTCTCGCAGGATTAGACCTCGGAAAAAAATCTATCGTACATTATTCTAACCATTTAGTCCATCTAATTGCTGAATATTTGTGATGTTGTAGGAACCTTCAACTCGCACAACCCCGATCCCGTTTGCATCTTCGGCAGATACATCTATTCTTCCCATAGTAACTGGTCAACGCGATCGATTTAGACAAAGGAATGCTGAGCTAGAGGATGTGAGTCCCTCCTTGGCGTTGTCCAGTCTATTTTTAAACATATTACATCAAGGAACTTCGCAAACAGTTCCAGATAATCTCAGAGCTTCGCGCTGAAGTTAAGAATCTGCAATCGGATAATCTCAAGCTCTATGAGAAAGTCCGATATATGCAAAGCTATCGGGAAGAGGCCGGATCCCGGCCTCTAACATCCCAGCTTGATCCACTGCCTACTCCTTCAGCTCACCAAGACGATATGGGTAAATATCGTGCTCGTTATGAAGCAGCCATGAACCCATTCGAAGCATTCCGCGGTCGTGTCAGTGTTTTGGCTGAGCGTGAAACCCAATGTACTCATTTGTCTCCAGGAAGCGGCGAGGGCATATTCAAATCTCAATCCCATTGAGCGAGGGGTACTTGTTTTGACCCGGTCGATCCTTGGCAATCGGCGTGCTCGTACATTCTTCATTCTATACGCGGTTGCATTACACATACTGGTTATGTTCACAACCTATGAATGCACGAATGCATCAGGGACACATCTTCAGAGACAGCCCAGTCCGCATAGTTCATAATAGCTGGTCGTGTTTTAGTGGAGATATATGATAGAGGACAGTGCATGCATTCTATATACACTATTATGGAGTAGGGTTTATGAGTTGGGGTGCTCAAATACGCGGAAGTTTTCTGTTACGCTGGAATACAAGAGCTCGGTCTACCGCGTCTAGCACTGGTTTCATAGCCTGATGTTGGATGAGTTGGTCGTATATTGTGGGGCGTGTAAATCAAGCTCACTGTTTCTACGCGCGTCGAGTCTACACCGTTTTGTTTGGCGGTTTGCACAAGCGCTTCAACTTTCTCGTGGGTTTTGGAAAGGTATCCAATCATCTTCGAGGCCTTTGCAGCTCGCTGGGCAGGGGTTGCAATCGAAACAGTGAGGAGCTCCCCAAGTGGAGGATATACAGATGTCCAAAATTGGCGCAGAAATTCATTAGCCGCCGTTTGGCATGTAGTCATTTGTCGGAAGAGCCCATCAGGTATGTCATCTGTCCATATCATAAGTACACAGCGAATATCCTAAATTCCTAACGACTGACTCTTTCTGGAGCGAACATCCAGCCGCGCAGCAACATTTTGGGTCATTGAGAGCAGGGCGGCATCGCCTGCCTTGCGTTCGACTTTGAACTAGACAAAATATTGGATAAATTTAGGCATTAATCGTCATACACACCTGGGAGAGATCACTGTTCCAGTGTTGCAAACTGGCTTGGGTGCCATAGATAACTGCTTTAGTATCCCAGACCTTCCATGCATAAGGATCTAGATTGTGCGGGGGAGGTGTCACTTACTCGCTTCGCAGTGGAATCTGCTGGGGCGGTGCCTGCCATTCGTCCTTCAAAATAACGTTGTCTATCTTGCATCTCAAGGGGTATGCCGGATGATGCCTCAGGATCGTGCAAGTCGTCAAGGTCAATTTGGGCGTATCCACTCTGTCGCGAGATAAATAAGCAGCAGCAAGCTGAGCGACAGGGCTAGAAGAGGTACATCTCCCGTATCTACCCTCTGCCTTTTCGCTGGTGGGTTCTCTCCCCTGAGAAAAGGTTAGTGGATGTGCCACGGGTAATAACGAGACCCACAAGGCAGAATTCAAGAGCCGTTCGGAATGTTCGTTAAATTTTCTTATGAGGGGTAACGCCCCTTTCTGCCTACCTGCCTGCATCGTGATGTCCTTTTCATTCCCGGTCTAGATATGTTGTCAAAATTAGGTCTATCACAAATATGCATATAATCACTTCTCCGTGATCCTCGAGTGTGGCTCCCAAGTCAACAAAGAGATCCACGCCTTCGTTTCTTTGTCGGCGCGGTTCAAGCCCTTAATGATGGTCAGGTCAAATCATAGTAACAACCCAGTCGTGCCTACCGTCATCATCCTTCTCCAAGTACTTATCAAGAATAGGGTCGTCCTTCACTACATGCTGGGTTGCAGAGGAACGAATGGAAGCGCGGTGGGCGTTAAAAAGTTTGGATTGGAAGTAACGCTTCCAAAATTCTTCTTCAGATAGCTTCGCCTGTGGGTTA
This sequence comes from Infundibulicybe gibba, assembly GCA_015501065.1. NCBI lineage: Eukaryota > Fungi > Basidiomycota > Agaricomycetes > Agaricales > Omphalinaceae > Infundibulicybe > Infundibulicybe gibba. The sequence goes on along the minus strand of JADNYI010000006.1, from coordinate 619,928 downwards.
GCACTATACCGCCAAACGGCTCAAACTACCATACATTATTAGGTACATGGTCATTGTAGGCCTTTGCCACAACAGGGTATTCGTCAAAGATGTCGTGCACTAGCTGAGGCGTGATTCGAATCTTGCTTTCGCCGCCTTCGACAGTTTCTGGTCGAGGATCAACAAGTTGGCCCGACTTTCCTTTTCGTTGACGCTCCAAATCGGCTTGCGCAAGAAGTAGGTGCTGTAAAAATGAATTAAACTCGATTACGATATGAAAGGGTCGGGCATCACACACCTCTCTACCGTCCCAAAACTCTGCCTCTGTAATTTGGCCAGTCATGACAAGCTCGCGATGTAGCGACCCCAAATCAGGATTGCTTAAAAGAACTTTCTTTCGCAAGCGAAAATCGCTCGCGGCATCATTACCAGGAATAACTGGCGTGGTTCGTCGTTCGCTTGTGATAGAAGTTGCTCTGGAGGTGGAGGGTCGGGAGGGGGTTACCCCGTATGGTGGCACAGGACCTGGTACGGGAGTGGATGGCGCATTGGTCGGGGCTAATGATGGTGAAGCAGCTATGGCAGGCCTGGGTGTAGCTTCATGTACACTCCTGTTCCGACTGATGATATTAGTCAACTCTTTCTTGAACTTTTCGCGTTCGGTATAGGCCACCGGCTGGGGCGACGTGAACGTGAAATAGTGTTCTACATCGTCTTTCAGTCCAAGCTTCAAGCGAACTTGGGGCGCGCTTTCTTTGCTGCAAAACAAAGCTTTGTAGAAATTTATGAATTCACGATAAAATAATCTCTGATTGGCGACGCACAAGCTGCTTCAGAATATGGCACCCGAATCGAAGGCGCTTTCTTTCCGTCCTGGGTCCATTGTAAATGAGTGTCCGTGAGCTCTAGGGTGCCCGATGTTTTCTTGTAAGAGGCTTTTGCCGTACACACTGAGGTAGGCATAAAACCAGTTTACGGCTGTGACTTGCGCCTCTATGTTTAGGTAAGCCGCACTTTTGGTGTCACACAGCCACTGTAGCCCCTATCTACTCTTTATCGCTCTCTCATCATCAGTACAATGGGAGTCGAGCGGCAACTCATCGTTTTCGACTTTGATTGGTAACTAAAGGGAATATATATATATTTCATAATATTCAATCAACTTAGGTCAATGGCCGACCAGGACACCGATAGGTGGATATTTGAGGTTTTGGCTCCTGACCTTCGCCGGAAAATGAAAACTCTCAAGTATGAGATGCAATGGACAGACTTGATGTGAGAAGCACGCCTTATACTCTCTTGCGGCCGCTCCATTTGTCTCCTTAGAATACAGTCCTTGCAGGCCGCACATGCCAGGGGGATCTCGCGCGAGGCGATCGAGGATGCACTCAGGATCATGCCGTTTGTGCGTTCTAATAACGTCTCTATCCAATGCCCAGATAAAAATATTTCACATAGCACCCTGCCATGGTTCGCGCGGTGACCGCCTTGAAGGCTGGGGGTAAAACGACATTCTTTTGCTTGTCGAATGCCAACGCGGTATTCATTTCTACCATTCTCGAGGTGCGGCCCGATCTCGGGAGTAATGGCACCTATTATCTTACCAAGCTGGCCTGCCACGTAGGCGAAAGGTCTTCAGGATCTCTTTGAAGAGATTGTTACCAACCCTGCAAAATGGGAGCCCTCTGGACTACTCGCACTCCGCCGTAGGGTTGACCCAGATGGTCCCCAACATGGATGTCAGAATGGCTGCAGTCCCAATATGTGCAAAGGTAAAATGACATGGATCATCCACATAGAAGTCCTTGTTGATTCGTATCAGGGATTGAGCTCAGTGCTTTCCTTGCGAGACACGGGCCTGAATATGATCGAGTGGTGTACATAGGCGATGGTGGAAATGACTATTGTCCAGCATTGGGCTTGCGAAGGTGTGTTGCCTGGTCTTCGTGATCATGCGCTGACAGGTTTTTCAGCCAAGACATGCTTCTCTGCCGAACCTCCCGTGGGTTGCAGGAACGCATCGAGAAAGAAGGGGGTTTGCAGTGTCGGGTTGAATATTGGGAGGGAGCCTGGGAAGTGGAAGAGATATTTAGTACATTATAAATTGTACCCACCTGCGCGTGGCTAAAGTATCCGTCGGATTGAAGTCGATCACAAAATTTAAAATCCAGAAGAATGAAGTGCCCCCACCAGGCTTTCTGTCAGTCAGGGCAAATGTTGGTTGTAGGGTTATTGTGAGTCTTGCTCACGATAAATTTCACAAGGGCCGAGCAAAATAACAGATTGCAGTTTAAAGACGTTAATTGATTAGAAGATTTTCAACGCAGCAAGGGAGTATCATCTCGGCCAAGCGTCCATTCCGCTCCCCCGCCGACCATCCTTCGTAGCCGCCATCGGCGGTGGATGTGAGCCGTCAGTCCCCGTGAAGAGGTTACGCTGTTGTGTGGCGCCCGTCTGCCCCGTCGCGACAACTCCTGCACCGTAAAAGGACGGGGGTACCGCCTGCGTAGGCGGCGCCACATGCCTAGCAGCTGATGCTGGCGCATTGGCATACGATTGATATTGGTCGGGTTGCATTGGGACATACATGGGGCCTATGTCTGTCCGTCGATCGACTGAACCAAAATCTGACGGAGGTCCCTGCTGTTGGGATTGAGAATATGTCGCAGCATACCGATTCCCACTTGTCGTGGAATTACTCGCATACGCCTGGGGTGGACTTGATATGATGTTTGTTGCGCCATACATAACATTTGGGCCTTCACTCCGTGCTGCTGTGCGGACATTTGACATGACGGCATCCCGTCGAGTCATGTCCTCGTCAACCATGATTTGGGGGTGATATGAATGTGAGAGTTTGGATGGTGGCGGTGGATAACGATTGTTAGGCTGTGCCCAGCCACTTAGCCCCGACGCTGCTGCCATTTCGGCCTGCTGCTGCAGATATTCAAGTTGAGGGTATGGCTGAGCAGTGCTTGCTTTCCCCGATTGTCTCCTCTCCCACTCTCGCATAGCGTCATCCCGGTTAAGAACCGGCGTCAAGGCGTTACGTCCCCCTATCACGTCCTGGTTCATGTGCTGCAATCGGGCGAGCGCTGGAGGAACAGTATCCATCTGGTTGATGGTGTTAGCACGAGCTCTCGAATTAGGATAGTATGAGTTTGAGGGCACATTTGGATTCAGGTGCGCTGTCGCCGGATTCAATGCCACTCCAGATGCGTGGCCAGAGAATTGTGGCGCTGAGTTGTTTGAGGATAGCTGGCCAGTGGAACTCTGGTGGGTAGGCCCTCTGTTGACAGCGGGGGGTTGCCCAGTATATTGTTGCTGGTATGCAGGATTGGCATTATCAGGGCCGCCGGTGTATGATGACGATGACTGTGGCTGGGAATTTTGTGGTGTAATGTACGGATTTCGGAAAGACGTTGCCGCCTGTGAGGCTGCCTGAGCCTGAGCTGTATACGCTTGATGTTGGGCAAGATGCTGGTTATATGACGCTGCATCTTGATACGCCCGGGTACCTTTGGGTTGAGATGGAACCAACCCACCGTATGGCCGTTTGGGATCCGTACCACTCCCCGATAAGACCTGATGTTGTGTTGCGGAAATGCCATCAGGCTGTATACAAAAATATCTGAGCAAATGTTGGGTTGATAGATAGGGCCGGTCCTTACCACAAAGGGTTTGCTCCACTTCTCGCCGGTGATGAAGGGGTGTAACCGCGCCTGCTGAGGAGTCCACCGAGTGACAGGATTCAGGTTCAGTAGGCCTTGACAGAAGTCAATGAATGACGCCCTGTTGTTCAATTCTATCATGCAGGTGCATCATCATCGTCAGGCATCGACCCGGTGGGGAAATTTTTTTGAATAACCTTTTTCAACCTCATGGCCTTGTCTTGATGACTTCGATGTCGGCATTGGGGCCGTGTTGATGATATCCGGGAGGGAAGTGGCCTTAAAGTATTGCTTCCCAGGTTGTTCGTTTGTATTATGCTCGCGTGAGTACTGCTCCAGACTCTTGAGCCGATATTTTTTCTCGTTCTGGTTGAGGTGTGGGTTCCACACGTCAAACGCGTCGAAAAATTGGTTTGTTTGTTTCCCAGTGTTGAGCATGCTCAATGGCGGCATCCTGGAAGTTACGATTAGCCCAACAGTTACCGTGAAGTATTAGGATTCCACATACCCAAGCATCTCAATAATTCGGGTGATTTGGTTATACTCACTCGTTCCTGGGAAAAGGGGAAGACCCAAGAAGAGCTCGACTGCAATGCAGCCCAGGGACCACATATCAATGGCAGCGGTGTACGACATGCCCAAAAGGACCTCTGGTGATCGATAGAACCGAGATTGGATGTATGTGTACACAGTTTGGCGTTCATGGCAAGCAGAACCAAAATCAATGACTTTGATTTGGGGTGATTGGAGGCTATCCAATGGTGTAAGTCAACGAGGGACATAGAAGAATCCCGGAAGGCTCACGATTTTAACAATATATTCTCTGGTTTCAAGTCACAGTGAATAAGCCGAGCATCCTTGAGAACAGTCATGGCATCCAGGAGCTGCGCCATAAATACTTTTACAAGTTGCGTGCTCAAGCCTTGGAATTGGTTCTGTTTGATAAGTTCATACAAGTTGGAGGAAAGTAGCTCAAACACCAGACACAAGTGACTGCGATGAATGAACGAATCCCGTAAACGAAGAATGTGATGTTCGTCATTCGGGTCGCAAGATTTGTTAAGCTGAGAGGTTGTTTAATATATCGGCAACGTGGGGGAATGTGATGACCCACCAGCTCAAGGATTGTCACTTCCATCATGCTCTGATTGAAATACGCAGGCTTGTTTTTGACCACCTTGACAGCTACGATCTCATGGGTCTTCATATTTTGACATTTGACCACTTGGCCAAAGGTTCCTTGACCCAAGATATCAAGAATCAAGTACCTGGAACATGTCAGTACCTGTAAGATGGGATAGGCGGAGATCATACTTGTGGCCTTCCTCCGTTCCCAGCCAATCATTGACATACAGAATGTAGTCATAATCATCATTATCATACCCGTCGTTGTGCGCTGGTTTGCTGGGTTTTGTTAGAACGCGTCTTGGATTGTGTGTGGACTCGTATCTGAAATGCGGATTACATATGTGGTATGTTTCGAGGATGTTGGTCGTCAATTGTCGAAGTGGCTAGAAGATGAAAAGGTAAGTAGCTGACGGGGGACGCAAGGCGGCTGTCACGCACCGAAAGGTAGACGCCATCACTTCCCATACGCCGACCGGTAGGTGGGATATCTAGCCGTGGCTGGAGATCATGTACGGTCCGCACACGCCGGAAACCAGGTGCACGTCGCTTCTGCTGAGGTACATCGAGTACCATGGGCTGATCCTGCTGATAGTAGGGCGACGAGCTTCCGTGGGTTGGGTGCATGTATGAAAGAGGAGTAGGTGGATTAGATACCGAATTTTGTTTCACGGGAGGGTGAGCAACAAGATGAACTTGGCTCTGCGACGAGGGATGAGGGCTGCCTGTGTCCATTGCATAGGATGCAGAGTATGGCCCAGTGTGGATTGTGTTCTGGGGCGTATAAGGCGAAGCAATAGGCGGCGTCAATGACTCTGCCTTTACCTGCGAGTGATTGCGGCTGTGTGATTGATAGTTGGATGGAGGATGGGAACGCTGATCGGTGGGAGGTGCATAAGCGTAGTTGGCCGCCGTAGGTGAATATTGCGATTGTTGTGAATACGGGTCTAGAAGGGGGCCTGAATTAGTACTGCTTGTCCCTCGAAGCGGAGAGCGTCCCGCTCTCGCGGATGTAGTCGCGTCATGCTGGGTCTGAGATCTCTTTGGGGGCTGTCCTGATGAGCTATTGAAATACATGTCTGAATAAGAGTCGGTGGGGGGGATGTCGCTGGATTGGCGGTTGATTGTGTTTGATATCCAACGCTGGCAGGGTAAAACGAATTTTGGGTGATAGGTAACTGTTGCCGGGATATGGCCTGATTATCTGTGGCAAATGGGCCCTCCAAATCTTCTGGTTGATGGTGGCGGCGGCCCCTTGAAGAAGCAGTGGTCCCACCGCTGGAAAGCGATGTGCTGCGCGCTAATTGGGCTTGACCAGTGGATAGATACTGTGGGGGGTTGATTGGAGAATGCTGCTCCTGCTCCAAAAGCTGTGAAATGCGAGGCTGCCTTGATGGGCCAGTTGGAGACTGGTGGGAGGGCTGAAGTCGCTGTGGAGATCCTGCTGTGAGAGCCTGGGGTGGAGGCGGGGGCGGGCCTGAATACAAGTATGAGGTCTGTGCGGCGTGTGCTGCCTGTGCCGACGATGAGAGGGGGTCAGTGACGTGAGTTTGCCAGCGAGGAAGATCAAAGGATTCGTTTGAGTCAGGCATGTATAGTTCAGGTTCCGACATCCTCGTCGTTGTATAAAAGAAAAAAGTTCAGGCGGACGACGGCTGTCCGCAGTGGGCCGTCGTGGTGACGGTAATGGGATAAGCAGTATAAGGGGCCTTTAACGTGTTCTACTACAAGGTCTACTGTCTCCTCAACACTTCCACGATACCCCGTTCAGCCGCTTGCAGCACCTTTGGCCCACCCATTGGAATATCTACAGACAGCAATATCTGCTTCTCGAATCGTTTTGCTTAACACACAAAACTATTCAGCAAATACAACAAGTGCCTGTGGCTCGTCCCACGGCCTTACCTAAACGCTGTGCCATCGATAGCGCATTGTCTGAGCTTGAAGATCGAAAGATGCAGGTCGCAGCAGCCGGCATTCCAGCCTAACTCATCTAGTCTCATCCATGTATCCGATTGGACACAAATCTTACCATCTTGGAAGGCATCGCACAAGCCCAATCCCTACACAAGCTCCCTTGCGAGGCTGCTTGATCCGCATCTTCACTCGCCGTTTCGCTGCTTCCGACCCAGATCATGTATGAATCCACGAGCCGCGTAACCCGTAACACAAGTGCCGGTAACGACGGATCCGACGAAGGAATAAACGACGTGCCCACTGTTACTTTTGGTGTCGATATCATCACTGCAAAAATGTGTGGGCTAAAGTTCCAACTCACGTGGATCAGCCTGGTAATCCACCGCCTAAATTTGGTCATAACAAGTCAGACGGATTGGACTTGGCCTCTGGAGTCTAGGCGCGAAACTATTAACCACCTTGATCGTGAGACTCATAGGGGTGTAGTGCTCGACGGCCTCCAGAGCAAACATGACACGCGCACGACTACGGGCCATCCCTCAGACCAATACCAATAGATAATAGATGTATTTCCTCAGCCTCATGGGTCCACCTAGAGCAGGAAAATCCCTCCCCTTCTGCCCACCGGGCCGACATCAAACACAACAAGGCGAGCTCAAGTTCTCCAGCCTCCCGCGTGCATCTAGCCTGCAAGACTAGTTGGAAGCTCTATTCCACAGCAAAGTATGGGTCTCATTGCGTGGCTCTGTGTAGATTGTACTATCACTTAACAAACACTCTTGATTACCTATTCCACTACAGGCTGAAGTAGATCAATCGAGGCTTTATTCTCTCGTATCGCCAAAAGTTTGAAGGTAGGGAGAAGGGGATACCCCGCCGTTCTCACTCCACACTGCTCTGAGGTCTGATTGACTGTGGCCTAGGGTGCACGTCCAAGTGCATCACAGCTTGGTGCATTTACCCACCTGACAAAGCCCGCGCGTGCTGGCCCCGGCTTTGATCGGCCGATGTGGGCGTTGGAAGCGCAGGAAAGAGACCTTGAAACCAAAAAGCCATAGTCGAGGGGGCATGGCGTGCTGGCGTAACAGATCGCTGAGGTTTGGTATTCTTGAACCACTCCGATAACAAGCTTTGGGGCCGCGGCGATATGAGGACCAGCTTGCCACATACCCCAGTATGGCCTTTGAGATTACTGAAGATCGTGTTCATATTAGACTCGGATCCAAGACGATCGCAATGTCACAGCTCGTTGGGACGCCACCAATTTAGCAAGCTCTGAACCCCTAGCAGTGCCATTGCTTTTCTCTTCAAACACGTCAGCAGTGTTCTAAAATATGAGCGCCAGAAAGGACAATCGACAGCAGCGGCTGGAAGATATCTGAGGCCTAATATTGGCCAGTTAGGCCAGGACGTAAATACGTAAGTTTTAATTATTCTTATCTGAGATATATTTTTCAATCCACTGACCAATGATCACCCCCATTGAGCACCCCATTTCATCAGACCTATGTCAAAAGAAAACAACGAATCGCGGGACATGATTGGTGCGCTTGCACACAAATGAAAGCCAGCCACCTGACACAAACATTTCTGAATGCGCGTAGCGTTCCCGAGTCACAACGATGTGCGGTTGGGCTTCCTCAGCTCCTAAAACATATATTCTACGGATAATCTTAATAAGACGCCAGCGCATGGCAATATATATGTAACCTGCAGACCAGTGCGCTTGCAATAACACCGAAAGGTCATTTCACAAAGAAAGGTTCTAATCGCTCTCAACCACGCCGAAACGGTAACATGACAGCCCTTGTCATCCAACCCGCGACAATCTATCAATCTATTTCCGATGAAAGCACGACGCACCGCAGCCACTTGCGGACCACCCAACAAATCACCCAAACATACACCTCGCATAACGCGCTCGCCACCTGCACATGCTAAAACGTCAAAAATAGGATTAACAGTCCGAATATACCAGCCGTGATCAAACCATGAACATCGAATCTTTCACCATGGTAAACTTGGAGCGAAATCTAGGGGCTTGCTGACGAGATAAGACAGCAGGTAAAACAAGCCCGTTCCAAAATACTGGAAGATCGGACGCCGGGTACTCGGGTCCCTCTCGCCGTCTCGAGATTGTTTGTCGCACCCCACGGACATCCCGGTGGGCCACGTGAAATAGCGTATGGACCTGCTGAAGTTTATAATTCCTGGCGCTTCTCCAATAACTTGTGGGAATATTGACGGTTACTATTTGTAAGTTGATATCAATGTATTTCAATGACATTGTCCAAATACCCCGCTAGTGGGGGTCATGCATCATGCGTATTGGCTCAATTCGGGACCAACGGTCGGACCTTCTAACTTGTTTTGAGTAATATCGCGCAGTCCGGCGCCCAGGGCATTATCAGCCGTTGTGATGATATAATATTCGCCGGAACCTGGGGTTTGTTCGTCAGAAAAGGACAATGTTCTCGAAGTACGGATATAGACCTGCTTAGTGGTTAGTAACTTACAGTGGCCGCCGTTTCCAAAACAAAATATTTGGCCATGTGATGGGGTGATCCATTGTGGTTTTATCAAGCGCGCGCTATTTTAAGCGCAAGTGGGAGGCTGTGTGGTCGTTCCTGAAATTAGCGGGCACCCATAGCCCGGAAATTTAAGATGTCCAACATTGTGCACCACAAATCAAGCATACTTGGAACAGCTCCACGGATCCATGGATAGCGCTATATATTCTGTGTCACTTGGGCTTGGCAGCCCAAGATTGTTGGTCGATGGGATCTATAACGATTGAATGTGAGGACAGGTGGAGTGCAACCACGGGACTAAGCGGCACTCCGTCTAGACGGGAGTGCTGAAGTAATTAGAGTAATGGACATGATGATGTGCGACGTCAACTTTGGGCATCATACATAGGCTTTTGTCCCCCCGTTTTGCTCAATGCAACTGATGGGTATTCTCATGGCTAACCTGCTACCGACCCAATTCAGACGCCGGATGAAATAGTCAACGAATGCCTCACAAAGAAAGCAGCAGTCTTCTATCTACCTGAGTAGCACGGGAGATATCGCAGTTGACCACGGTTTTGACTTTGTCTGGAGTAACACATGTGGCAATTCAGCGAGCTATTATTAGAGTAAACCAGACCTTCCATCTTATTTTCCATGCCTTTCCTCTTCTCCCCAGTGCTTCTTCAAACCAGCTCACCGCTGGTACCTTTGAATTGTGATCGATCATCACATGTAATTGTTGTGCCATCAATCAATGTTAAGAAATGTACATCTGTCAGCGACCAGGATGACAGCACCAGGATAGATAAATGTTAGCCGGTAGCGGTGTCGTTGTGGTATAGTATATAGTCCATCATCCGTTATCCAGCGAAGAGCGTAGTGTGTGAGCAACATATAACCTAGATAAGCGGTCAAGATAAGTATGGTGGGTACACTTGTTGTCTGTGATGAGAGCAAGTCCAAAGGAGAGAGTACTGAGCTAGCAGAAAAGCCTCCTCCACCATAGCATAAACCTAGTCCACCATCCCCCTTGCCATCCATCACTACGCTGCTTCGAGCTGATACACATTGAACCTGTTCCAAAGTGTATTTCTTTCCCCTCTACACCGTCATCATCACCTTCTTCGATGTCCCCCTGTTGGGAAGCTGAGGCGGTGGGGAAGCGTGGTAAAGGTCGCCTAGAAACAAAGGTCGGAAAGAGCTTGAGAAGTTCTAGACATTCAGGGTTGGAAAGATCTGGGGAGGTCCATATTCGAAATTGTTCTTCAGAGTCGTCGACGTCGGTTTGAGAGGATGTGTTGTGATCCTCACCAAAAGCAGAGCCGGGGCTTGGGGGTTCTTCCGTTGATTCTGTTGCTAGAGATGCCAGCAATGTGGTAGTATTTCCAGAGGATTGAGAGGAAGATGATCCAGCGGAGCGTGACAGGGCGGGGGTATCCAGAAATGGATCACTGGGGGCACGTGAACGATTCTGATTCTTGACCTTGTTAGCAGGAGGAGGGTGCTCAGGCTGTGAGGGCCGTGTAGTGGAAGAAGCAGGATATGGTTTGTACGAATTTGTAGACCCTGATGTTTTAGAACATGGCGTTTCTTCAAACGCAAGAACCTAGGGGGTAGCTCAATCCCAATATTTGTGGGGTTGTGAGGGAAAAACAAACCCCTTTCAGAACGTCGATAGCCTCCATCATGAAGTCCTTTCCACTTTGAAACAATCGGTGGATTTAGAAATTATCATTGGATGCGAGCTGATGTCTGACTTACGCGGCTTCTTTAAACACTGCATCATCAAATTTCCATTCAATTCTATTTCCCCCTGCTCCACCAAGATTTTCTGGTAGTACCTGCAATCGCATCACCGCCCATAGACTGTGTGAGAGATATTGTTAGAAAGCGTCCTAAGAGGCAGGAATATAACATACGCTTCAAAAAAAGGTTGGGTGCCCGGCATTCCCATTGTGCACCAGTTTCGAATAAAACGCTCCATGCGCTCGTATCGCTCTGTGAATTGTTGTTCATCTATTATGCCACCATTGATTTCAAGGAACGAACCTTTCGTTGCCACTTGGCCTCGAGGATTTGCTCTGGAATGAGGCATAAGTGACCCACCAGGCTGGGTGGCGGTGAGGTGCGCTTGAAACTCTGCCGTTTTCCGTGCATTCACTGAACGATGGTAGGCGGAGCGTATTGATGCCTGTAGACGCGAGAACGGTGCACGCTGGGATGAAGGGAGTGTTGCTAATGTCTGGGTCATTAGGCGCCCAGATTCATCATCTTGATTAAAATACCTATGGTATCATGATAAAGCTACAATCCAACGATTTGTTAATTAAATCGCGCTCACCATGCCCGACAGTATTCTGCGAATTTTTCCAGTTCGCTTGGAGCCACTCCCAGCGGAGTCGTCGATCGATTTCGAGTGGTCGGCGGTGGCGTTGGCCGTCCATTCCTAGTCGCCCTAGAGCGACCCGGAAATGACGGTGATGTGGGGGATATCAGCCTACCATTTAATGTGGGACTTGTTGGAGGAGACATTGAGGTGGTCGAAGGAAGGTCATAAAGGAGTGTTTGTGTATTTTGATGGCTGTTCAGTACAGTGGAAGTGCCGAGGGTCCCCTGCTCAAAATGGAGACTCGGTGGGGGTTGGCGAGCTCTCGGGGCCTGAAGACGATATGAAGAGCCTGACATCTTTTTGGCTACCACCCTATGCTGCAGAAACCTAGCACGGGATAAAGGTTAAAGCAAGGTCCCCTGAAACGAATGACTTTGGTATGAGTGTTGGGGAGACTGAATGCACTAGCTACAGCACTACTCCAGGCTGTATACCAAATCTAATTCAGACAGCCTGTAGGATTTCAGGCTGCACGGCGGAATGCTACAAGCAGGACGATGACAAGAAAGAGGCGGTTCTGGCCGCATGGGCACCTGGCGCGCATGCCATGACATCCGTCACACCACGTGATTTTGGTTCCTCATCTTGCCAATGCCAATGCTCAAAGTCATTAGTCAAGTTGAAGCTGCTTCAAACTTGCGCTGGCGACTGCAGTCTAGTAGCCTCCGAGGAGTCCTCCGTGGTACTTATCATGAGGCAAATAGCTACCCCAAGGGTGTATACGGAACAGGGGAAATAAATCTCCGCTCCTCCGAATTTATCCCCATATTAGCAGGCTGCAGGCTGCACTGCTCTCGCATTCACTGGCAAGTTAGACACAGTAAAAGATGCAGGCATTGGCATTGGACCTGGAAAATGTGGGCGAGCAGTCTTGGGTGGTAGCAAGCCGCGATGAGTCTCTCAAGTTTGAAAATTGGAGCTCCACCACACTGCAAACATCTTACATACCACCCACGTATGAGATGACAATCCTGCCCTGTCTTCGCTACTTCTGATTACACCTTTTACAGATAAGGGTCCCGCCGATCATACCCTCTTGAGCCTCATTCTTTTTTCTGCGCAAAACCTGAACCAGTAGAGATAAGTAAATCGCGTCTCCGCACCTCAAGGGTTGCTCCTGGTCGATCATATTCAAGTTACTGATGGTATGTCAAATCATAACGGTATGTCTACGGATGACGGGCCTCACCATTGTAATTGTAAGTTGGATTTCTAGAATGCTGGAGCTGTTCACCCTAAGGCATTCGAGCTGATGGACCTAAAGGGTCTGGAGGTTGCTATCTCCCGTATGAGTTGGGTGTAGGTCATGCAGGCTTGTTCTAAGCGAGATCGTCGAATCTTTCATATGACGATGGGTGTGTATGATTTTTTTTACTCGAACCTACCGGTCTGCGTATGTCAACTCTTGACAGCAGATACTTGACAGCAGATAGGTACTGACATTAACCCAGACTTACGTCTGGTTTCGATTGGCCCACATCCGTCCCTATGAATTGCTTCCACCGAGTCGGGTGACATCGGTATCAAAGACCCCCAATGTTATTGGAGGATGGATGGATCATCAAATGAAACCTCTGGCAGTCGGTTAGCTCAACACAGTGGTAATTATGGGAGTATAACAGCCATAAGAAATCATTACACCTACCTTGATATGCATGGATAATAGTTATAACCACCGTAAATCAGGGAAGACGGTACCCAATGACCTGTGACCGGCGGCTGCCATCCGCCCGGCGGTTCCTTGTTCGCCAACGTGGATAATAAAGTGAACCCACCCACCCTTACGGTGCCACCAAATAGTTCATTGCCTGTGTGGCCCTGCGGATCTCAGCTTGGCCGCACCATCATCGGTACGCTTGTCTTTAATATCCTGTTAGTTTGATAGGCTCGCGCTGAGATGGTATTTTGTGATCATTGTGCGCTTTCGCTATTGGGGGTATGCTAACTTTGGATTTAGGTGGGCGCTCGGAATTACCGATCGTTCGGCGGAAACAAATACAGTGGAGGTTCCTGCACTAGTCATGGAAGGTACGATGACTGGGCAAACACAACGTTGTTAGGTTGCGATTGACTGTCCACCGCATTCCAATAGATTCTATTTGGTAGTAATTCTCGGCCCTCTCTAGGCCATTTTTTTTTACCCCCATTGGAGTTGCGGATGCCGGCAGCTTACACATGATGCATCCTAGCCTCATACTCACCAGTAAGGGGTGGTCAAGTGGCGATTGCTAGATACCATGAGCTTTAGGTAGAGAGTGATTGGTTGAAATCACCATACCTGGCCGTGTAATATACGTGTCAAGTTGAACATTGGGACGTATTGAAGGAGAAAGAGAGTTGAGGAAGTTCATTCTAAGAGCCACGATGTTCTGCAAAGAAACACGCACCCTTGGGGTTCAGGTGTGGATTAAAGCCTCCGGCATCACATGTGCAAGGCATGGCCGCAGCCGCCGGGTTAAATGGCGAGACTAACCAGAATTTAAATCATCTCGCGTCCACTTAAACTTCTGGTTGTGGCGGGGCCGGTCTTCCGACATACATATTTATCAGGGTTTATCTGAGTTTGTGTGGTGGTAAAAGTGCCGGTGCCGTCAGGTTCTCGGCGTATTCCGGGTGTCAATACGAGGAAGGCATTTTCCCCGTGACGCTGGTTGTCACCAGAAGATGGCTTGAAAGAGGAATGCTGAGCCGAGAGGAAAGCAAGGCACTATTTGGTATGAACGGAAAAGGAAACCGTCGATCTGGGTGAACCGTTCCAACTTTCTCTCTTTCGACTTTCAATTGAATAGGATGGTACCTATCAAACTTATCAATACGTAAGGGATCAGAATGGCTTACAGAGTTACCTAGGACACTGCTGCCGGCGATTGGTTACCAAGCAAGTATATTCTTGTCAGTTTGATGGGCATGTCTGGAATTATAATCACCCACTGGGGAGGGGGTGGGGTATACTTGGTTGCGTCTGGCGCCTGGTGGATGAGTTTATTATTGCTGAGGGTTGTCGGGAGGGTTTGGGGGTGGCCTATGACAGCATGGAATACAGCATGGATAACCTGCACAAACGAGCCTGTACGGTATCTCAAATGTTGACCAACAAAAACCGGAAAAAGACCATCATAAAAAGTGCGACACTGCGGGAAAAACCGAGACTGAGATCGAGTCAGTTTTGGGCGATGAGATGAAATCTAATTCCGCCGACACGGCAACGTGAGTGCCACAAGGTGTTGGAGAGCGGGCGCAAAGACAGCCAATCGGGCGGCGAGGTGTAAGATTCGGAGCGGAGGGGGGGTGAAATACTCGAGAGAACCGATAGGCTGAAGAAGCTGGGAGGCGCGAGAAAAGGTGGGGGGGAGGTTGGATGTGACCTATGATCATGATCTAGAGGGAGTTGGAGATTTAGTACTTGTGTTGTAATGGAGGCAAATCTTTGATTCGGATGGTGTAAAACCGGATTCCGCGGCTTCTAGAGGGCCAGATCTTGACTTGCCGAAAGAGATCTAGGACAAGTATAAAATATAACTATAACATTCGAATCGCGCTGAAACCCTCTCGAAAGTAGACTTCCTTCCTGACCGCCGCTGCTGTGACTTGCTAGACCGTGAGCCAAGGTAAGCTGTGCGCCGGTGGTGAATATCAATGTCGGCCGAATCTGAAAAATGATATAAAGCAGGTTCACTGCCCGAGTGTTACACTACAGCCACTGGTGGTGACTGTATGGCCCAAGCAGCTTGGTTGCCTGTTATAACGTCGGCAACACCCGAACGCCGATCAGAATTTGGAATGAACGTTGACGACTCCCAGTCATCCCAATCTTCTTCAGTCGCGCCTCGTCCCATTCCTCCTCCATCTGAACTCGGTCGCTGGGATTTGGCTGAAATTCTTAACCCCCCAGCTACCTCAAATCACTACAGTCCATCCCGCGACAGAAAGATGTCTTTGGATTACCCCCCGCCTTCCACTCAATCACAGCATGGCATCTATGCTCAACCTGACCTTGACCAGTCTTTCAATATTCATGGCCAGGAAAATTCAAGTACCCCTTCCCATAATTTTGATCATCACGAAGGTCTCGATACCCCGGAACATCCCAATAATTATTCACTTTTCCCAAATTCGGCCCCTGCTAGCTCCTTCACTACCCAGCGCTATCGCACAAACGCGTCCTCCTCTTCATCGCTCGGCCCAGGGTACGGTATATCTTCGGATGGCATATACTCCCATCCATCATTCAGTGACTCCGTGCCCTCATTCAATAGCTCCAATGGCAATGGGTATGATATCATGAATTCCTCATATAGCAGCGGAAAAGTCTCGCCCCTTACTCCCAATGATCCTACAGGCGTGCTCCATCACGCTTCTGCTTTCCCCCCACCGGGAGCGGACAAGGATTACGCTCACAATTACCCGGACATCCCAGAACGACGCCTATCCGGCGTAAGCCCCGCGGGTTTCCAACCCGAATTTTCAGAGGAATATGGAATTGGAACCATGAACAATGGCCTCCCTTTCCCCCCCTCTGCCCTCCAACATTTCCAGGATCGTCTCAGCCGCTTTCAACCAGAGGGCCGCTTCAACCACTCCTCTGGCCCTCCAACAACGGTGCCCTCACATATATCTGGTCATGGTTCTGAAATTTTACGCGGTGTTGCACCGCATGCCACTAACGGTTTTCGCGAAGGTTCAGGATACGATGATATGACCCACTATTTGGGCTCGAATCCTCATCAAGATATATCATCCCTCCGCATGCCCACAGTGGATGAAACATTGGCGCGCATGAAACTTCAAGGCCATTCCATTATGGGCGCCTCAAACGACCTCCAAACATTCATACGGTCGGTATACTGTTTGTATTTCTTGCATCACAAAAATATCTAATGTTTCGGTGCAGCCCATACCTCGATCAATACGTTCGCACACCTAACCGCCTTGCCTTTGGAGAACGAACCATTATTGTCATGTCCAGCAAAGTCGCCCAAAAATCTTACGGCACTGAGAAGCGGTTTGTCGCCATTCTTCCTTCTTTGACACATTGTGTGCTTATTTGCCATCTCAGGTTCCTCTGCCCGCCGCCTACCGCCATCATGATCGGAAACTCTTGGTGGACTGATATCGTTCGCAGGGGAGAAGACCCCAAGCTTTGCCCTCCACGTGTCGTTATATCAATCTCTGGCGAACCGGTCCCACAAGAAGGGTCCATAGAGTGGACAGGATCATCTGGCAAGGCTTTCGATGTTAGCGATCCTCCCACAGGGACAACTTATATCGGACGTTGTGTTGGCAAGCAGCTTTTCATTTCAGATGTTGACGAGAAAAAGAAAAAGGTAGAGGCACTTGTGAAGATCACCGCTCCCGCTTCCGAAGATGAGCCTGAGCGGGTCATTGGAACATTCCCCAGTCGGCCGATCAAG
This sequence comes from Infundibulicybe gibba, assembly GCA_015501065.1. Lineage (NCBI taxonomy): Eukaryota > Fungi > Basidiomycota > Agaricomycetes > Agaricales > Omphalinaceae > Infundibulicybe > Infundibulicybe gibba. The sequence continues at coordinate 602,923 of JADNYI010000006.1, read as the reverse complement.
GTCATCAGCAAGCCTAGCAAAAAGCGGCAAAGTGCAAAAAATCTTGAGCGTCAGTGCCATTTTGGCTTGGGACAGCGGAAATGAACTAATACTGTGACTAGTTTGTATCAATCATGGTTCTACGATTTCACTTTTCCATCGACTGCGTTCCCAAACGGTTTCAACCAAATACCTTTGTGTCTCCGGTTCTGGGTCTTCATTCAAGGGATCCGATGGGGCGCCTCTTATGGGCCTCGACCAGCGCTCTCGTTCCACCACCCCCTCCTTCATTGCTCGCACTGCCAGTTGGGGTTAGTCTCATCTCAACGGATTCTTTATCTCAATTCTTAAATAATTTTTTCAAGATCCATTTGTGATGTACATTGTCGATGTCAATAAACCGGCCGGCGGAATCGATGCCCCTCCCCCTCCCCCGCCGCAGCCCGACTACCCTTCGCCCCCTCCTAATGCAATTCCCCCCACCAATAATGGCTCTCAGATTCCCATCTACTATAACCAGACCGTTGTGTTGCAGTGTTTGACCTCAGGAGTCGTCAGTCCCGTCTTGATCATCCGAAAGGTCGATCACCAAACCACGGTTGTGGGTGGTGGGCTTCAGGAAGGCGCGAAAGGTGTTGCGGATCATTATTGCTCACCTGGCGAAGTATGTGGAGACCCTGTCTCTCAACTCCATAAAATTGCCTTTGAGGTCTACGACGGTTCGAAAGGGATGCCCGAGCCTGGAACACCGGGCCTTACTGGCGCCTTCCTTTCGTGTATGGGTGAGAAGGTGAATACCTACCGCCCGATTGATGGTCGCCAATGGAATAGCAATTCCGTGGGTGGGTCGAATTCGCCTGCCCTCCCTGCCTCGCCTATTTCGTCCACCCCTGTTTCATCAAGCGGGGAATACTTCGGCCATGGGACAGTTGATAGCGCACCAGCGTCCCCGTCGGCATCGTCAGAATTCCTCTCCAACGATGGGGGCCGAGTCAAAAAGAAGCGTTCAACATCGAGCGCCGGCAACATGGCCAAGAATGTTGGCACTAAAGGGCGCCGGCGGCCGAGCTCCGCCGGGTCTGTATCCAGTAGGCGCGGCTCATCTAGCGACTCTGGAGCATCATCCGGCGCACTCTGGCAGGTCGATATTGGGGAGACGAGCGTCTGGACTATTGTTGGAACGGGTAAGTCATCGTGCTGCAAGGCTTGCCGCCGCAGACACTGATCTACTTTTTTTCCACGGCAGATCAAATCCGATATAACTTTTATGTACCACCTGTGCTTTTTGACAACCAACACGCGGCGCAGACAGGCTCGTTTCCTATTCCCTCCAAGCCCGTGACCCCCTTCCCCGGTGTCGTGAAGTACCTCCCTCCCGACCGTGCCGCTGAGGCACCCAAATCCAACTGTGCCTCCTCGCGCGCCGTGCTTTCCAAACCCAACCCTCATGCATCAAAAATGCTCACTGTCTACGGAGAAAACTTTTCGAAAAATGATCCAGTCAGCGTCTTCTTTGGCTCTGAGCCCTCGCCTTATGTCGAGGTCCGATGTACCGAGGTGTTGGGGTGTCTGCCACCAGAATCACAGGTGGTCAAGCGGCGCCCAATCATCCTCATTCGCTCTGACGGTGTTGTTTTCCCATCTACTACCATGTATCCCTAGTCGTTTCATCTTTCCTGCTCACTGTCGTATCTTGTGTTCCCTGAACTTGCTGGTTACCACTATCTACTGGATCTCTCGCTCCGTCTGTTTTTTGTTTGAATCAGTTTCCCAATGTTTATGTATCCCTGGACGACTCAATGATATTGTTGATGCACCATCTATGTCCTCAGTGAATCTCTAATGAGTTATAACATATCCGCTATTTATCAAGCCAAGTCTACCATCACCATGCACCGCAACTTCACGTGCTAGAACCATCTCCTAGGGTCAACGCCAAGGCGGTCAAGTATCTCTTGGACCCCCATCTGGCCGAAGAAGGTACCTAGGGCAGTAGACGGGGACATGGGTAGAAATGGGAGGGGTGTGCCAACGATCTCAGTTCTGTGGTAGGTTAGTTATGTTTGATGGCTGTGGAACTGTACCGCACCTGTATACCATTTCACCAGCGACAATTAACGACACACGCACTACAGGTTTGCTTGAATTGAGTGTGTCAACCTCGAAAGCAGAAAACTTGTAGTTCCCCGTGGGGACATATTTGATAACCTTCTCCTGCTGCTCTGCCGCTTCGTCTGTCTTGGGCTGAAGTGTCCGTATAAATGGGATGTAAAACATGCTCGTAGGGCTGGTGGAGAACTCGCGGACGGGTTGGTCGCGATCGGGGCATAAAAGTTCAATCTCTGCGAATTCGTGTCTATCTCCAGAAATAACCAGTACGTTTGGTACCTTGCACAGGACCTGCATCAGCTGAGCCTTTTCCTCCGCAAAAGCGGCCCATGAGTCGACCTGTGCATCGTGTGTCCAAAGGGATGTAAATGGCACGGAGGATACAATAAATTTGAACGCATGTGTGTTGTTGACGCGTTCTAACCATGAGATGAGGTCCCTAACTTGCGTATCCCCGAGCATTGTACGTTTGTCCCGGTACAGTCTCGTGTCCATGACGAAAAACGAGGTGTCACCATACTCAAAATCATAATAGGAACCATCGCCATTGTAGATCTTGTACGCATCCACTGCGTTGGTATATGGTGGCGCGTGATCTGCCCCAGCATAGTTATTGATAAACTCGTGGTCGTCATATGTATGGAATATGGCTACACCTGTCAGCGTGGAAGCGTTAGAAAGGTGACGACTCACGCAAACGTTCAAACACGCTTCTGAACTCCTCACTCGCGTGGTTGCGTCGGTAGAGCCTACGATACGCGTTCTTGTCGTCACCGATATACACAGGGACATCGGCGTAGATAAAGTCTCCTAGGAACATCATAAACGCGGTTGG